>BSBK01000407.1:485000-887500 GCA_027943335.1 Chamaecyparis obtusa
GATCACAAAGGAGGAAAGATCACATAAGATATATGAAGGAGAATCTTTTTGGACCATGACATGGAGACCAAAAAGAATTAGTGCTACCATATCTCGAATCCAAGAAGATTACACAAGGAAACATTTACAAACAATAGCACAATTATAACATAACATTGAACAATGCATAGAAGAGTAGAGATACATATAGAGGAATTGGAACAACATTTTGTATTCTTTTATCACCTTGTACCAACTGAGTAACAAGGATTTTATAAAAGAATCTAACAACATTTAGCAAACACATTATGTGAGAAGCACAGTACAACAAGAAAACACACAACAAAGCTATCATGAAGGACAAGCCAATCAAGCATGCCTCCTACTCTCCCCATCTTGTTGTATATCATTTAGGGAAGATGGGTAACTCATAAGAGGGATTATATCCAACACAGTAGGAATGATAGCCAGTTCCAAACAAGGATCCTCTTGAGAATCACAATGTTTGACACTAGGTGTAGGAGTTAATTGTGATGAAAGCATATTAGGTAAATCAATGTCAATGTCAATAGTCTCATATTCATCATTAACATCATCAGTATCATCAAGAGTATCTTCTTCATCCAAATTAATCAAAATAGGATCTAAGATATGAATAGAATCATCATAATCATGCATCTTAACATCATTATTAGTAACAACTTCTTCTAACACATCATGCATAGATTTATTCGAAGAAGGTAGAGATATTTGAAGAATAGAATTACGAGCTTTAGCATGAGCACGATGCTTTTTACAACTTTCATTAGCAGATCGATTACATTTTGATTTATTTGAAATAGGTTGAGAACTAGGAACAATCATAGGATCCTTCACAGGTTCTTTAGGAAGATCAATAGGATTATCAGCAATAGGAGGAAAAATCATAGGATCTTTGATAGGTTCTTTAGGAAGATCAATAGAAGGAACTTGATTAACAGAACTAGAAGCCATAGTTAAAGGAGGTATAGAAGGTGTAGGCAAAAGACCATGATTAAAATCCATAGGAGGAATGCTTAATTCAAAAATCTTATGATGTTAATAGGCTTGATATGAATGGAAAAGATTATCAGGTTGAGGAGGACATGAATTAGGTAATGAAGGCCAAAAGAAATTAAGAGCAACACAATCTCTAGGCCTAGAAGGTTGAAATAAGCTATGATTAACCATCTTCACTTCTTCATCATGAATGAATTTAAGACACTTATGGATAGGTGAAGCAATAGCATGCATGGAATTTAACCAAGGAAAACCTAGCTTAACTTGAAATTGATCAGAAGTAGGAACCATAACAAAGGTAGTGTTCACAATTTTTCCACAAAGTTCAACCGGTAAGGTAATAGAACCAAATGATGGATAAAGAAAACCATTGCAAGTTTGAATCCACACATCCGATGTATCATAAGAATCGCATTGTAAGCTTTTCATAAAAAGATTTTCTTCATTAATCACATTGACTAAGGATGTAGGATCAACAAGACAACCATGAGTAGGTTTCTAAGAAATCCTAGCATAAATGTAAAGGGGACCATCAGGAGCTTTAATAGTCTCAGAGTCATCAAATGTAATCAAAAGTTCCCAAGGTCTTTTATTCTTAGGTTGTTGTCGAGGTTTAAGTTGAGTTTTTAGTTTAGGCTTAGGTTTTGGTCGAGGTTGAGATTGAGCTTGAGGTTGAATCTGAGGTTGAGGTTGAGGTTGAGGTGGAGATACAGATTGACCAACATGCTCCAATTGGTTAACAACATGATTGAGATCATCCATCTTTGAATCATACACAATTTTCATAGCAGATGGTTGAGCAATGGTATTAGTATCATGCATAGGTAAAGGATTCGTATAGATTTGAAGGTTTTGATTAGGAGAAGAGACAGATTTGTTCCCACTACCATCAAGATTATCAACATATAAGGCATTAGAGTCAATTAAGTCTTGAACCTTATATTTTAAAGAATAACACTTCTCAGTATCATGACCATTTTGATGATGATATTGACAAAAAGCATTTTGATCAAAAGATTTAGATGCAATCATAGCAGGTAAAAGAGGTCGAATAGGAGGTAAAGTAATCATATTAGCAGTTAACAACCTATTCATAATAGTATGTAAAGATTCAGAAAGAGGAGTAAACATACGATTTAATCGAAAAGCAGTGGATGCAGAAGTGGCATTCTGAGATGCAACAACAACTTGATCAGCAACTGCATTCGCTTGTTTGATTATCTTGACATAGTTGTTGAATTTTTGAAATTTGTTTGGATTAGGAGCAACATCACTCTTATCAACTAGAACAGGAGTCATTGGAGTGTTTCTCTCAAATTGACTCACTTGTAATTGATAATGATGAAGCATTGTACAAAGTTGTTGAAAAGAGGTAAATTCAATAAGCATAATCTTATCTCTAATATCCTTTTGCAAATTTGAAATAAACATATGTTGAATATCAATATTAGGAACATGATAGGAAATTTGAGCATACAAATGCTTAAATCTACCAATAAATTTAGTTAATTTCTCCTTAGCACTTTGTTTACAATGCATCAAATCAGTCAAAGACACTTCCGGGCCAATGTTGTTTTAAAATTGTTGAATAAAGGCATTAGCAAGTTTTGGAAAGGAATAAATAGAATAAGGAGGCAAGGAACAATACCATTGTAAGGCCTTGTCACAGAAGATTCTAGCAAACAGTTTGGCTAAAATCTTATGGTCATGAGCATAATCACTACAAAGGATTTGGAATATTTTAACATGATGAACAAGATCTCCTTTTCCATGATAATTCTCAAGATGAGGCATATCACCTTGCTGAGGAACAAGAGTATGAATAATATCCAAGGACAAAGGACTTCCCATGTCACATGTAGGAATACTAAACTTGTTTTGAGTTAAGGAAGCAAGTTGTTGTAAGGATGACACAATTTGAACCAAACTAATCATTGTTGAATCATTAAAGGAAATAGGAGGAAGAGAAACATTAGACACACTAGGTAAAGTGTAAGAAGCTACAAGAATAGAAGACACAACTAGAGAAACATTAGGAACTACAGTTGGAAGTGGATTGGAATAAGTAAAAGGAACATTATGATATGAAGGTTGTGATGTGGGAAGGGACACAAGAGGAACACTCATAGGAATAGAGGGAACCATCACAGTCACCAAAGAAGGAGTATAGGTAGGAATACTAGGTAAAGGATTAGATGGAGGTTCTACACTAGTGATAGGAGGAATCAACCCTAAATCTTGAGCTTATTGAGCTAAAGGTTTAACATTGGAATGCACGAGGTGAGTAATACCATGCAAGAGGTTAACACCTTGATCACTATCACGGAGAACTTTCTTAGGAGCCTCTATAGCTTGAATAGAATCTTGATTATGGTTCTCTTGAATAAGCCAATTACCTATTTTATCAAGTTCAGTTGAAAATTTTTGGACTTGTTCAGGAGGAACTCTTAAAGTGTCATCCTCATCATGAGATGAGTGAGAAGAGTTTTGCTCCATAGTAGGATTGGAATCATGAAGAATTAAATTATCATCCGGGATCCTAAGGAAAGGAGAGGAAGATTCGGGATCAAAGGCACCCACGAGTCTACGACTTCTTCTAATTGGAATGTTATAAGTAGGACTAATAGTAGTAAAGCTCATAAACCAATGTAATGCAAATGAACTAAACTAAGACCACATAAAGCATGAATATTTTTGTATTTTTGAAATCTAATTAGAATGTAAGATTTAACATAAAAGAGAAATATAATACCAACAAGATAAAAGGAAATCTAACACCACAAAACACAATAGAGCATCCAATTCCACAAAAGAAAGGAGAGAAAGTTTTTCGGGTTCACCAAAATGAATAAATGAAGGTGAACACACATAGAATAAGACAAAGAGATATCTAACACCATAAAGAAAGAGAGTAAGCTTGTCGGGTTCACCAAAATTAATAAAGGTAAAACATAATCACCTCTATTCAATGTAATGTATGGGGGAAATATTAGATCCACTCCTAAATCCAAATTCCCAAAGGAGAGATCCAATTTGATCAACCAAAATGTTAATACACAATTGAATCAATCTATGGAGAACATGAAAGAGAGAGAAAACCTTATATTTCCCTATAGTAGAATTGTTCTTGAAATTTGAAATAATTGAAATACAAGTACTAACCTCAAAATAGGGAAAATCTAGAAAATGCCAATTTCTGATGTCTGTGTGTACTTTCAAGTAATTCTGCAACCTATTTCAGATTGGAAATGCTGAGATGAAGAAAACCCAAAAATCTTTTGTCTTTCTGTCAACAAGTAGTCTTTGACCCTCGTCAAAGGTCAAAGGCTACATTCTTATTCTAAAGGTTGATTTTGAATTTGTTCACAGATCTCAGAAGTTCACCGAAAAGGGTATCCAAATACGATCTCAGATCTAAAATTTCGCACCTGCACTTGCAAGAAAAAAGGGGGTTTTTTTGTTTGTATGGGGGGTTTGCCTTGGTCAAACCCCAATTTAGGAATTAACCTTGAAATTGAATTGAAATGTAGTGTGCATAAATAAAGCAATTGAAACAATTCACCTTACTTATGTTGAAGTCCTTGTAGAGGATTCGAATCCTCAAATCCAGAAGTAGGAATGCTTCAATGGATGTAGAATGAATGTAGAAGGTTGGATCTTCAAGGGGGCTCCAAAGAGATTGAATCCTTCAATGGCTAACAATGGATCTCCTTGATGGATGAATGCTTGAACACTTGAATTCTTGAAGGCTTGCTTGAATGCTTGAACTCATTTGCTTGCACTTGAGAGCTCTCTCATGAAATTGCTTGATTGTGGATGTGAATAATGGATGAGAAAATGAGAGAGGAAGACCTCCTTTTATAGCGATCTAGGGCACAAACCTCTAGAGAAGGATGACATTAGGAAATTAAATCCCAATTAACTTTAACCCCTAGAAATGGACCCATATTAAATGTAATTTAAGGATTTACCATTTCGAAACCTGAAATGGCCGACCCGGAGGCGAAAAAGAAAATCTTTCTGAAACTCGATACCCGAAAATTAGAAAAACTTGAAATTTGAACTGGGGGTCAGGGATGAGGTCAACTCTGCCCTCAAGGTTGACTTTGACCTTGAGGTCAAAAACCTCAGGACCCTAGCCCAGAATGCCAGGAAATACAGATATGAAATGAAAATCAAGTGTAGGGGAAAGCAGAATAGGGGAAAAGCTAGATACATGCAAAGACCTAATCAAGGTGCTTAACATGACCCTAGACCACTTACTCGGAGGGCTAAACGCTCTTATCATGGAAGTGCTTCCATTTTAAGATGATACATGTAGAAATACATGAAGGTTTGATAGATATCACAGAGGAAATAAGAAACATAAGTTTGGAGCTATCTAAAATTTGTTGTTGTGATTTTTCTATCTTGTTTTTGGTAAATTTGAAACTTAATTCTATAAAGATGAAAAATAATGAAAATAATCATGTTATCCAGAATATCTTGGATAAATAAATTAATTGGAATTGGTTGAATAGTTTAAACAACAGTCTATTAGTGAGCCAGCCACTCAGATGACATTGAATATTTCCATTTTTCTAGTGTTAGCATTAGAGTGTTCCTTAGCTATGAGAATTATAAATGTGTCTAAGGTGTGATATGATCTAAAAGAGGATGTTGACTTTGTTAAATCATACTATGAAATACTAGATAAAGTAATTACACCAAAATAAGGAAAAATAAAAGATTTGGCACTTCCTAACACACTTGGTCTTGTATGATAATGTTGAAGATATCTCCAGGCTAGTATGAGTTGGTATAGAATGCATTTGATTGGGGTATCTCAGCTCTAGGCTCTTTTAGATTAGTATGATAGGCATAAACACTTCCCAAAACACATATTTAAGCACATACAGATCGATATTCAACACTATGTCCACAATACAATCTTCAGTCTTCTCAAAACCTCCAACTCAAACCCTTGACTTTATAAATTATGTAGGAGATGAAAAAAAAATTTACCCTGCAATGAGCATTCAAATGCCATCCTAACTATATCATTCAATAGTAAAGAGAATGTTAGCGAAGAGGGATTTCATCCTCCAAGCCTTTAAGAGAAATTTCTCTAAACAGTTTCACCAATTTCATATATTTTCTATCATATTGAAAGAGAGCTCTTCGGTATCTTTAATAACGCTCTCATAAGAGATGATTCACTCACCTTTCCAATGTGGGATAAACAAAATCACTTTTTGCCTCTTCTTATTTTCAAGATTTTTCTTTTTTCCCTATTTTCTTATGATTACTTTTTTCCCCTATTTTTATCGCAATTGTTTTTTCTTTAATATTTCCCATTTTATTTAAAATAATTTCCCTTAACTTAAGTCTCCAAATGTTTTGTCTCTAATGTATTATTAAATGAAGAGACTTAAAATATTTCCCACTTAACTATAGACTAGCATTAATAAAGTTAAATATTTATGTTTAACTTTATTAATGCATAATAAATCATATCAATGATATTATGATTCTTCTGTCAATGTTAAACATTTACCATCAATACGTTATCATCACTAAAGGTCCTCACCATGCCCAAATGACTTACTTTAAATAGTAAGTATGCTCAAAACTACACTGACATTTTAGAATGATCTCCAACAGAAACTGCCTACGCCAAATGGCCTCAAAGTCCCCTAAATGTCTTGGTTAGCCTATGTTACCATGGGGAAATAGGATAATGATGATATCATACTATAAGTGCTAGAAAGGGGACAAATTATGAATTATAAAAGGTAGACCGGGTGGATGATTTATGACCTAGGAGGGGTCAAGGGCAACAAAGGGATAACTAGCACATAAGCACAAAACAAGGTGAAAGGGAGATTCCTGACCATTATATTGCATGGCCATAAGAGTGGTTCAATTGCTTATTCCCTACATGGGATCAATGACCCATATTTTACTTAATAAGGGTGTTTAATGTAGGAGCATATACAATAGCTAGAGTTAGTCTAATAGAGTATGAAGTCCACACAAATTTTTTGTGTAATTGAAAAGCATAGTCACAATAAAGGTTTAGAACTTTATCCCAAAATAATTCTTATGAAAAGTGTACAAAACAATTTTACTTAAGAAAAATAAAATGTCAAATAATAGTGCAAGGACATAGACAGATATTTGTGTGACAACACATATTGATTTTCATATATATAAAATATTTAATAATATGTAAGCTTACATTAAAAAAAAATTTAGTTGATATTAACTTTCAAAATTTATAAAATAAATTATAAAAAAACAAACAATTTCATATATTGAAAATATAAGAATCTAAACTTACATTAAATCTGGAAGGATTGAACTTTGTTGGATCTTCAAAAATTTCACCATCATAATGAAGAGAACAGTGATCAATCGCAAGATTCCAACCTTTCTTAATCGTAAATCCTGAAAATAACAATACAATCAAAATAAAAAAATAATATTTAATTTGAAAAATCTGAACATATATAAATTCTGGATATAATCTAAAAAAATCTACCTTGCAATGAAAAGTCTTTGAGAACTGAGCGAACACTCCATTGGGTGGGATTTGCCATTCTGAGTGTTTCTAACACTACCTATAATATCATGATAAAAGAATAATTAAGTGGTTGAATACAATTAAATTAAGGCTGCTCTTGAGAGTACAACGCAAAGAAAGTTCATTACTTTTGAAGCATATGGCATTTGCTGGATGTCATCCCATGCCAAATTAGTTGTACCTGATCCAACTTTGTTTTTCAGAATCTTATCATACTCCTCCTGATATCATAGAGCTTATTTACTTAGCATATAATTTGGCTAAGTTGTATTAATATCTAGTGATATTGTTATCAAGATTCAACTGTGTAGTTTTCAAGTTAAATTTATTGATCAGTAATTCACAAGAACTCATCTTTTATAGGAATGAATGGAACGCTTAGCATTCATTCCATCTAGGTGATGCTTGCAGGATGAAGCATCGTGTCTTCATGAATAAGACATAAAATCGCTATTCATGAAATATAAATCAATGAATTTGATTCGAAAACTACATAGTTGAATCCGATAACAATATCACAATTTAACTTGCTGTAAAACATATAAATATCTTATTGAAAAATGTGAACATTAAACTATCCATACCATGAGTATCGTTTTTGAATCAGGATTTTCTTCCAAAAACTTCATTGCCCACATGAGAGCAGCCCCTGTTGTGGCATGTCCTGCTAAAAGAAGAACAAGACAGTTATCTTTTATCTCCAAGTCATTCAGTCTTTCTTCTTGAGGAAACCCATCTCTAGATATCATTGATTGGATGAAGTCATCTTTAGTTTCCTCCCCATTTCTTCTCCTCTGGATTATGTTGTCTAATAAGGCCATTAAATTCTCACGGGCCTGCAAATCAAGGTATGAAATCTATAAATATTCTAGTCAATTAAATATCAACTAAGATTTGGTGCTCAAATGTTTAAAGTTTTGGACTGTGTATTCACTTTTCCCTAATATATATCAAATTTCAAAATACCATTTTTCTCTTTTCCATTTGAAAATTTTAATCTTCTTCTTCTAGCATATTTAATGTTTTTGTATTGACACAGATTAAAAGTAAGTAAAATGGGCACCTTGCATCCTCTGTAATAGCTTGTTCCTAGTAGTTTGATGTCAATTCCAGTTGTCCCCTCAAGAATATCAATGAAGTTCTTGTGCAGCTTAGATAATTCTGGTCCTTTTTCCATGCTGGCTATTATATGGCTTATTATTCGAAACGCAAGCTGCAGAAGTGCAGATAATGTAGTTTGTTAAATTAAAAATTAAAATTCACTTGTTGAGCCATTCAAATCTTAAAATAAAGAAAATTGGGAAGCTAACCAAATATAAAATAGGATCACAAATGTTTAAAACAATGAGTTTTCATTGTGTAGATATAAATTTTTATGGGATATTCAAAGTAAAATTTTAAGTTGTGATTATGGGTCTTTCATAATTGATTTTTAATATGGAGTAATAAGCTTGTATTAGTCTAATGTTGATACTTTATGAACAAATATATTTATAGTCGATATTCAATTAAAAATAAAATAACATCACAATTGATTAAACATTGAATTTTCAGTATAGAAATCCAAGTTTCATAGAACATCTAAAGTATAATTGATTTCTAATATAGAATAATAAGCTTATATTGATCTAATGTTGATATTTGATTGAAAATACCTTAAACTGAAGCATGAAATCTAAAACCAAGAGTAGTGGCATTTATAAACAATTACAATATAAAAGCCAGATTACCCACCATGGAAGTTCCATCAAAGACTGAAACTGTTTTTCCTGACCACCCATCAAGAGTCTCAAGACAGATGGCTTCTATTTTCCCTAAATTTTTCTTCAAATTATCTGATGACAGTGGCTCTCCAACCAATCTTCTTATTTTCCTATGAATATCTTCTCCTGCATAAAATATGCTGTCACTCCCCAACAAATCTTTAGCACTTTTGGTGCCTCCAAACTGGAACAATTTGTGTTCTGATGTAAACAACATTTTTGCTGCTTCTCTGTAGGATGTGAATACCCAATTGCGCCCAAGAAGATTAGTAATAAAAGTTCTTCCATACCTGCAATAAGGCAATTTTTTTGTTAAAAACTTCTGCACCAATATGCCATATGGCTTTAAAAAAAGTTGTGAAACTAATCCTGTATTTGAAAGAAAAAGGCTTTACCTCTTGACCCGGTTCTCTGTAAAGCTTTGAACCCCTTTAGGATTTGTAAAAGATTGAAAGAATGAAAAGGATTCACCAACTATGGGAAGACCTGTACTTCCTGGAATAAGCCCTGCACTACAATTTCCATTTGTTCTTCTTCTCAAATTGAAGACAAGATAGGAAACAGCAATTATAGCTAGAGGAAAAGCAATCTCTAGAGCAATAATCTTCCAAATATCTGCCATTTTCCTTTTCCTAGATAAGTCTCTGTATGAACCAACATCATCCTATTTATAAACATGTTAAACAATTAGAGAAGTCTGTAATTTGATTGACCGATCAGTGGATTCTGTAATTTGAAGACTAATGTCAATATATGAAAGCAACATCATTGTCTTCTATGATGGACGGTTGATCCTAACATTACTTTCTTAAGTTCCTCCTCTCTTGTAATTGCCGTCCCAAGATTTGGATACAATTGTTCAGTAGCAAATTGGCATACATGTCTACATAAAAACAAACAATCAATAGTACTATTAGACTATATTTTATTAAAAAATTATTTGGTTGTTAATGAGTGTGTGGTTTGTCGAGTTGGCAAAATGGAATGTTTTCAAATGATTTTGTAAAATATCAAGTGAAAGGTCTTCACACTATAAGAGATGTGGTTGGGATCGTGATAAGACTGGATACCCCCTTATCTTTAGTTAGTTGAAAAGGATCTATTATTTTATTTAGCTAAGAATAAAAGGGAAATAATTTTGTATTAGATTTTAGTCTAGGGCGATTGTTCCAAATAAAGATAAGAATTGTATTATTTAAACTAAGCATAAGAGGGATACTTTGGTCCATTGGTATTAATAACAAAGTGGGGTTATTTTCGGAGAAGAATCTCATTAATGTTTTAATTGTTATCTTTGAAAGAGAAATTAGGGTGTTGGAAATTTGTGGCGTGCTAGTGTTATGTATTGAGGCAACTAATTGTTTTTCAAAGCATATGTATCTAATGCAAAGCTTAATACAAAAGTAACTTATTAGGAAGAAATAGTTGAAATTGCAAGTGTTAACCCTCAATATGCAATGAACTAGGCGATGTTAACATAGGGTGATATCAAAGACAAGAAGTACACAAGTGTTGTATACGGCTTATATGTATGTGTAGTTATTTGTCATTTACGAAACAAAATGTCATCTAGATGTTCTTTCTATTTCAGCAACCTAGTGTACATTAATGGCATATTTAACATCTTTTAGTACCAAAACATAACAAGAATTCACATAAATGTATTATGATGATAACAACTAATTTTTAAAGATGTAGGAAAGTTCAAAAAATTGAATTAAAATATTTGATTTTAGAATCAATACTACATGCTTCAAGAGAAAATGGTAAAAATTTGAACCTTAAGGTAAGAATGCTTTTTTAAGACATTGAGAAAATGTATAAAAATTTGTTGAAATAGAGATTAACAAAAACCTACAAAATAATTAATGTATAGTAATAAGTGCAATCATAAATAGAATTTAAAAATAAAAATAAAATTCAGCCATAAGAAAACCTAACACAAATACATCTCCATGTTAATAACCTTGTATGCTTATTTTACCTCATTTTTATTTACCAATTTCTTTTTATTAGAAATAATCTTCTACCATATGGTATTGATAATGATGAAGGGTACTCCCCTTACTAACCCAAAAACAAACAACACAACAAAGCAATAAATAGAAAATTGCAGAAACCAAACAATTGCAAGAACAACAACATAATTTACTTTCTATTACCTTTAATAAAATAACATTACAATATTCCAAAAATTACATGCTACAACTACATTGGCATTTTCATCACAAGAATCTGCAAGCCAAAGCCATCATATACACCATTATAACTACCCTAGTAACCCCTATTTGTCTTCTTTATATTGGGAAGTTTAACCACTCTAGAAAGTTCTAGAAATTTGTAACACCCCTTATCTGAGGCTGGCCAGCTTTATATTATTTTCCCCTATATTGGAATATGTCGAGAATATACCCCAAATGGGTTTCGACACTCATTGGAGTATTTGAAGGGATTTTATATTTTCTCATAAAATAGCACAACTTCTAGAGGTCATATCTTGCAAACTGTGCACTTGATTGGCTATTATAACCACTTTTTGGAAACCTATCAAAGTGCTTTAAAATTTAGATAGAAAAGCATTGTCACTGGAAAAGTTTGACCTCCTTTCGGAGCCTCTAAGGCCTTCAAAATTGAGTTCAAAGTATTTGTACCACCCTGCCAAAATAGAGAATTCAATATCTTCAAAACTAGACTTGATCTTGCCATGAAACTTTACCAACATGCTTATATATGAATGTAATTGGAACAATCTATGTTCAAATGAAAACTTTCTATAAATATTAAACTTTCCAAAAATAGTAAACTTGCAAAAAATAGTAACCATACCCAAAATAACCCTTATTGAAAGACTAGACAATATTTTTGGCTCATGCAAGATTGCTCTTACACTCTGGATGCTCTTGCATCAGGCACCCAGGGTAATTTGAGAAGTGACTTTGTCACATCTCAAGTGTTCAAAGGAAAACCAAGGTGGTCAACATCTTCTTTTGATAGCCATGATGAATCTTCAATAGGTCATCCTTTCCATTTGACCAAGTAATCTTCATATTTCATGTTCCTTGTACTTCTGCCAACACGACTATCCAAGATGTCTTATATCTCCTCTATAGCTAAAGTAGGTGCTAGAATATTCCATTGTACTTTTGTTAGCTCATCTTCAATACTTCCTTCATAATACTCTATCAAATCTAAAATATTAAACATGGGTAGAATGCTGAATTCACTAGGCAATTGTACTTCATGAGCATTTCCTGAATCATGCTTCTTCATGATTTTGCATGGTCCAAACTTCTTCATCTTCAACTTATTATATGTTCCCACTAAAAATCTCTCATTTCTCAAATCAACCATGACTTCATCTCCAATCTAAAATTCCTTATATCTCATTTTCTAATTTGCCTTAGCCTTGTATTGAATATTCATTTTATTAATATTCTTTCTCACCTCTTCATGTAAATTCTTCAAGTGTTTTGCAATGTCTTCAACTTCAACACTACTCTTTTCTCCTTTTTCCAACTTCATTAATTTTGAAGAATTTCTAGGACTAATTTCATATACAATTTGGAATGTTGATTTACTAGTGCTTGTATTGAAAAAATTATTCAATGACAATTCTATCTGCGGTAAAATCATATCCCACCCCTTTGGTTTATCTCCTACTAAGAATCTCAACAGATTTTCCAAACTCCTATTCACTACTTATGTCTATCCATCAATTTGTGGATGGTGTGTTCAGATAAAATTCAAATCTATCTTTAACTTCTTTCATAATATCCTCCAAAAGTTCCCAATAAACTTTGTTTCTAAATTTGAAACTATGTTTTTGGGCAGACCACATAGTTTCACTTCTCTGAAAGATAATTCTACCACATGAACATCTCTAGTCTTTCTAAGAGGAATGAAATGTATCATCTTTAAGAACATGTCTACTACCACAAAAATGGAATCATGTCCTCTTTGATTCCTTGGTAAGAAAAGATCAAAGTTCCTACTAATATCCTCTCATGGCTGTGTGTGTGAAAATTGTACCTGATCTGTAGACACAACACTTCAATAAAACATTAGAGGTTAGTTATAATCAAAATCGTGCAAAATTGAAATCTAATCTAACCAAGCGATTTACTACCTTCTAATAGGTGCGAGATTGATGTCCTCAGATTGTAATCGAGATCAGTGACCTAGACGACACCTAAATGAAGGATTTGAATGCAATTGATCTATATTTTTGATATTTTCTATGCAATAAGAATGATAAAAACTGATATGAATCTATGCTAATATGAAATTGATATGCTATGAATGCTATTGAAAATTGTTATGCTATGAATGCAAAAATAAGATTGATCTCACAAAGATGTCGATTCGCAAGAGCTTTGATTCTTCAATTCCAATTCTCCAGCGTGATTGTGCAAAATATGAGATGAATTATGAAGAGCTGAGCTTTGTTTTTATAGAAATCCAAGGCTTTGGAGGTGCATGAGAAAAAGCCATAAATCACTCAAATAACTCAACTTGATTTTTGAGTTATTTTTAAATAAAGATAATTAAGTCACAAAAATCATGCAAAAGCACAGTTCAACTTGAATTAGAAGTTTAGATCAACTTTAAAACTCGAAAAGATGTTGAGTTTCAAAAAGCTAACAACTTGCATTGATTTTCCAATTTTGAGTTTAACTGGTCCTTGAATGTGCACATGGATAATTATGATTTAATAAATAAATAAAGTGATTTATTCTCAACTTAACTGCTTTTTGAAATAAAATAATTAATTTATGGGTTAATTAACTATTTTACCAAACTTTTATTAAAAATTATATTATTAAATAATGAAAACATGCTTTAATTAATTAAATAAGAATTTAATCAATTATTCATAGGAATTTTGATTTATTGTCAAAATTAAATAATACAATTAATAATAGATATAATTAAATTTAATTAAACAATTAAGTGGCAAATATTAAATCTAATTAATTAAATATGCAAAATATTTAATTAATCAAATTTTAGGATAAATTTGATTTATTGCCAAATAATTATAAAATTAAAGATAATTATGATGATTAGGAATATTACTAGGAATATTCTCCGATGTAGAATTTAAGATAATCAATTATGATTCGATGATGTTTAGATGTGCCTTAGATTAGGACTTTGATGTCGATTTCGTTCGAATTGAAGATGTAGGAGATTAATGAACTTATAGCCCATTTTTGGGGTATTACATTTTGCCCCTCTTTGAATTACTATGCGAAGCGCAGTGGTTCAAAGATAGTCTGTGTTTGATAGAGATATGAAACTGATGTTTGAAATTGAGACAGAAGCTGACTGATATTGATTTGATATGGAGATAATAGGTCCTGAATGACCAAAGATAATGTTTACTATAACAGCAAATGAACCTATGATTACGAAAAAGTGTCAAAACGCCTGATTCCAAACCTTAGGATTGCAAAGAAGTGAGTGACCCGTTCTAGACTCAATTGTCTTAGCAGAACTAGTAGGTATCACATGCAAACCCTTAGTCGTCGAAGAACCAAGGAAAGAACACTATGATCTGATGGTTGCAAAAACTGATATAGTTTACAAGATTAGGAGAATACCAGATTGATATGGATCTTGATGAATCTGATATGCCCCAAGTGATGATAGATTTGCCCCGAGCAATGAGGACTTTTGATGAATCAGTAACTAGATGTGATTGTTTGTCTTGATCAATGATGAAAGATATTGATAGACTTGATCGATAGAATTTTGATTTACAGACTTTGAATTGATGTGCAATACCATGCCCCCTTCGGGATTAAAATTGAAATCTGACAAGAAAAGTCAGCGTTGAGAGCTCAGAAGCATGTTGATTGATGGGAAAAGTGGTTATACACATTCAAGAGCACATTCTGCATCGTTTAGAGGTCCTGGAGACCAAGGTTGACTAGGTTTGACCATAAGTTGAACAAGTTGAAATTTTGATAGTTTGATGTTAGAAAATTAGCTAAGTTGAATACTAGATCTCTATGATGATTGAAGGTTGATTATGCAAGCAGTAGACCGTCTTGGGCCCAAAATTTTAAATTGTGATTTTGACATATTAAACGATCTTAGATTTGAATTTTGATCCCGAAAAAGGATTCTACATGCTGTTTTGTTGGAGGAACCTTCATGTGAGATTCAACTCTTGTTAGACTTGAAGATGCGAGTGGAGAATTGTTTAAGCATTGAAGTTTGTTTAGCCATTGTGAGATCATGCAACATGCAAAATGCAAAGAGACATGCAAAATGAAATGAAACCTAAGACCTAGGACCTAGTCACTAATCATATGTCGATTTGTTATCATCATTGAACTTTTAGGTAACTAGATAAATCAATACAATGCCCACTAGCTAAAAAAAACCATAGACATATGAATATTGATTTGTATGCGCAAGAATCAATACAACCCCCACTGGTCAAACAACCATGGACATATGAATATTGATTTTATTTTTGGAATGTCGGATTAGATATAAGTACCAAGGCATAAACGCCAGGATGACCTGAATATCATGTCCATTTTGATATAGCAATTTGTATAAGTATCAAAACATGAACGTCGTGATGACCTGAATACATCTTGCATTGCAAACACATCAAAGAGTCAAGAGATCATTCTAAATCCAATGTGAATTACCCGTAGTGACCCTTTATTGTTCACATCCTTAGGCAAGATCGCGTTCCACAGTAGGAGAAAGAACTTCCTCAAAAAGACAATAGTTAGATCAAACTTCCTTGAATTGTCTGGGTATCAATGGTCGAGGTACGCATGGCCATCCAATTCGAGATAGAGGCTCTTATAGTCGGACACCATTTCAATCCGGAATTTCCAAAGTTGTTAGATTTTCACATACAAGCAGAAGACAAAGAAAAGATTATGCCCCCAGTCATCACTCTCTAAATCCTATAAAGGACATCATCGAAGAGCTCAAAGGGACACAATATGCAAAAATCTCAATGCGAATCAGTAAGCATACAAGGAGATAAAAGCATGTAAAAAGCATAGATTGTTTTCAGTTGAGTTTTGATGTTTGATTGCGTTGTTGTAGATGCAAAATCCTTTCTGGAGACAAGACTGACTAACTGACTCACATGAAGCTTCAAAGGACTCTGACTGGATATGATACATCTCAGATACATGGGAGACCATAGGATATGACATTGATTTCCCCCAAGTTTGAACATTGATAGGATACAGACACTTGAGCAGATTTGTGGACAAACTGACTTATTGAAAACTGGAAATGCAAAAACAAACCGGGAGATATGTACAAACTAAAGCAAGACTAAAAGCTGGGAAAGACCAAGATTGCACTGATAGATGGAGCATTTTGAAACAAGTGGTGCCCATTTGCCAGGTTTTCACCATCTTGGCAAAGATTCTATTTTTGCTACCAAGGTGCCTGTTTCCAAGTTTTCACCAAGGCACTTTTTTTTTACTTTTTTTTTTTCATTTTTTCAATTTTTTTTGTACTTTTGATATTTTTTGATTTTTTTGTGAATCATCAAGGCACCTATTGCTAGGTTTTCACCAAGATGTTCATTTTTTCAGGACTTTTTCTGATTTTTAGGATTTTTTCAGGACATTTACCAAGCACTGAATGCCTTAGGCATAGAATTTCTTCAGATGGAGAACGTTGATTGGTTCTCGGAGCTGTTCTCCTTCAGTCATTGAGAGTTGATAGGCACTAGAGCCAAAAGTAGCAGTGATAACAAAGGGACCCAGCCAATTGGGTTCGAACTTCCCCTTGCGTTCTCGATGTGATTGATTTTTAGGATTTTCTCTCAAGACTAGATCACCCACCTGAAATTCTCTGTGCCTGACTTTCTTGTTGTAGCCTCTAGACATTCTCTTCTGATATGCTCTGAGATGATCATACGCTACTTGCCTGCGCTCATCTAGTAATTCAAGTTCTTGTAACCTAGACACTCTGTAGTCATCGTCGGTGACAAGTCCATGCATTCTGATTCGGAGTGATGGGATTTCAACCTCAATAGGTAGTACCGCTTCAGACCCATAAACTAAAGTGAAAGGTGTAGCCCCTGTAGGCATTCTGATACTAGTTCTGTATGCCTAGAGAGCTGGATTGATCATTAGATGCCAATCTCTTCCTATTTTATTCACTGTTCTGTGCAAGATTTTCAAGAGATTTTTGTTTGAAGCTTCAGCTTGTCCATTCCCTTGAGGATAGTAGATAGATGACCAATGTTGAGTAATCTTGAATTTGGCACATAAGTCATCTAGGTCCTTATTTTTGAATTGTCCCCCATTGTCTGTGACTATGGAATGAGGGATCCCATATCTGCAAATGATGTAGTTTAGGATGAACATAGAGATCTGTTTCCCCATTGCTTGTGTTAGAGGAACTGCTTCTACCCATTTTGAAAAATAATATGTAGCTGTGATGATATGGGTATGTCCATTAGAAGAGTGCGGATGGATAGTGCCTATGAGATCAAATGCCCATTGTTGAAAAGGCCATTGTGTAGTAAAGGGAATTAGATCTCTCCCTGGAGCATGAATCAAGTTGCCATGTACTTGACACTATTGACAATTTTTAGCAAATTTAATAGCCTCTTTCTCCATTTCAGGCCAATAGTACTCGGCCCTAATAAGTTTTTGAGCTAACGTTAAACTGTTCGAGTGTGACCCACATATACCCTCGTGGACTTCCTCTAATGCACGTTGAGACTCTTCCCATTCTAAACATCTAAGCAGTGTACCATCTAGACCTTGTTTGTACAGATCATTACCAATGATGACATATCGGGATGCGGATCGGATAAGGTTTCATTTCTCAAAATGGTTAAAGGACTCAGGGATGATTTGGTCATGGAGATAGGAGAATAGATTTTTATAGCGAGATGAGTCATAACCTACAACAGTGCAGATCATGTGGGTTTCAGGGGAGTCATATGCAAGATAGGATAGGGCTTCCACCAGGAACTCGTAGCGTAGCTCATGTTCGGGCTACTGTAAGAGAGTAGATAGTGTCGCCATTGCATCAGCAGCCTTATTCTCTATTCTGGGTATTTGCTCAAATGTGATAGAGATGAAGTATTTCTTTAAATCATCTACCATTCTCTTGTAAGGAATGAGCTTTTCATCTTTGGTTTGGTACACATCATTGACTTGGTGGATAACCAATTGTGAGTCTCCATGGATGTGCATCTCTGTAACTCTCCACTGTATTTCCATTTTCATACCATTGAGAAGTGCCTAATATTCAGCAATATTGTTTGTGCAAGGAAACTTTAATTTGAATGCTTTGGGTATCGAGTATCCTTGAGGAGTGATGAACAATATGCCTGCTCCAGATCCATTCTGTGTGTAGGAGCCATCAAAGAATAACCACCATGCTCTAGAAGAGAGGTGCATGATAGAGGAATCAAGAAATTCCATTTTCATGGGTGTATCATCAAACAGTGGTGCTTCAGCTAATTGATCAGCAATGACTTGTCCTTTGATAGCTTTTCTTTCAACATATTCAATGTCAAATTCGCTCAAGAGCATGACCCATTTAGCTAGTCTACCTGTGAGGGCAGCTTTGCTTAGGAGATATTTTAATGGATCAATTTTAGCTACCAAATGAGTAGTATGAGCTAACATGTAGTGTCTCAGTTTCTGTGATGCAAAGATCACAGCGAGACAAGCTTTCTCAATCATAGAATAGTTCTTTTCATACGCCACCAATGTTCTGCTTATATAGTAGATGGCTCTTTCCTTTTTGTCTTCATCATGTTGCACTAGCAATGCCCCCAGTCATGTGGTTGTTGCAGAGACATACAAGATCAATGGCTTCCCATGAATAGGAGGCATCAAGATAGGCGGATTTGATAGATACTTCTTGATATGGTTAAAGTTGTTCTCGCATTATTCATTCCATGCAAAGGTCACACCTTTATGTAATGTTTTTGTAAAAGGCTGTGATATGTCCGCTAGCTGTGATATGAATCTTCTGATAGATTGAACTCTGCCTTGCAACGTCCTCATTTGACTAATATTTGTGAGAGGTTGCATCTCCATTATAGCCTTGACTTTAGCCGGATCAACTTCAATTCCTTTCTTTGAAACTATGTATCCTAAGAGCTTTCCAGAAGTGACACCAAAAGCACACTTCTTAGGATTTAGTCGGAGACTAAATTTTTCCATTCTATCAAGGATCATGCTCAAGTCAGTTAGATGTTCAGTTCTGATCATTGATTTTGCTAAGGTATCATCAACATAATCCTCCATTGTTCTATGCATCATATCATGAAAAATAGATGTCATTGCTCTTTGGTATGTAGCTCCCGCATTTTTGAGTCCGAATGGCATAACATTCCAACAGAAGGTTCCCCACGCACATGTGAAAGCTTTTTTCTCTTGATCTTCTGGAGCAATTTTGATTTGGTTGTACCCAGAAAAGCCATCCATTAAGGAATACATTTCATAGCCCGCAATCATGTCCACTATCATATCAATGTTAGGCAGTGGAAAATCATCCTTAGGGCATGCTCTGTTCACATCTCTAAAGTCCGTGCACACTCTGATTGAACCATCTGGTTTTGAAATAGGTACAATGTTAGAGATCCACTCAGCATAGTCTATGACACAGATGAATCCAGCTTTTAGGATTTTTTCTAGTTCTGCTTTGACTAAGAGTGCAACATGAGGATGCATCTTTCTCAATTTTTGCTTGATTGGTTTTACTCCAGGAGCAATGGATAGATGGTGCATAATGAGATTGGGATCCAATCCTGGCATATCTAAATATTTCCATGCAAAATTGATCTTTTTTTCTGATAAGAATGTAGTGAATTTATGTTTCTCTTCTTCTGATAGAGATTGTGCTACATGTACCAATTGTGGTTCCTCTGTTGTACCCAAATTGATGGATTGAGTGGGCTCAATTAAAACTGGAGATCTATCCTATAAATGACTCAAAAGGACATCAAATATCTCATCCTTAGGTGCCTCAGAGAGGTTTTCACCTTTAGATACGTCTTTTCTTTTTACTTTTGTAGGATCTGAGATTGCCACAAAGTGGTTTTCACCCTCAGAACTCTTTTTCTTTTTATTTTTATTTTTTTGACTAAGATATTTGATGTCTGACTCAGTCATGCTGATGCTCGGTTCACTGATGGAAGTCCTCATAGGCTATACTGCATTGAGGTAACAAGCAAGGGCATAGTCACTGGAAAAGGTGTAAACACCATGGCTTGGGTTTGTGGAAGTTTGGTCGATAAGATCAGGGCGTTGGATAGTTAAAGCGGGAAAGGCTTGGGATATGGTGTTCACAAACATGGATATGTCATCATTGGTCCTAACCTGATGCTCAAGTTCAAAGGTGATATTATAGCTCAAAATGTTCAATTCATGAATAGGCTCAACATCATCATGGGAGTCCTCTTTAGCCATAGGTGGATCAAACACATTAAGTTCATTGTTTCGCTCTAGACCTACGTTGGGTTGAGATACATATTGGTGAATAACATCAATATATTTCTCTGTGATAAGCTCATCTTCTTCTGGAATGGCACCCCATTCATAGTCATTTGACTCAGCTTCTGATTCAGGATCTCTAGGAAATCTTAGAAAATGTGTGAAATCAGGATGAATACCCCAAGAAGGATTACCCTCAATCTCTGACTTGAATTCATAATCATGGGAATCAGTGTCAGAATAACTACCCCCTTCTTCTTGATCAGTTTGATTGCCTTCGAGATTGGCTGGTTCTTGTGGTGCAACCATCTCTTGCACTACAGTAGGTTCTTGTGTGTCTACTACATTAATTCTTTTGATAGGATCATCTTTATCATCAAGAAGATCTTTGATCTCTTTAGGCAATTTTTCATAGGGGATGAGTTCTGAACTATCTGAATCATCATCTGAGGGTTCTGTCTCTTCTTTCTTGAGAAGGGGTTCTCCTGGTGCAATTTGTTCTATGACATGAGAACAACCACCTTTGAGATGATAGGGTTTCTTCTTAAAGCCTAAGCCACTAGTATCTTTGTTGGCTCTACCAATATGTGGAATGGGTGTCACAAGACCCTTTCCTCTGATTCCTAGAGGTCCTTGACCAGAATATCCCATCTTGGCTATCAATCTGTTCCCTGGACCATATGAATTATAAGGGATTGTAGTTGCTATAGATTCACTAGGCTGAACAATTTTGGATTTAGAATTATCTTTGTATACCCATGCAAGCACAGCTTCATCCTCTTCAAATTCTTGTTTGGATACTTGCTCCGCCACAAAATTTCTTTTGTATGCTTCCATAGGTTCCTTAGGTTCTGATTTAGACTGCTTCAAGGATTGTCCATATGACTTTGGTGAGATTGGGAGAGATGTCAGAGACAAGACTGGCTCTGTAGTGTATTCTCCCATCCTATTTTCTTTGATATTGATCTCTTTAGCAATGTCTTCCATCTTGGATGTGCAAGCCACATTTTTTTGCTTGATGGAAGATTCTCTGTTATTAGGTACAAGCTTATCGGCACTTTCATTCAATGTATTGCAAGTTGTACTCAGATCTATTGGGATAGTAACTTCTACCCCTTCATAGGGAAATTTCAAGCATTGATGGTACGTAGAAGGAATGGCTTGCATTTCATGGATCCAGGGTCTCCCTAGAAGGATATTGTAAGCCAGTGGTAGATCAAGCACTTGACATGTGGTATCTTTGATGACCAAACCCACTCGGATGGGTAAGACAATGGTGCCTTTAGAAGATCTTTCCTGTTCATCATAGGCCTTTATGGTGATCTTCTTTGAAGGATCAATAGCCATCTCTGAGAATCCCAACTGTGTGATTAAGTTGTAAGAACAAATGTTGAGGCCTGCACCCCCATCTATCAACACACATTTGACTCGACGGTTCTAGATCAAGACTTCTATGTGCAATGGCTGATTATGTGGGTGACTTAGGGAGTTGTCATCTTCTTCTGAAAAGGAGATATATTGCGGAGACGTTAGATGACCAACCATAGTCTGGAACCTATCTAGATCTAGATCATCAGGAACATTAGAGCCAAGCAAAGCTTTGTCTAGGATATCTCTGTGAGCTGGAGATATTTGAAGTAACTCAAACATAGAGATTTTGGCATTGGTATGCTAGAGTTGTTGGATGATGCTGTAAGATGTAGGTCTTGTATCCTTTGGATTGGAAGATTTTAAGGCAGCCTTCTGTTTAGAAGTAGATGTGAGATTGAAAGGTATCTTAGGGACATTAGATGAACTTGGTGTTTGTCCTTTCAGATGAGTCTGAGCTTGTGATCTGGTAACCACATTAGCTGAGGAATGATTTTTGTCTCTTCGTACAATCGTGATGACATTGCAGCTCTCAAAGAGACATGGTTCAACCATATTGATGACAGCATTGTTTCTAGGGTAGGCATAGTTGACTTTCACCCCCATGTTAGGCTGAGAAGTGGAAACTCCCTTGCCATGTTGTGGAAATGGTTATGTAAATGCTGTGTGATCATTATTGCTAGTAGGATTATCGATCATGATGTCCCCTTGATCTATCAAGTCTTGAATGGTATGCTTCAAGTGGAAGCATCCATTAGTTCTATGGCCTTTAGTCTGATGGAAAGCACAGTATTCATTATCTTTCCACCAATATGGTTTTGGATCTAGATCAGGGTTTCGGATTGGTGGTAAAGAGATCATATTATCAGCTATCAAGGTTCTCAGGGTAGATTCCAAAGATTCCCCCAGGGGAGTAAACTTTCATTTATTATCCCATCATTTGAATGGCTTCTTTGGAGATGGTTCAGCAGATTTTTTCTCTGAAGCTTCAATGGCTTTGGTGGCAAGGGTGAGATTGTAGGCCGGTGCCTTTGATGGGGTGCGGATAGTGTCAACAACACCGTCAGAGATGATACCTTTGTTTCTATTCCAGCTCTTGTTTTTATCTTTTGAGCTAGATCCAGATTCGGAATTGTCCTTTTGAAGTGTGATTTCTCCTTTCTTGACAAGTACTTTGTCAATCTTGATTGCATTATCCATCATTTTATCAAAAGATACATGATCTTGCATTTGTAATGGATAATTGAGCTCTGGAACAAGGTTATTGATAAAGATTTCAAGTTTCTCCATTTCGGGAATTTGTCTAGCATATAGAGAGAACTTCTTTCTCCACCTCTTGAGGAAAGTTAGGAATGATTCCCCTGGATATTGCTTGAGGTTACAGATATCAATCATGGTGACCGGATGTTGAATGTTGTAGGAATATTGTTGATAAAACAATTTAATCAATTCCTCAAAAGTTTTGATCGTAGAAGGTAATCTTGAAAACCATTGAATGGATGCTCCTCCCAAGGATCTAGGAAAAAGATGCATCAAATAAGTCGGTTCATGCATGAATTCCATGGATTGCATACAGAACTCTCTGACATGATCTTGAGGATTAGAGTGTCCATCATATTTGTCATACTTTGGCATCTCCACTCTTTTTGGGAATGGAGGCATATACAAGTCTTTGTCAAAAGGGAAAGGACAAAGGGCCTCCATGGAGAATTCCTTGGGTTCCTTCTCTTTCTCAATTTTAATCATTTTGACCTGCATAGTGTGCAGCTGGTTCATTATGGCCATCATCAGAGTTTCTTCCTCATGTGTGATGATATCTTCAACATTGAAGTGAGGAGGAAGTTTAGCTCCTTCCTGGGCTAATTGCAAAAAGTATGCCTCTCTATCCACTTTCAAGAAATGCCTCATCATTCTCTTGAATTCATCATCATTCTAACATCGATGGATTTCAGAGAGTGTAGGTTCTTGGTCGGCATTATGTTCAGAATGGTGTCCCTGGGATCCTCCTCCTAGAGAACCATGGTTTGTCCCTGGTTGAGACATGGTAGGAGTTTTTGGGCTCCCTGGAATAGATTGAGGAGTTTGCTGATTACCTCTGTGAGTTGATAGAGGAGGTATGTAACCAGTTTTCAATCGAAAGTTACTGAGACCGTCGTCTTCGTAGATACCTGACTTGATGAGTTGTTCAAGAGTTGGACCTGGGGTATTGGTCAAAAGTAAGTTCTGAGATGTTTCTTCTGATTTCTTGTGTGAAGAAGCTCTGGTCTCCACCATTAACTTTGAATGAAACAAAAGAAAAGGATGAAGATAACTGAAGAACAATT
Organism: Chamaecyparis obtusa; assembly: GCA_027943335.1. Classification (NCBI taxonomy): domain Eukaryota; kingdom Viridiplantae; phylum Streptophyta; class Pinopsida; order Cupressales; family Cupressaceae; genus Chamaecyparis; species Chamaecyparis obtusa. The sequence goes on from BSBK01000407.1 coordinate 509,494, forward strand.
TGATTGGAGAAAATCAGATGACGCAACCTTGTCAAGATTATGATAGTTTTGAAGATCTGATGAGACGTGGGTGAAGGATACTGTGCCCTGGATATATGGGATAGATCGCCCAAAAGATAGTGGACACGAGTTCTCAACACTTAGTCTATTTTTGAAGATTGATTGAAGATTGATAGTTATGACAAGGTTTTGACATGAGATAAAAAGGACTCAAATTGATCAAACAGAAGGCTAGATCAGATTCAAAAGATCAATCTTGAAAAATGGTAGAATGCTCAATAGCTACTGCTTTGTTCCTGACACTGATATTTTTGATAGATTCTAGAACTAGGCTGGAAACATTGGATATCTTGCAATTTGAAAATTTCTGACAACTCTCAAATTTTTCCAAATGACACTCTGCAGACTCGTACGACACTGGGTAGTCTATGAAATGACAGTTGCTAAAATTGTATGACAGCTGGGTAGTAATGAAATGACAGTTGACAAAACTCGTACGACAGTTGCTAATAGGGTTTTGACTTTCTTGAATTTGTTGGTTTGAAAACTCGTACGACACTGGGTTCTCAATCATATGACAGATGGGCAATGCTGAAATGACACTTGACAAAACTCGTACGACTTTTGACTTCCTGAAATGACTTTTGACTCCAGAAAAGATTTTACACCAATTTTTGCAAAATTTAAGGTCTTCAGTTTTGGATTATTTGCAAATTGTACTGTTTAGATTTTGAAGGTTATACCAGATTTGATCATTTTTAATAGCCAAGTAGATAAACAAGCACACAGAATAGCAAGCAAGTGATTCCAAGCACGTCTGAAAATAATGAACAAGGGAAAAAGCAACCTTGCGCATGAACAATCAAGAGACCAAATTGTGCTAATCCCTGAGAGTACTAATTGTGTATGTTCTAAAAAGTTTTGCAATAACACACATATACCTGAAAGTGAAAAATTGGCCTCTCTAGGGTTTTTAGTAATAGTTTGACTCTGCAACTTTTATGATTCAAAGGGGTGAACTCCAATCCCAGCACACCAGGGTTTTGACACAGTCTGAGAACTTAATCTTCAAGAGCTACTAGGGAGATCTGACAACCCAACAATGAACCATACCCGTGGAGATTTCTTCCACAAGGACATTTATATAGCAGTTGTCACTACCATGGCAAAAATGGCTATTACCGCTTGAGGTTCCATCAACGCAGTTTTCCCTGTGAAGGGATTGTCCGCTACAGTTAACCCTCTCTAAAGATGACTCACAATAGTATACCACAAGGGGACTTGGCTCCAGATCCAAGGTTTTTGACACCTTTTCACTTTTAACCCAAACAAAGCAAGCAGATTAATCCGACACGCTAAGACAAAGTTTTGCTTCACCAAGGTCTATGATGCCAACTCCACGTGATCTATCAACCTCTCCGGGGAGAGAATGTATCAATCAATAAGAGAAGACACACTAACCAATTTTGATTCACCAAAGCTCATGATGTCAACCCCACGTGATCTATCAACCTCTCCTAGGAGAGAATGTATCGATCAATAAGAGAAGACACACTAACCAAGTTGAATGTGAAACACACTAAGTATCCTCCCTACCTACAAGGATTCTATCGTCAAGAAGGATTTTGCTAGGAATCCAATCTCTCAAGAATCATGAATAGTGTTCATAGGGCCTAATTACTATGTGAGCACAGATGTATGTTTCCAAAAGCAAATCTACCAAAAGTACCCAAAAAGTAGAAAGAGGAACACTTAACGCTTAAAGCGAATATTAGATGAGTCCACAAGGTGGAACACTTAACACCTCACACAAGATGAAAATGAGTCCCCAACTTAGAAAATAAGTGAGTTCCTAAAAGCACAAAAGGGTTGCCAAGTGGAACACTTAACGCTTATGTCCTGTTGACCCCTCCCCTTTATGGCGCTGAGATTGCAACCACGGGGCAGAAATGAGGGGCCGGTGGATTAGCGAGTCCAATAACCCAAGATAGCAATCAAGATCAATCACAAATATTCTAAGACTACTTAATGAATCCTTAAGGGGTCACAACCTAGTATCAATTATGCAAGTGTGTAGAGATAGATAAAAGCATGAAAGGATGCACACAAGCCAGACACATAAGAGATTTATTTTAAGTCCAAATTGAAATGTTAATAGATGAAGGAGAATACCTTGGATCCTTGCAACACGCTTAGTAGATTTTACCTGATTTTTAGCAATTTTTGTTGAGCTTTACTATGCAAGCAAGCTACGAACTCTCCAACAAGCCAACAAGCAAACAAGATATGCAAGGTATATTCAACTTATGAAAACCCTAGGGTTAGATCTAAAAATCAATTGTTAGGAGCAATAATAACTAGAAATTAATCCAAATGACAACTCATATCATGCATTGAATCATATGAAAAATAAGTGCATACCCATCACAAAATTTTAATTTTTTTGCACTACATTTGACCTAGTCAACAAGATCTGATTTTTTTTATATGATTTTGGCCCCAAAAATAGAAATTTAGAATAGAGACCCCTACTAAAAAATAGAGAGCTTTCCAAAAATGCAAAAATTTTAGAAAAATCTCTTCATTTGTGCCCTAGAGACCCATTTTATCAAAACAGACCATTTTTTGTAAATTGACTATTTGAGTTATGATATTATGTCCAAATTTAAAACACAAAGAATGGACCCCCTATAAAATTTAAAGAGCTTTCCAAAAATATAAAAATTTCCAAAAAATATGCTTATTTGCGTCAGATATTAATTTTTTCCAGAATTTCAAGAAAAAATTATTAAAAATTCAAAACATTTCAAAAAATTCTAAATTTTTTACTGTAGCTTTCTTGATATGTCATTAACCTGCATTTCAGACTAAAATTCCAAGCCGTTTGGGAGATAAAATTAAATCTTTCAAACTTTGGGGTTTTAGCTCTCAAAAAAATCAAAACCAGCATGCAAAGGTGGGTTGCCCCACGGTGGGTGCTAGAAATGTGTGTGAAAATTGTACCTAATATGTAGACACAACACTTCAGTAAAACATTAGAGGTTAGTTATAATCAAAATCGTGCAAAATTGAAATCTAATCTAACCAAGTGATTTACTGCCTTCTAATAGGTGTGAGATTGATGTCCTCAAATTTTAATCGAGATCAGTGACCTAGACAACACCTAAATGAAGGATTTGAATGCAATTGATCTATATTTTTTATATTTTCTATGCAATAAGAATGATAAAAACTAATATGAATCTATGCTAATATGAAATTGATATGCTATGAATGCTATTGAAAATTGATATGCTATGAATGCTATTGAAAATTGATATGCTATGAATGCAAAAATAAGATTGATCTCACAAAGATGTCGATTCGCAAGAGTTTTGATTCTTCAATTCCAATTCTCCAGCGTGATTGTGCAAAATATGAGATGGATTATGAAGAGCTGAGCCTTATTTTTATAGAAATCCAAGGCTTTGGAGGTGCATGAGAAAAAACCATAGATCACTCAAATAACTCAACTTGATTTTTGAGTTATTTTTAAATAAAGATAATTAAGTCACAAAAATCATGCAAAAGCACAGTTCAACTTGAATTAGAAGTTTAGATCAACTTTAAAACTCGAAAAGATGTTGAGTTTCAAAAAGCTAACAACTTGCATTGATTTTCCAATTTTGAGTTTAACTGGTCCTTGAATGTGCACATGGATAATTATGATTTAATAAATAAATAAAGTGATTTATTCTCAACTTAACTACTTTTTGAAATAAAATAATTAATTTATGGGTTAATTAACTATTTTACCAAACTTTTATTAAAAATTATATTATTAAATAATGACAACATGCTTTAATTAATTAAATAAGAATTTAATCAATTATTCATAGGAATTTTGATTTATTGTCAAAATTAAATAATACAATTAATAATAGATATAATTAAATTTAATTAAATAATTAAGTGGCAAATATTAAATCTAATTAATTAAATATGAAAAATATTTAATTAATCAAATTTTAGGATAAATGTGATTTATTGCCAAATAATTATAAAATTAAAGATAATTATGATGATTAGGAATATTACTAGGAATATTCTCCAATGTAGAATTTAAGATAATTAATTATGATTCGATGATGTTTAGATGTGCCTTAGATTAGGACTTTGATGTCGATTTCGTTCGAATTGAAGATGTAGGAGATTAATGAACTTATAGCCCATTTTTGGGGTATTACAATGGCCTCTCTGATACAGGTAATGGTTGATATAACCTTGTATTCTACTGGGTTCCTTTTTCCATATAACATATTTTACAACTTTACACTATAAACTTCTTAACATCCTTTTGAAATAATAGTGCTCATTAACCAGAGCAATGGTTTTATCTCGACCAAAATATCTCATCAAGCCTCCACTATGATTCTCTTTGATTAGGTTCTCCCTCATGGAAATCTTTCAAATGCACAATTGGCTACCTCAAAATAACATACCATGTTGGATTATAAAATCCAACCATCTGGTCATGACTATAGTAACATGTTTTGTGCAAGGTCTCTAGGCCTCACCAAAATCATAATTCTTTGGATACAAACTCTTGAGTTCCTAGAATCCAACAACTTTAATCAACATCTTTGTCAACAATATTTTCCTCCTACTTAGGGCATTTCCAACCCTATTAGACTTTCTACTCATGTGCTTCAAAAAAAAAAGTGAAACTATGCAAAAACTCAACCCATTTTAAATGCCTTTGATTAAAAATTTCCTTGGCTATTCAAATACATTAAAGTTTGATGACCAGTAAACAAAAAAAACTCTTTAGGCAAAAGATAATTTCTCAATTTCCTCAATGCCTAAAGTATAGCATAAATTCCCTTATCATAAATAGAATATTTTCTTTTGACATCATGTAGTTTCTCACTAAAATAAGCAATGGGTTTACCTTCTCGACTCAAAATAGTTCCAATGGCATTTCCACTAGCATTACAATCTACTTGAAATACCTTATTAAAATCCTAAAGTGCCAAAATAAGCTACTCTATAAATTTTCTTTTTAATAAATTAAAACTCTTTGCTGCTCATGTAGTTCACTTAAACTCTTTTTTGTCTCCTCTCATTATTTCAGTTAGGGGTCCACATATACTACTAAAATTATTGATAAACTATCTATAAAAGATATTCAAACCATGAAATGATCTTACCTCAGTAGAACTCCTTGGAATAGGTCATTCAAGGATAGTCTTCACTTTCTCTAGGTCTATTTTAAGACCATCCACTGAGAGAACAAATCCCAAGTACACTAACTCTTTTTTTCACAAAATTGCACTTCTTCAAGTGAATCAAAAATTTATCTTCCCTTCTCAAAGACCCTACAAATATGCATTATGTGTTTTTCTAATTTATTACAAAATATTAAAATATCAACCAAATAAACAATAATAAACTGATGCAGGAGCATCCTAGGATTCCTAGCAATCCTGTATCAACCAAAAATATGTTTGTTTTGAAAGGCAGATTGGTAGTTTTGATCTTAGTTGGTGAATTATTTTCTCAGTCTTGGAGTATGGTTGCTCAGTTATAGTGTTTACCGGGGTGCTCGGTCTCTGAAGAACACTTGGTAACTGAAGGTGTCAGTTTCTCCTGGCACTTGGTGATAACGGTGTTGCTCAGTGATGCTTAGCATGGTCGGTTCACTGGCACTCAGTTATTTATCTGATGCTTGGTAATCAGTCTTACCAACTTGGTTGTTTGGATGAATCGGCTTTGCCGACTGATGCATTTAGTTTAGGTCACATTCCTCAAGTTATGGATTGACCATTGGATGTGTGGGGACCTAGATCTGGCATGTTGCATTCTCCTATGTGGATCTAGAGGACAACCTTGTTTTGCATTTAATATTTGTATATTTGGAAGCCGACTTATGGTTTGGAATCAGTATTTAAGAAGATGTATGGGTAGTTATTTGGATGAGTGATCAGTTAGGAGTGGGATAGGAAATCTAGATAAAGAAGATAGTAGAGTTAGTAGCTTGTGAGCTTAGGCACAAGAAGATTGCTTAGTGGCTTGCGTGCATAAGTTTGGATCTTTCTTAGAGTGCCTACCAGTGTCCTATCATGTTATAGACTTGGACTAGCTGAGAGGTGTATTAGATCCTGCGTGATCTTGTAGAACTATTTCTTTCTTTGTAATTGGCTATAACCGGGAAGGCCTTATAGCTTGACACATTGCATGTAATCAATTGTTGATAAATAAAGATAATTATTTTCTCTCAGATCTGGTGTTATTGTTGTGTAATTCCACCATGTTGTGGTTTGGCTACAAGTTTGGACAATCCTTAATTGGATCCTCCATACTTGACTGCATCATAAAATTACTCAAAAATTATTACAATACCTAATTCATGATCTGCATCAATGTGCTTGGTGCATTGGTTAGCCCAAAGGGCATGAATAACTAGTCATATAAGTCCTCCTTTGTCTTGAAGGCTATTCTCCATTCATCTCCTTCTCTAATCTAGATTTGGTGATATCCACTCTTCAGATCTATTTTGGTGAAGTACTCAACTCCACTGAAACAATCCATAATGACATCCATCATTGGCAAGGGAAACCTATACTTGATAGTAATATTATTGATGTAGAACAAGGCAAGGAGGATCCAATTAAGGAAAATCCAACCTTGCAGCTTCAGAACAACACAATAACACAACACAACAATTGTTTCCAATCAAATTTCCATTAACATGTCTAGCTATAAGGCCTTCCAGGTTAGGGCTAATTATAATCAGAAATAATTCTGCAAGATCATCAAGATCTAATACAACTCTAGCTAGTTCAATCCTGAAAACTATCAGCAACTAATGGAAACTGTAAGGTAGATCTAAACTTGAGCTCGCAAGCCTCCAAGCAATCTCCTTGTGTCCAAGTATACAACCACTAGATCTACTATTACAAACTATCAGATAACAATCTGATCTGCAAGATCTCACAAGATCTTTTCCACAACTTCACTTATCTAGTTCTCCTAGATCTGCTTTCATGATCCTCTGAGTCATCTCCTAAAATGTCTACCCAAACACCCCTTAAATACTAATCATCAGCCACAAGTTGGCTAGATGACACCCTTAACTCTTACAAAAAAATATTAAATGCAATACAACTCAGCTTCTGAATAGCCTTACTAACATTTAATTCAACATGTTGGTTTGTAACAACAGCTACCAACAATAAATGTACCAAGTCGGCCCAACAAATCACACAGAACTCCAGTTGGTAAACCAGAACTACTAAGCACCAGAGAAACAAATGATCACTAGTGAAAAAACTGACCACGCTAAGAAACACCGATCAACATAGGCATTATTGAGCACCAGTTCCACCAAGCACCAGAGGTTTCATCGAGTTCCTTCAATGACTGAGCTTCCTTCAATAATCAAGACCATCGATTAAGGATACAACCAAGTAACACCGGCCAAATAAAAAACCACCATGTAGATTCACCGAGGTCCAAGAATGGCCCCGCATCAGACACTATAGGTTTGAAAAGATGTTCATATGTGAGGAGAATATCTTCCAGGATCCAGCACATAAATCCTGAACTGGCTCCTCACATACAAGTCCTCCATCTTCTCAGCTTGCATACTCTTCCACTTTAGCTTCCTCTACCTTTTCAAGTCTTTTCTTGATAACACATAGGCCTGTTCTTCACATTGATCATCCATTCCTTTAGGATCCACCAACTCAACTTGGATACCGATACTCAGACTTCTCCTACCGAGCATTGTATCTAGCAAAGGAATTAGGGGAAACTTCCTATCATCCTTCTCAACAGTAAACACATTCTTCACACAATCATACATAGCTCTGCAATCATATTGCCAAGGTCTATCGAGAAAAATATGACAACTATTCATCTTCACAATATCATATAATACAAGATCCTTATATTGGCCAATCTGAACATCAACAAAGCATTATTCTCTCACTTCCAGAGCATGATCATTGCAACTAGCCAATCCTATAAGGACAAGGATGCTTCATTCTATTCAAACCAAGATTTTGAGCCATGTCCTCAACAACAAGGTTATCAATACTACCACTATCAAAAATTACATCACAAAGTTTACCTCCAGACTTGCATCGAGTCCTAAACAAGTTACTCCTCTGAAAAAATTCCTCCTTTGTAACAAGCAATATTCGTGAAGCAACAAGTTCTCAGATTCAGGTTCATTCTGAATGTTCTCATTTACCACAATAGTCCATTGGTCACCAAGCTTCTTCTATGTACACTCAAAAGAATGGTGTCATTCCTTTCCATAGTTATAGCAAGTACCCTTATAGATAACTCTACCTATCTTCTTCTTCGGCTCTATAGTTTTTTGTTCATCTTCTACATCAGTCAGTTTATGCTTCATCGAGTGATCAATATTTTCCTTCCCTCAGGGATTACTATGTTGTTTCCTCTTCAAATTATCTTCTACCTTCAGAGCATACTAATAAGCATCTTTAACAAAATCAATCTTTAGCATACCAAGCTCATCCTGAATATTGAATCTCAGACCATTCACATACCAAGCTACCTTTTCCTTACCAAGTTCTATGTGTCCAGACTGAATAGTAAGTTTGTAGAACTCCTCGGTATAATCTTCAATAGACAAATCCTTCTACTTCAAATTCTACAACTTCTTAAACATGTCAATCTCATAGTCAGCAGGTATGAACTTAGCTTTTAACTTAGTCACCATCAACCTCCACTGATTGGTCTTCATTTCACCTTCATCTTCTCTATCTCTTTGTAATTCTTTCCACCAAAGAGAAGCATATTCTGTGCCAATCTCACCTGAAGAGGATCTTCAATTTCTTCTAGATCAAAGAAATCTTCAAGTTTACCAATCCAATCGATCAAGTTCTCGGGTTTCATGGTGTAATACCCCAAAAATGGGCTATAGGTTCATTAACCTCCTATATCGACACATCAAACAAAATCAACATCAAAGTCCTAACCTAAGGCACATCTACACATTATCGAATCCTAATTGATTATCCTAAATTCTGCATCGAGAAATATTCCTTATTCATATTTATCCTAATTATCTTTAATTTAATGATTATTTGGTGATAAATCCTATTTATCCTAAAGTTTGATTAATTGAATATTTTCTAATATTTAATTAATTGGATTTAATACTACCACTTAATTATTTAATTGGATTTAATTATATTTATTTCTAAATTATATTATTTCATTTTGGCAATAAATCAAATATCTTATGACTAATTGATTAAATTCTTATTTAATTAATTAATGTCAATTGTCAAATTTAATAATATAGTTTTTGAATAAAAGTTTGATTTAATAATTGATTAACTCATAACTCAATTGTTTTATTTTTAAAATCAGTTAAGTTGAGGATAAATCACTTTATTTATTTATTTAATTCATAATTAATTATGCACATCCAAAAATAGTTAAACTTTAAATCAGAAAATCAATTCAAGTTGTTTTAAAAATAAACTCAACTCTCTTTTGAGTTAAAAGTTGACCTCAACTTCTGATTTAAATCAAAAACATGTTTTTGCATTTTTTTTGTGAGTTAACTATCTTTAATTCCTTGTTGACTCAAAAATCAACTAGAGTGATTTATGGCTTTTTCCATGCATCCCCAAAGCCCTGGATTTCTATAAAATCAAAGCTTTAGCTCTTCACAAATCATCTCATAATTTGCAAACTTATGTTGGCGAATTGGTATCTGAAGAATCTTGTGAATCAACCACATTTGTGAGATCAATTTTTTTTTTCATATCAATTCTTAGAATCATTGCATATCAATTTTTCATATAGATTAGATTTCATATCATTTATCATCTTATTGCATAGAAAACTAAAAAAATAGATTAATTTGCATTCATCTCATATCTAGATTCTACATTAAATCCTTCGTTTAGGTGTCATCAAGGTCACTGATCTCGGTCTAATCTGAGAATACATACTCTCATCTACTAGAAGGTAGTAAATCACCTGGTTAGATTAGTTTCCATTTCACTGTATGATTTTGATTTTAGCTAACCTCTAATATTTTACTGAAGTATTGTGTCTACAGCTAGGTACAAAATTCATACACACATTTTTGGTGCCCACCGTGGGGCCCTAAAATGGGTTTCCATTCAATTTCTATCAATTTCTATCATCTTCTTGTTGTTTTCTATTCCAAGCTACGATTTTTAATTTCTGTCCGTACAATTTTCATATGAGTTTTGTCAGAAACTCATATCAAAGGATACCCATTGTCGTACGATAGTTTATTTGATCGAGGATCATACCGCTAGAATCAAAGTGTCATTTGGAAGGTCTTTTGTCATATGATCCTATACCCATTGTCGTACGAGTTTCTGGACTGTCATCTAGGAGGTGACCCACTGTCGTATGAGTTTTAGTGTCAGGTTTCAATTGTTGTTTCACTTTTTCAGGCAGTTTTCCAGATTTATTTTCTTGATTTGGATTGACACCTAACATTAACAATTGAAATTCTCTATTTCTAATTGAATTCTGCTGATTTTGATTGGGAAAAAGTGTGAGAAATGCTAAAAATAGGTAAGAATCTACTAAGTGTGTTGTGAGGAATTTAGGTAATCTTTTCAGTTGATAACGTTTTGATTTGGATTAAAAAGAACTCTTGCATGTTAAGCTTGTGTGACCTTTATTGCTTTCATATCACATATTTCATTTTGGGCTATAAAAACAAACATAGATTTGATTTTCAGCATCTTTGTTACACATAGTAAATAGGCCCTATGAACACTATTCGTGGTTCTTGAGAGAGTGGGTTTCCAGCAAAACTCTTCTCAATGAAGGAACCCTTGTAGGTAGGGAGATTACTAAGAGTGTCTCATGTTCTACTAGATTTGTGCATCTTCAGCTTCTGATTGATACATTCTCTCTTTGGAGAGGTTGATAGATCATGAATGGTTGATGCCATCGATCTTTGTGAGATAATCTTGGTCTTAGCATGTCGGATTAATCTATCTACTTTGTTTGGGTTAAAAGTGAAAAGGTTAGAGGACTATGCTCTACTCCCTTTTTGGGTAGTACTAGAAACTCAGATCCTTGAATCTGGAACCAATCTACATGTGGTATATTTTGTGAGTCACCTTTAGAGAGGGTTAACCATAGTGGGCATTCGCTTAATTGGGTCAACCACATTGATGGAACCTCAAGCGGTAATAGCCATTTTCACCATGGTAGTAGCAGCCGCTATATAAATGTCCTTGTGGAGGAAATCTTCACAGGTGTGGTCTCTTGTTGGGTTTTCAGATCTCCCTAGCAGCTCTTGATTGATTAAATTCTCAGACTATGTCAAAACCCCGGTGTGCCTAGATTGGAGTTTTCCCTCTTGAGATCACAAAATTTGTAGAGTCAGACCATTACTAAAAACCTTAGTGAGGCCAAATTTTCATTTTCTAGGAATATGTGTGTTATTGCAAAAAATTTTGGAACATACATTGTTAGCACTCCTAGGGATTAGCATAATTCAGTCACTTGATTGTTCATGTGCAAGGTTTCTTTGTCCCCTGTTCATTATTTTCATACGTGCTTTAAATCACTTGCTTGTTGTTTTGCATGCATGTTTATCTATCTCGTTACTAAGAATGAATCAATCTGATACAATCTTCAAATCTGGACAGATAATTTTGTGAACAATTTGAAACTAAAAACCTCAAAAATTGCAAAATTTGATGTCAAACACCTTCCTAGAGTCAAAAGTCATCTTGTAAAATTAGAAAGTCATACAAATTTTGGCTATTGTCATTTTAGAACCCCTAGATTGTCGTATGGTATATGGTACATTATCGTATGATTTTTCCTACTAGTTAATTCAAAAAAGTCAAAAACCCTGCTATCAACTATCATGCGAGTTTTGCAATAGTTGTATGAGTTTTTCAATTTTTGTTTCATGCTATACCCATTGTCGTACGAGCCTGTAGAAAGTCATTTGAGAAATTTTGAAAAATTGCCAGAAAGTTATCAGAATTATCACATACCCAGTCTTTTCAGCCTATTTCCAGAATCTGTTAAACAAATCACTATGTCAGGAACAAAGCAACAAATATTGAGAATCCAATCATTTTCCTAAAGTGGCCTTTTGAATCCGATTTACCCTTTTGTTTCAATTTGAGTCCTTTTCATCTTGTGTCAAAACCTTGTCATAACAATCAATCTTCAATCCATCTTCAAAATGGCTAAGTGTTGTGAACTCATGTTTGCTATCTTTTGGGAATCTACCCATACATTCAGGGCACAATCTCCTTCATTTATGTCTAATCTACGCTTCAATCAATCAAACCTTGACAAGGTTGCGTCATTTGATCTTCTTGAATCAAATATTTCTTCAATTGTCTTCATCATATTCTTTTGTTTCACCCAAGGTTAATGGTGGAAACTAGAGTTTCCTCTCACAAGAAATCTAGAGAAGTATCCCATCCCATACCTCTGAATACTCTCCAAGCTCCAACTCTTGAGCAACTCTACAATTCTGGTCTTTACGAAGACGATGGTCTTGGCAATTTTTGATTGAAATCTAGTTATATTCCTCCTTCATCAACTCATGGAGGTAATCAACAAACTCCTCCTCAATCTATCCCGGGGAGAACTCCTACCATGTCTCAAGCAGGGAAAAAATTTGGCTCTCAAAGAGCTCAATCTCAACATGGTGCAGATCAAGAACCTACACCTTCTGAAATTGCTCAATATCAAAATGATGATATCTTCAAAAGAATGATGAAGCATTTCTTGAAAGAAGACAGAGAGGCGTACTTTTTAAAATTAGCTCATCAAGGAGCTAAACTTCCTCCCAACTTTAATGTTGAAGATATCATTACACATGAGGAAGAAACTCCACTCACAACTATGATGAAATAGATGCATGCCATGCAAGTCAAACTTAATAAATTTGAGAAAGAAAAGGAACCCAAGGAGTTCTCCATGGAGGCCCTATGTCCTTTTCCATTTGACAAAGACTTGTACATGCCACCATTCCCAAAAAGAGTGGAGATGCCTAAATATGATAAGTATGATGGACACTCAGATCCTCAAGATCATGTTAGAGAATTCTGTACACAATCTATGGAGTTCATGCATGAACCAACCTATCTAATGCATCTTTTTCCTTGATCCCTGGGAGGGGCAGCCATTCATTGGTTCTCTAGATTGCCTTCTACTATCACAAATTTTGAGGAGTTGATCAAATTGTTCTATCAGCAATACTCCTACAACATTCAACATCCAGTCACCATGATTGATATCTGCAATCTCAAGCAATATCCAGGAGAACCATTCCTGACATTTCTCAAGAGATGGAGGAAGAAATTCTCTCTATATGCCAGGCCTATCCTAGAAACTAAGAAACTGGAAATCTTCATCAATAATCTTGTCCCAAAGATCAACTACCCCTTACAAATGCAAGATCATACATCTTTTGATAAGGTGGTAGATAATGCGATCAAAATTGAAAAAGTACTTGTGAAAAAAGGAGACATCACACTTCAAAAGGACAAGTATGAATCAGGATCCAGTTCTAAAGACAAGAACAAAAACTAGAACAAGAATAAAGGCATTGCCATAGATGGTGTTGTCGATACTATTTGTGCCCCATCAAAGGCACCAGCTTTCAATCTAACTATTGGCACCCAAGCCATCAAAGCTTCAGAACAAAAGGTGCCCGAACCATTGCAAAAGAAGCTAGAATACAAATCTTGGTCCGCTGATAATAAATGAAAGTTCACTCCTCTAGGAGAGTCTTTGGAATCAACTATGAGAACTATGTTGGCTAATAACATCATCTCTTTTCCTAAGATCTGACAATCTGATCTTGATCGTAAACCAAAATGGTGGAGAGAGAATGAATTATGTGGTTTCCATCAGGGTAAAGATCACAAAACTAAAAACTACTTACGCTTGAAACATACTATTCAAGATCTGATTGATAAAGGAGACATCACAATTGAAAATCATAAGAGAAATAATGATCATACAGCATTCATAGAACCATTTATGAAACATGGTCAAGAAGTTTCATCTTCTCAGCCTAATATGGGGGCAAAGGTCAATTATGCTTACCCTGGAAATAATGTTGTTATCAATATGGTTAAACCTTATCTCTCTAAGCATTTCAATGTCATCACAATTATGTGAAGAGATAGAGATCATGCTTCAGCTAATGCAGTGAATCAATCACAAGCTTAGGCACATCTGAATGAACAAATCCTAGATTCATCAAATGTCCCTAAGATGCCCTTCAATCTTTCGTCCACTTCCAAATAGAAGGCTACTTCTAAATCTTCCAATCCTAAAGATATGAGGCCAACATCTTATAGCATTTTTCAACAACTCCAACACACTAATGCAAAAATATCCATGTTTGAGTTTCTCTGGATATCTCCAGCTCATAGAGCTATTCTAGACAAAGCTTTGCTTGGATCCAATGTTTCTGATGACCTTGATTTAGATAGGTTCCAAACTATGGTTGGACATCTTACATCTCTGCAATATATCTCCTTCTCAGAGGAAGATGACAACTCCTTGAGTCACCCACATAACCATCCCTTGCATATAGAAGTCTTGATCCAGAACTGTAGAGTCAAACGTGTGTTGATAGATGGGGGCGCTAGCCTAAACATTTGATCTTACAGCTTGGTCACACAATTGGGATTTTTAGAATTGGCTATTGATCCTAGAAAGAAAATAACTATAAAAGCCTATGATGAACAAGAAAGATCTTCTAAAGGCACCATTGTCTTACCTGTCAGAGTAGGTCCGGTCATCAGAGATACTATATGTCAAGTTTTTAATCTACCTTTGGCTTACAACATTCTTCTAGGGAGACCATGGATACATGAGATGAAGGCTATTCCTTCTACATTCCACCAATTCTTGAAATTTCCTTATGAAGGAGTAGAGGTCACTATTCTAGCAGACATATCCACCACTTGCAATACCTTGAAGGAGAGTGCGGATAAACTTTTACCTAATAACAAAGAATCTTCCATGGAGCCAACAAAAGAAGCATCCACATCTAAAATGGAAGATGTTGCAAAAGAGGTCAATATCAAAGAAAATGGTATGGGAGAATATACTATAGAGCTAGTCTTATCTTTGACATCTCTACCTATCTCACCTAAGTCTTATGGACAATATTTAAAATAGTCCAAACCAGACTCTAAAGAACTTCTTGAGGCATATAAAAAGAATTTTGTGGCAGAACAAGTCTCCAAGAAAGAATTTGAAGAAGATGAAGCTGTGCTTGCATGGCTATACAAAGATGAACCTAAATCTCAAGTTGTTCCAATTAGTGACTCTACAGTATCCAAAATCCCTTCTAAGACATATGGTCTAGGAGATAAATTAATAACTAAGATGGGATATCTAGGTAAAGGACCTCTAGGAGTCAGAGGAGAAGGTCTTATAACACCTATTTCACATACTGGTAGGACAAACAAAGATACTATTGGCTTAGGATTTAGAAAGAAACCCTTCCACCTCAAAGGTAATTGTTCTCATGTCATAGAGTAGATCACACTAGGACAACCCCTTCTTAAGAAGGAAGAAACTAAACCATCAGATAGTGATTTAGACAGCTCAGAACTTGTTCCTTATGAGCATTTTCCTAAGGAAATCAAAGACCTCCTTGAAGATAAAGATGATCCAATCAAAAAAATTAATGTAGTAGAAACATAAGAACCTACTATCAATCAAGAGATATTTGCAGCACAAGAACCAGCTAATCTTGAAGACAATCAAATAGACAAAGAGGAAGGTGGTAGTTATTCTTAGGTAGATTCTCATGAGTATGAATTCAAATCAGAATTTGAGGGTAACCCTTCTTGGGGTATTCATCCTGACTTTACTCATGATCTTAGATTTCCTAGAGGCATAGATGAAGAATCTAATGACTATGAATGGGGATCCATTCCAGAAGAAGATGAGCTTATTACAAAGAAACATGTTGATGTTATTACCAATATGCACCTAAACCCAACATAAGTCCAGAGCGAAATGATGAACTTATCGAATCTGATCCACCAATGGCTGAATTGGACTCCCACAATGACATTGAGCCTATTCATAAATTGAATTTCTTAAGTTGTAATATCACCTTTGAACTTGAGTGTCAAGTTAGGACCAATGATGAAAGATCCATATCCATAAACACTATCTCCCAATCTTTCCCCATTTTAATTATCCAACATCCTGAACTTCTTGATCAAACCTCCACAAATCTGAGCCATGGTATTTATACCTTCCCGAATGACTATGCCCTTGCTTGCTACCTCAATGCAATTGAGCCTATGAGGACTTCCATTAGTGAACCTAGCATTAGCATGACAGAGTCAGACATCAAGTATCTTAGTCAAAAAAATAAGAATAAGAATAAAAAGAAAAGGAGTTCTGAGGGTGAAAACCACTTTGTGGTAGTCTTAGAACCTACAAAAGTAAAAATAAATGACGTATCTGAAGGTGAAAACCTCTCTGAGGTGCCTAAGGATGAGATATTTGATGTCCTTCCAAGTCATTTATAGGACAAATCTCCAGTTCTAATTAAGCCCACTCAATCCATCAACTTTGGAACAATAGAAGAACTCCAATTGATTCATGTAGCACAATCTTTATCAAAAGAAGAGAAGAAAAAATTTACTACATTCCTAACAAAAAAGAAGATCAACTTTGCATGGAAATATTTAGATATGCCAGGGTTGGATCCTAATCTTATAATGCATCATTTATCTATAGCTTCGAATGTCAAACCTGTCAAGCAAAAATTGCACTCTTGGTAAAAGGAGAATTAGAGAAGCTCCTGAAAGTTAGATTCATCTGAGTTATTGACCATGCAGAGTGGATCTCTAATATTGTACCTATTTCAAAACCAGACAAATCTATAAGAGTGTGCACAAACTTTAGAGATGTAAATAGAGCATGCCCTAAGGATGATTTTCCACTACCTAACATTGATATGATAGTGGACATGATGGTAGGCTTTGAGATGTGCAAAAATTGCACTCTTGGTAAAAGCAGAATTAGAGAAGCTCCTAAAAGCTAGATTCATCCAAGTTATTGACTATGAAGAGTGGATCTCTAATATCGTACCTATTTCAAAACCAAAAAAATATAGAAGAGTGTGCATAGACTTTAGAGATGTAAATAGAGCATGTCCTAAGGATGATTTTCCACTACCTAACATTGATATGATAGTGGACATGACAACAGGCTTTGATATGTATTCTTTAATGGATGGTTTTTTTTGGTATAATCAAATAAAGATTGCTCTAGAGGATCAAGAGAAAACTACTTTCACATGTGCATGGGGCACCTTCTATTGGAATGTCATGCCATTTGGGCTTAAGAATATTGGTGCCACATATCAAAGAGCTATGACTTCTATTTTTCATGACATGATGCATAGGACTATGGAGGATTATGTTGATGATACTTTAGCAAAATCTATGATTAGAGCTGAACATCTAAATGACTTGAGAAAGATACTAGACAAAATGGAAAAACTTAGTCTCAGACTAAATCCTAAGAAATGTGCTTTCGGTGTCACTTCTGGAAAAATCTTAGGATACATAGTTTCAAAGAAGGGCATTGAAGTTGATCCAGCTAAAGTGAAGGCTATAATGGAGATGCAACCTCCAAAGAATATTAGTCAAATGAGGACATTGCAAGGAAGAGTTCAATATATTAGAAGATTCATATCATAGCTAGCAAACATATCACAACCTTTTACAAAAAAATTACATAAAGGTGTGACATTTTGTTGGAATTAGGAGAGATAGTTACTAAGAGGGGAGGGGTGAATCAGTGCCCTCAAATACTTAACTTGTAACACCTTTCTATAACTGAATACTGTAATAGCCGATCAAAATAACTTGAACACAATTGCATAAATCAATCATCTAGTTAACTTAAGAAAGTAAACAACATGAAATCAATATGACAATCACATAACACAAGTATTTTGGTAATGCAGAAACCCTTGTTAGAAGGTAAAAACTACGGTGGGGATGACACCCACAAATTCTTCACTACTACAGATAGAAAAGGTTTTCCTATTAAGGCTACAAGTTTTGATCAATTCTGGTGATCTTACCCTATTAGGAGTAACATATTAGATTAGATAGATCTACCTAGTTATAGGATTTAACAACACTAAATGAAGTGTGTACTCGGTTAAGAGATTTATACAAAGATTGTTAAGTCTACTCGGTTAAGAGATTTATACCAAACTCTATGACAATTGTTAGAAAGTAATAGGTAAATATATGTTAGTTGACACTCAATTATCTGATATAGATCTATAAGTGCTCATCAAAATATCACCTTAACTGTGATGATTCTTTGTTCTATTTTTCTCGGTAGCCTTGACTAATTCTGCTCAAATTGAAATCCTTTGTGCTCTATTCTGCTCGGTAAACTAATTGTCTTGAAAAAAGGCAATTTCTTCAAGTGCTCTGTGATTCATATATATCAGTTCAACAACCCCATAAAATGTTACGAACATATACAATATATAGTGTTATGTTTTGTCGCTTAAGCAAAAATTAGGTTACAAATAATAATCATAACCCTAAGATCTATGGTGCAAAATAACCTAGATCAGCTATTACAAATAAGATAATCATTGCATTTAATGAATATCTTTTACAATAAATGCTCCTCAATCTTGGTAAACCATTTTATGATCATTGTAACCATCTACATAGAATAATGTGCCATTTCTGATTACTATGCCATTTTATGTGATCATCGGTAAACACTGTATAATCTGCTCAGTATATACTATGATGCTTGGTGTTTACTGACCATCGGTGTCGGTGTCTCTGGTGCTCAGTTAACTATGTGATGCTCGGTGTAAAGGCTTTACCGATTGCTTTGTCTTGGTTCTAGTTACCGACTGTCTCAATATAAGTGACCGACCGACCTATTTACTATCCTTTGATACTAATGACAACCTTAAATGCTTAATAGAGATTAACAATCTCCCCCTTTGGCATTAGTATCAAAACTTCAAATGTATATAGACAAAATGTTTCTATATATTCCTTATGTCTCCTCTATATACATATCCACAATAGAAAATTTCTAAGTACATATGTACTCCCCCTCGGTGCATGCTCCGGTAGTATGTAATATACATATCAAAAAATATACTATTTGGCATATACATGTTTTCCCCCTTTTTGATAATAATGCCAAATGCAAAAAAAATATAATGTATACTTACATCTTATCAAAAATATTCTGATGGGTTTTCTTCATAGACTCCAAGAGGTTGTTCCATTCCTCTTTCAAGTTGGTAAGAGCAATATGCTCAAGACCAACTTGTGCATGCATGTCAAAGATATTATCCAACACTAAAATCTCTGGTGTTGCAACAAGTTGCTCAGCTTTGACAATATGTGTTTCAAAAATCTTCAAGTAAGGAATGAGTTCTTTCTGTAACTCTGTAACCTTATCAGTGATGTGCTTGGCTTGTTTCTTTAAGTTTGCTATCAGTCATCGAAGTTCCTAAACTCAGTTAATATGCTTTAAGAAAGTAGTTGGCTCGGCAATAGCTACTTGTGTACTTGACTTTATCTCTACTTCTAAAATTTTTATCTTTTCACTGACTTCTACAGTGAAAGTGTCTGAAGTACAAAGCTTGATGAGAAATTGATAGATTATTTGGGTGATAGATTTTACCTCGGTAATGACCTCTGATAATTTTACCTTGTTTAGTGATACTTTGGTAGTAATCCTTTCTGCCAATTTGTTTTGAATCTTTGACTCTACCCTTTCTTCTATTCTTTTGTCTACATCTATGTCTAGGGCATTGATCTTGTCGGTGAGTGTGGCAAGTTGATCTAAGATGGGAGTATTCTCATCAATATTTGTTTCTGGTACTATCTATTGTAGAATATCCCTTACATCATTTAATACTTCTTTACATTTTTTTTCTTGCCTTAACTTCTCTTGTGCCACTTTCCTTGAACATAACTCCCCATACCGACTTAGTTCCTCGGGGCTTAGGGTTCTCGGGTCACATTCTGGTATAATGATAACTTCATCAATGGTGACTAGCCCTTTGGCTTTCTTCTTCTTCTTCTAGGAAAGAGGTGACTTCTCACTTATGACAATAGCTTTTTCTTCACTTTTCGGAGTATCTTTCCTAGTTGACACTGTATCATCCTTTTTTTGCTCCTTGGTAGATGGTGTATGGGTCTCAGTTGTAGTGTCAGGTGGGTTCACCTCAATTGACTTTGTTTCTGCTGGTTCCTTTAGTTCTGTAGATTGTGCCTCTATTTGGTTAGGCTCATTTGTATCTATAGGTTGCTCGGGTGCTTGAATCTCAGTTGTATCTTTGGTTGGCTTAGGATGAGAGACATCAGGTTGTACTTGTGAAATGATTTCAACTACCTCTACAAGTACAAGTAGTTCACCTAGTAGAGATGTACACACATTGTCAGTGTTTAATGCTTCATCTTTGTATTGTGTAATTATTACATCTTCATCATCCTTATCATTAGGATCACCGTTAGTGATGTCCTCAATGAGTGCATCATCATCAATTTTCTTTTGCAAGTGGATCTTGACCTGATCCGGTGCATCCTGTGAAATTCTTATTTCTTCCTTTTTCTTGGTGATATCAATTACCTCAGTAACTGATATACCAATGTCCTCTGTTTTCTTGCCTTTACTATCCTCAATGAAAATATTTTTACCTTTTGAACTGTGTCTCTTTTTAGACAGTTTTAGGAATGCTTCCTATTCAGCTTTCTCTTCTACTTTCAAAATTGATGTCCATAGAGAGTCACATATGACATCCATATCCTCTACATTATCATCCATGATATGCATAGCTCTATTCTTGACTAAAAGCCTAGGCTGATACCTTGTCATGTATTCACTTACCACAACATAGCTAAAGTGTGTGGCTACATGGCCTAGTGATCGTTCTCTTTTTCTTTTCTCTATTTCTAGTGCAATAGCCCATCTCTCACTTATTTTATCATCAAGTTCCTTTGGTAGTTGACATGTGAATTCCATCAGTACTCTTTTGAACTTGATCATCATTTGAACAATAGCATGTTCTATCTTTGTTCTGTCCTCAATTGACATGTTGCTAAATTTACCTATGCCTAGATCATTAAGATTTCCATTCTCAATAATATCTTCAATTATTTCTTCTATAGTACTGTCCCTATTACGAATTAATTTGAATTGATCAGGATCATTTTTCAATTTTAGTATCCTCTAGATCTTCCTTATTTCTTATATATTTCCTCTTTTTCTTAGGTGTCTCAACTACATTCTTGTTCTTTCTCTTGATGTATTTCTTCATTGGTGTAGCTGCCCTTCTTTTTGCAACTTTTACTGCTTCTTCTTGTTTGGTGGATTGTACAATAGTTAATGAATGAGTCTTCATCCTTTTAGGTTCTTGTGGCTGTATATCTTGTTCATCATTGGTGGGTAGCTGAATTTCTTCTTCATCATTGGTGGGAGGAACTAGTGTGTGATCCTTTTCTTTATCTGACTCGGTCTCCTTGTTGTCATAGGGCTTGTCAGCCAACTGTAACTGACCTTCGATTACTTCTTTAACCGATGACTCCTTAGGCGAGTCAAATGTAGTTCCATATTTTGCTGTGAGATCCTTTTTCATTTTCTTTTCCCTTCTTGACATTTTACCGATCTCAATGTCTGTTGTTATTCTAGACTTAGCTTCTTCATATACTCCAAACCTACTGGTTGTGATGTCTATCAGTAGTGCTAGCAATGCATTGATAGATTTCAAAGCAAAATCATGATTCATTTCATAACCCATTGGGGCTAGCCATTTTGTTCTTGGTTCTACTACCTTTATCATTGAATGGTTTGTGCTTACCACAAAGCATATGTCATCTTCAAATTTGCTCACTAATTCCTTTGGAATTCTACTCCTTTGTTGCATCTTTGATTGAAATTCCTTGAAATATGCATTGAACTCCTTATTCAGATCATCTCCTAGACTTGTCATCATTTCATTGATTTGAGCAATTATTGGTTTGTCCATTTGCTAGTTCACTTTACCAATACCCTATACATATTTTTGTAGATAAAGAAATGTACATACAAGTAGTGATTCGTACTTACATGTATTTGACTTCTTTGCCTTGATTGTCTTCATATTGTGATGCAGTTGGTGTAGTAGCAGTTCTACAAGATCAACTTGGTGACCTTTCTTCACAATTTTGTAAGCCATGTCCACGGTGTTGCAGGGTACACTATTGGGTCTGCTGGATTGAAATATCTTGTACCCAATGACATGAGCTACAAATTTTACCGCTAGATCTTTGATAGTTGAAATCTTCAGTGCCCTACCTCCCATTGAGCTCCATTGTTCTTTTCTACATCAAGACAAGATGAACTTCGAAAGACTTTGGCTTTGTCGGTTGTAGGGTACCCAGTAACCCTACTGATAATCTTCTTCGTGATCTCAACAGGTTTATCTAGCCAAAATTTACCATCATGAAATCTACTCAGCACAATTCTTATCCAGTCATTATGAAATGATTGCGGGAAGTATGTAAAACACCATAACCCTGATTCTTTAATCTTTTTATACTCAAGTTTAATCTTTCCATCCGGTCCACAGACTTGCTAAAAAGTAGCAATAGTCTCAAAATCACATACTTGACCGATCTTGTAGTGAATGTAGGACCTAACATCTTTTATCAACAAAACCCTATCTAGAATACTAGAAAATGTGCCCATATCATTTGTTTGTGCTGCAACCTTGGGATGAGGTTTGAATTTCTCCTTGGTGAAATGTGCCCTAACAATAAGTTCTACTTCCTCCTCAATGTTTTGTGATTTGCTTTCCATTGATGTCGATGCCATAAATTGTTTCTAGGGTTTTAGCAAATAATAGATAACCATTGTTCGGTAGGAAGATAGACTTACTCGTTATCGTCAAAGAATTGTCATCAATTTGATCTATAGTAGCTTTGAATCTATTCTAAAAATATTTAGCTAAAACTCTTCTCTGTAAAATCTCCTTTCTTCGAAATCACAATGTAACAATGAACTCTGTTTCCACATATTTATAGGTTTTTCAATATTCCCTCTCAAAATTTGATGCAATAAATGTGTGGCCTAACTTCTGATATGGAACAATTGTTAGCTCGGTAATGTCTATTAATTTATTTTTCTCAGTTAACATAGAATTCCTTCATCGATTTTTACTATTGTCGGTTAACCTTATATAGTGATTATCGACAGGTAAACAACTCACTTTTCTTCTTTTATCGACTATGTGACATTAGTAAACTTATAACATATAAACCATAGTGCATCTTTATTTATGCAGATTTGGTATTTGTACATCATATATAAGGAACTATCTAAAAAATATGATCATTTAAAAATGTCAGTTCCATACATACCTTTGTCATCTTAAGTGGAGGTACCGATTTCACCAACAGTGTTACTTGACTCAGCATTCTCATTAGATGCCTTCTTCCACATTGTATTCCTTAACTTTGTAATTTATGCAATGTTATATCCACTTTCAAATATGTGGTTTTCATCTAGTGCTCGATCTCTGTAGTTCTTGCTTACATGACCGACCTTGTGACAGTGCAAACATGTCATTCCTGCATTTGTCTAGTTTCTTGATTATCCAATCTGACTCTTTCGGAAATAGTTTGCTGCAATATGTCCATACCGACAACATGCAATACAACTAGTCCATGCATTATAATCCCAAACATATGATTTACCTTGTCTCTTTGGTTGATATGGCCTTCATTGTAGTTTCTCTTTAGGTGTCTAGACTTGTTTCATTTTTGCCTTGCAGTCCCTTGCAGTGTGTCCATGCTTATTACAAGTATAGCATACTTTCTCCTTAGTAGTATTATTAGCAATGTCATTCTTCTTAGCTCTGCATTCATAAGCTGGATGTCCAAACTTACCACAGTAATAGAAATATCCATTGAATTTAGGAATAATAGGAGGTTTACCTTGTGCTTTGCTTTTGCACACATTAGATGTATGTCCAGCTGGTTTTCCACAATGATAGCATTTCAATACTTTAGGTTTCTAAGTTTGATTGTTGTTGACTTTTTTCAGCTTGTTGTGATGATTCTCCTTCACCGGTGTAGCCTACACTGGCTCTGCTTTCGAATCTCCTCTAATTAGTTAGAAAATCATCAATCTTTTTAGAACTGTCCTCAACTATCTTCATCATTTCATTGTGTTTCTTTTGTGTCTTTATTTCATTTCTCAATTTTTCATTGTCTTCTCTAAGTATTGCAACATCTTCAAGTCTTCTTGATAATTCTCCATTTACTCGGTTCATTTCTTGATTAATTGTCATCATCTGATTTGATACTTGGAAGTGATGAACAGTGAGTCTTTGTATTTCACTTTCTTTTTCTTGAAGTTGTTCTATCATCAGTCTTTGGTCTTCAATAGCCAAATTCTAATCTTGTTCAACTTGTCTACCATTGTTCATGATTTCCACTATTCTCACCATTTGAGATTCATGACTGATTTGAAGTGCTTTCACTTGCAGACAGATGCTGATTCTTTTTAGATAACTCAAAGATTATGCTTTCAGATCAGTCAGAGATGCTTCCGGAGCTTGATCCAATATGATCAAATATGTCATCAATAGGTTCTTCATGATAACTAACTTCATTTAGTTGAATTGCAAGATTCTTCCTTTCAACCAGTAATTTCTTCAGTTCTTCCTTGGCCTATTTATACTATTCCACAAACATCTACATTTGTATCTTCTGATTCTCAATAGTCTTGTCAAGCTTGTATCTATCCATGACTTAGATCTTTACCCTTCAGTGGTTAGACTATTCAATAAGAGAACTAAGCTCTGATACCAATTGTTGGAATTAGGAGAGATAGTTACTGAGAGGGGAGGGGTGAATTAGTGCCCTCAAATACTTAACTTGTAACACCTTTCTATAACTGAATACTGTAATAACTGATCAAAATAACTTGAACACAATTGCATAAATCAATCATCTAGTTAACTTATGAAAGTAAACAACATGAAATCAATATGACAATCACATAAGTATTTTGGTAACGTAGAAACCCTTGTTAGAAGGTAAAAGCTGCGGTGGGGATGACACCCACAAATTCTTCACTACTGCAGATAGAAAAGGTTTGCCCGTTAAGGCTACAAGTTTTGATGACTTCTGGTGATCTTACCCTGTTAGGAATAACATATTAGATCAACTAGATCTACCTAGTTATATGATTTAACAACACTAAATGAAGTGTGTACTCGGTTAAGAGATTTATACCAAACTCTATCACAATTGTCAAAAAGTAATAGGTAAATATCTGTTAGTTGACAACTCAATTGTCTGATATAGATCTATAAGTGTTCATCAAAATATCACCTTAACTGTGATGATTCTCTATTCTATTATGCTCGGTAGCCTTGACTAATTCTACTCAAACTGAAATCCTCTTTGCTATGTTCTGCTCAGTAAACTAATTGTCTTGAAGATAGGCAATTTCTTCAAGTGCTCTGTGATTCATATATATCAGTTCAACAACCCCATAAAATGGTGCGAACATATACAATATATAGTGTTTTGTTTTGTCGCTTAAGCAAAAATTAGGTCACAAAGAATAATCATAACCCTAAGATCTACGGTGCAAAATAACCTAGACCAGCTATTACAAATAATATAATCATTGAATTTAATGAATATCTTTTACAATAAATGCTCCTCGATCTTGGTAAACTATTTTGTGATCTTTTGTAACCATCTGCATAGAATAATGTGCCATTTCTGATTACTATGCCATTTTTTGTGATCATCGATAAACACTATATAATCTTCTTGGTATATATTGCGATGCTCGATGTTTACTAACCATCGGTGTCGGTGTCTTTGGTGCTCGGTTAACTATGTGATGCTCGGTGTAAAGGCTTTACCAACTACTCTGTCTTGGTTCTAGTTACCGACTATCTCAATATAAGTGACCGACCGACCTGTTTACTATCCTTTGATACTAATGACAACCTTAAATTCTCAATAGAGATTAACACATTTGTGTGGAATGAAGAATGTGAGAACAACTTTAATCATATCAAGAAGTATCTATCAAATCCTCCTATCTTGATGCTTCCCATTCTAGGGAAGCCTTTGATCTTATATGTCTCTGCTACAGATACATCACTGGGGGCATTTCTTGCACAACATGATGAGAACAAAAAGGAAAGAGCTATATACTATATCAGTAGAACATTGGTTGCATATGAAAAGAACTATTCAATGATTGAGAAAGCTTGTCTAGCTATGATCTTTGCATCATAGAAACTGAGACATTATATGTTAGCTCATACCACACATTTGGTAGCTAAAATTGATCCACTCAAGTACCTACTAAGCAAAGCTGCCCTCACAGGTAGATTAGCTAAATGGGTCATGCTCTTAAGTGAATTTGACATTGAATATGTTGAAATAAAATCTATAAAAGGATAGGTTATTGCTGATCAATTAGTAGATGCACCTATGATTGATGATACACCAATGCAAATGGAATTTCTAGATTCCTCTATCATGGCTCTTTCTTCTAGAGAATGGTAGTTATTCTTTGATGGCTCCTATACATAGAATGGATCAGGAGTGGGCATATTGTTCATAAATCCTCAAGGATACTCAATCCCAAAAGCATTCAGATTAAAGTTCCCTTGCACAAACAATATTGTAGAATACAAAGCCCTTTTGAATGGTATGAAAATCGCAATTGAGTGGAGAGTAACAGAATTACACATTCATGGAGACTCACAACTTGTTATCCATCAAGTCAATGATGTGTACCAAACTAAAGATGACAAACTCATTCCTTACAAGAGAATGGTGGATGATCTTAAGAAGTATTTCATATCTATCACATTTGAGCAAATTCCTAGAACAAAGAACAAGGTTGATGATGCAATGGCAACATTATCTACTTTATTACAACAACCTAAACATGAGCTACGCTATGAGTTCCTAGTGGAAGCACTATCTTATCTTTCATATGATTTCCCCAAAACCTGCATGATCTGCACTATTTTTGGTCATGATTCATCCAGATACAAAAACCTATTTTCCTATCTCCAAGACCAAATCATTCCCGATACCTTCAACCGTCATGAAAAGAGATACCTTATCTATAATGCCTCCCAATATGTCATCATTGGTCATGATCTGTACAAAAGAGGTCTAGATGGTACACTACTTAGATGTTTAGAATAGGAAGAGTCTCAATGTGCATTAGAGGAAGTCCACGAAGGTATTTGTGGGTCACACTCGAACGGTTTAACACTAGCTCAAAAACTTATTAGGGTTGGGCACTATTGGTCTAAAATGGAGAAAGATTATATCAAGTTTGCTAAGAATTGTCAAAAGTGCCAAGTGCATGGCAACTTAATCCATGCTCCAGGGAGAGATCTAATTCCCTTTACTACACAATGGCCTTTTCATCAATGGTCCTTTGATCTTATAGGAGCTATACATCCTCATTCTTCTAATGGACATACCCATATAATCAGAGCTACAAATTATTTTATAAAATGGGTAGAAACAGTCCCTTTGACACAAGCAATTGGAAATCAAATATCTATGTTCATATTGAACTATATCATATGCAAATATGGGATACCTCATTCCATAATCACAAATAATGGTGGACAATTCAAGAACAAAGATCTTGATGATTTATGTGCTAAATTCAAGATTACACAACATTGGTCATCTATCTACTATCCTCAAGGAAATGGACAAGCAGAGGCTTCTAACAAGAATTTATTGAAAATCTTGCACCATATGATTAATTAAATAGGAAGAGACTGGCATCTCATGATCAATCCAGCTCTCTAGGCCTATAGAACAAGTATCAGAATGCCCACTGGGGCTACTCCTTTCACTTTAGTTTATGGGTCTAAAGCGGTACTACCTATTGAGGTTGAAATCCCATCACTAAGAATTAGAATGCATGGTCTAGTAACTGATGATGACTACAGAGTGTCTAGGTTGCAAGAACTTGAACTACTAGATGAGCGCATATGAGTAGCATATGATCATCTCAAAGTATATTAGAAGATAATGTCTAGAGGCTACAATAAGAAAGTCAAACACAAAGAATTTTAGGTTGGTGATCTAGTCTTGAGAGAGAATCCTAAAAATTAATCACATCGATAATGCAAGGGGAATTTTGAACCCAACTGGTTGGGTCCCTTTGTAATCACTGCTACTTTTGGCTCTAGTGCCTATCAACCTCAACAACTGAAGGAGAACAACTCCAAGAACCAATCAACATTCTCCATCTAAAGAAATTATATGCCTAAGGCATTCAGTATATGGTAAAATGTCCTAAAAAATCTTAAAAATCTAAAAAAGTCCTGAAAAAATGAACATCTTGGTGAAAACCTAGAAATAAGTGCCTTGATGATTCACAAAAAAAAATTAAAAAAATGAAAAGTATAAAAAAAATTGAAACAATGAAAAATACAAAAAAATGAGAAAAAGAAAAAGTGCCTTGGTGAAAACCTGGAAACAGGCGCCTTGGTAGCAAAAATAGAATCTCTACCAAGATGGTGAAAACCTAGCAAATAGGTGCCACTTGTTCAAAAATGCTCCATCTATGAATGCAATCTTGGTTTTTCCTAGCTTTCAGTCTTACTTTAGTTTGTACATATCTCCTAGTTTGTTTTCAATAAGTCAGTTTGTATACCAATTAGCTCAAGCGTCTATATCCTACCAATGTTAAAACTTGGGGGCAATCAATGTCATATCCTATGGCCTCCAATGTATCTTTAGATGTGTCATATCCAGTCAAAGTCCTTTGAAGCTTCATCCAAGTCAGTCAGTTAGTCTCCTCTCTAGAAAGGATTTTGCATCTACAACAACACAATCAAACATCAAACTAGAAACAATCTATGCTTTACATGCTTTTATCTCCTTGTATGCTTACTGATTCGCATTGAGATTTTTGCATATTGTGTCCCTTCGAGCTCTTCGATGATGTCCTTTATAGGATTTAGAGAGTGATGACCGAGGGCATAATATTTTCTTTATTTTCTTATTGTATGTGAGAATCTAACAACTTTGGAAATTCTGGATTGAAATGGTGTCCGACTGTAAGAGCCTCTATCTCAAATTGGATGGCCATGCGTACCTCAACCATTGATACCCAGAAAATCCAAGGAAGTTTGATCTAACTATTGTCTTTTTGAGTGAGTTCTTTCTCCTACTGTGAAATGTGATCTTACCTAAGGATGTGAATGATAAAGGGTCACTACGGGTAATTCACATTAGATTTAGAATAATCTCTTGATTGCTTGATGTGTTTGTTACGCAAGGTATATTCTAGTCATCATGACATTTATGTTCTAATGGTTATACAAATTGCTATATCAAAATGGACATGATATTCAGGTCATCCTGGAGTTTATGCCTTGGTGCTTATATCTAATCCAACATTCCAAACACAAAATCAATATTCATATATCCATGGTTTCCTAATCAGTGGGTGTTGTATTGATTCCTGTGCATACAAATTGATATTCATATTTCTATGGTTTCATAACTAGTGGGCATTGTATTGATTTATCTAGTTACCTAAAAATTCAATGATGAGAATTACTGACACATGATCAGTGACTAGGTCCTAGGTCTTAGGTTGCATTTCATTCTGCATGTCTCTTTGCATTTTACATGTTTGCATGATCTCACAATGGTTGGCTAAACTTCAATGATTAAACAATTCTTCAAATGTCTCTTCAAATCTAACAAGAGCTAAAACCTAACTCAAAGGTCTCTTCATAGAATTGCAAGTAGTTATCCTCCTGGGTTAAACATCCTTTTTGACATAAGACTGAGTACTTGTCTTCATCAATACCTGCAAAACATATCATGTGTATTGTTGCATTTACATATCATAATCATTTGTTGCATTACAATTCATCCATGTGCATAAGCATAAATCATACATACATATTTTCATAATCAAATACATTTGCATAACATCCATACATATGAAAGAACTCATTGCATTGCATATATCCATACATACATTCTACTCTATTCATAGCATAAGCATCACATGATATCATCATAAATTGAAACATGACAAGTACACATGAAGTCACAACCAAAATATCAATCTCATATATATATCAAAAATCTTGAACTAGTCAGGGGTGCACCACTGGCACAGTGTACAAAAGAATATGCTCATGTGAGCTATCAAAGTTAGAACAATATATCAATGATAAAAAAGAGTATAGTATATCATAATGTATATCTGGTACTACCCCTACTCTGGGTGCTCTGGCTCCCTCTGATACCATCATGTACTGTGAATAGGAGGGAACTCTCTATGCAACAGGAACAACTATATAATATGTGGACACATAATAAGCTGCCTGTGAGGTTTGATGAATCACCTCTACCTGTAATCTCTGTACCTCCACACGCAACTCCATCCGCTGTGTATCTGCCTCTATGTATCACTCCTCCCATCGAGTACTGCACACCTTTAGGTCCCTGACCTATGCACTGATCCATCTGATAGTCTCCTGTGGAGTAGGAGGAATAGTAGGATCAATGTCTGGCATCTCAATATCTGGGGTAGTCTACTCTATGGTCTCTACCCTCTACACCTTATGGCGTATGATCTCAGCACCTAAATCAAATCCAATATCATCCTGTAAGGGATCAGTATCTCCACCTACCACCTACTCAGCTACTAGTACCTCATCAGCTAAACCAACTACATCTAATGTACCACCCTCTTCCATTGTCCGTTTGTGAGAACCGGAAGATCTTCTTACTATAGAACTAGTGGGATGAGGGGGCCTCATCTGTCTTGATGGTCTCTATGGTGGAGCCATCACTCTAGGTCTTGGAGGTGTGGGATGTATAATGGGAGCCTATGTAGGTTTGGGACCCTATCCCATTGGAGCACCTGTAACATCCATCACCTCCTCCATGGAGGGTATCAACTCGGTTGGATCAAAAAATCTATGAATGGGATGGTCAGCAAGCTAGGAAATGAATTCATCAATAACACCAACATCAAGTACATTTGGTCTATACTCCCAGTCCCTACCGACAATAGCACTGTACTCCTATGAACACAAAGCATAAGAGAGCCTCTATGTCCATCCAAGTCCAATCTCACACCCTATCCATGCACATGTAGCATAATCCTTAGGGGCATCCTATATACATCCATATTGCTGCCAAACTCTAGTAATAAGGAACCTCTCTATAATGGAGGATGGCCTCCTAATCAGTACATGGCTCTAAAAGAAGTAACTAACCTACTCTCGAGTAGTAGGCCAAGGCTCAATGGCTACATATGGTCTCCAACACACAAATGTCAAATCATCAAGGCATCACCTCTAGTACTTTGTATCACCCATCCATCCCTATATGACATATCTAACATATATATAAATAATAGGCTCTTGAGGCTGCCTCTATGAAGTACATATAGGTCTCAACACTAGGATATGCTCCCACACCTAGATCTATAAAACTGGAGCTCCTGCAGCAAAAGAATTGCTCTCCTGATACACTACCTCATGCATCTTGGAGAACATGTGAGCTAATAGACACTGACCCCAAGCCAACTCAGAGGGAGTGGCCATCAAACGTGCTACCATAGGGGCCCAACCCATCAAAAGACCATTAAGCTGACAGTCAGACATGATAATACCACCAATCATCCCAGCAATGATGCACTCTAGCTAGTGCGTCTATCCATATCTCTGTACTAAGGTCTCCCAAGAAATGGAAGTCATCATCTAAGTATCATCTCTGAAGAGACATCTGAAAGCTAATAAACCCAAGTTCCCCAAACTCACATACTCTGGCCGCCACCCTGCATGAAAAGGAATGCGTAGTATACAATACACATCCTTAGGGGTAACAGTGATCTCCCCCATCGGCAAGTGGAATGTCTAGGTCTCTGAGTGAAATCTCTCAATCAGAGTAATCAAAAGTCTATGATTTACCCTAATCTCAGGTAAATGTATCAAGTACTCAAATCCACAAGAAGCAAGGTGGACCCTCATAGGGTCTAGCAATGACACACATAATCTCTACATAGCAGGATGCGAGATCTGTACATGTACATCTAGATATATGACCTACATAGTACAAAAATAGGGAATCCTATCAGTAATTTGGTCACAGAATAGGTTACAAGGGTAGAAATGGGGCAGTTTAGTATTTCAGAAGGTAGGTTGACAGGTCAGCAATTAGGCTAAGAGATCAGAAAAATAAAAAATTTGACTTAATACTGAGTTTTAAGCTCACTATTTTCCATACGACACTTCAGACTAGCATGAAAAGTTGTATGACTTTCTACATCATACCATACAACAAAGCATAGTGGCACGACAATGCATCCCTCATCATACGAGTTATGAGGGACCCGATGAAACATCATATGACTCATGGGTCCCTCTAATACGCGTCGTGGGGGTTAGGAGATGACAACCTATCTACAGTTGAAAAGTTGTATGAGTCCCATTGGGGATTCATACGAGTTTCCATACATGCGAAAATTCAAAAGTAAAAAACGTATGAAAAATCCTACAAATGCTATTAAACATGGAAAAATTGAAATTTTAGCAATGCACAAAGGTCCACCTATCGGATGTCCGTACTACCGAGGTCTCTGGTGTCTCCGGCTGCACTCAAATTGATGCGAACTCACAAGTACCTTTGGTTCTACCGCTTTGTCTGCCATTTTTGCTCAAAGCGCTCCACAAAGTTTTCAAAGTCAAAAGGTTGAAATGAATTGAAAATGTCTGGTCTTTATATAGCTTTTGACCTAATTTTCAAAAGTGCTTCTTTTTTCACAAAAATTGCACCCCTGGCTAATTTTGATGTTCTAAATCCATTTTCGGGATCAAAATTAAAATTTGAGATCATTTACTATGTCAAAATTGTGATTTAAAATTTTTGGACCCAGGACAGTCTACTGCTTGCATAATCGACCTTCCATCATCACAGAAATCCAATATTCAACTTAACTGATTATCTTACATCAAACTATCAAAATTTCAACTTAGTCCACCATGGTCAACTCATGGTCAAACCTAGTCAACCTTGGTCTTTCGGGCCTCTAAACGATGCAGAATGCATTTTCGAACATGTTTAACCACTTCTTAAATCAATTAACTATCAACGCTAACTTTTCTTGTCAGATTTCAATTTTAATCCCGAAGAGGGCATGGTATTGCACATCATTCAAAGTCTATAATCTAATTTTGAAATCATATCTTTCCTTAGTAATCAAGACAACAACCACATCTAGTTGTTGATTCATCAAAAAGACCTCATCACTTGGGGCAAATCAATCATTGCTCAGGGCATATCAGATTCATCAAGACCCATATCAATCTGGTATTTCTCTTAATTTTGTAAACTATATTAGTCTTTTGTAACCATCGGTTCATTAGTGTCATTTCCTTGGTTCTTTGTAACTGAAGGGTTCAGATGTGATACCAATGTGATTCTTATTGACAATCAGGTCTGGAATCGGTCACTCACTTCTTCACAATCATAAGGTTCAAAATCAGGTGTTTTGACACTTCTTCACAATCATCAATTCATTGCTATTATAGTTAACATTATCTTTGGTCATTCAGGACCTATTATCTTCATATCAATTTCAATCAGTTTCTATCTCATATCAATTTCAATTTCAAACATCAGTTTCAACATCATACACAGACTGTCTTTCAACCACTGCGCTTCGCACAACAATTCAAAAAGGGGCAAAATGTAATACCCCAAAAATGGGCTATAGGTTCATTAACCTCCTATATCAACACATCGAACAAAATCAACATCAAAGTCCTAACCTAAGGCACATCTGCACATTATCAAATCCTAATTGATTATCCTAAATTCTGCATCAGGGAATATTCCTTATTCCTATTTATCCTAATTATCTTTAATTTAATGATTATTTGGCGATAAATCCTATTTATCCTAAAGTTTGATTAATTGAATATTTTCTAATATTTAATTAATTAGATTTAATACTACCACTTAATTATTTAATTGGATTTAATTATATTTATTTCTAAATTGTATTATTTCATTTTGGCAATAAATCAAATATCTTATGACTAATTGATTAAATTCTTATTTAATTAATTAATGTCAATTGTCAAATTTAATAATATAGTTTTTGAATAAAAGTGTGATTTAATAATTGATTAACTCATAAATCAATTGTTTTATTTTTAAAATCAGTTAAGTTGAGGATAAATCACTTTATTTATTTATTTAATTCATAATTAATTATGCACATCCAAAAAGTAGTTAAACTTTAAATTAGAAAATCAATTCAAGTTGTTTTAAAAATAAACTCAACTCTCTTTTGAGTTAAAAGCTGATCTCAACTTCTGATTTAAATCAAGTAGCTATTTTTTGCATGATTTTTTGTGAGTTAACTATCTTTAATTCCTTGTTGACTCAAAAATCAACTAGAGTGATTTATGGCTTTTTCCATGCATCCCCAAAGCCCTAGATTTCTATAAAATCAAGGCTTCAGCTCTTCACAAATCATCTCATAATTTGCAAACTTATGCTAGCGAATTGGTATCTAAAGAATCTTGCGAATCAACCATGTTTGTGAGATCAATTTTGTTTTTCATATCAATTCTTAGAATCATTGCATATCTATTTTTCATATAGATTAGATTTCATATCATTTCTCATCTTATTGCACAGAAAACTAAAAAAATAGATTAATTTGCATTCATCTCATATCTAGATTCTACATTAAATCCTTCATTTAGGTGTCATCAAGGTCACTGATCTCAGTCTAATCTGAGAATACATACTCACATCTACTAGAAGGCAGTAAATCACCTCATTAGATTAGTTTCCATTTCACTGTATGATTTTGATTTTAGCTAACCTATAATGTTTTACTGAAGTGTTGTCTCTATAGCTAGGTACAAAATTCACACACACATGGTACTAGAGAAAGTAGAAACTTCCATTGGTAACTATTACTTTACCAAGCTCCAAATCTATGCAACCAACCAGTTCTATCTTCACCAAATTTGTCTCTCCAATCATCACCACTAGATCTAGCAACTTCAAATTCTTTAGAAGATTCTTCATAACCATCCTCAATACCAACATTCTGAGGTACAATAGTAACATCTCTCATGATCTCAACAACCATGTCATTCTTCATCAGCTCCATCTCAGATCTGAAATTTGATTTTACCTTCTTTGTAATCCTAGATTCCACAGTATCCTAGAGATCAGCAATTACTCTAGGGTCCAATCTTCTCAAAGGCATCCTTAAAGATTTAGAGAAACCCTCTACAACAAACCCTACATTGACCACCTTCTGTCAATCTCCAAGTTGTATGCAAGTCAAATCACAATCTACCACCTCGCACAAACACCTAGGGCAAGATTCCACAAGTTCAGTGCCATGGATCTACAACACAGATCATACAATCTCTTCACCAAAAAGATTAACTTTGCAAGATCATCCTTGCTAGGTCAACCTTCACTCCACAAGATCAACTTAGCTCTAATACCACTTGATGTAGACCAAGGCAGAGAGGATCCAATTAAGGAAAATCCAACCTTGCAGCTTTAGAACAACATAGCGAAATAACACAACACAACAATTATTTCCAATCAAATTTCCATTAACATGCCTGGATGTAAGGCCTTCCAAGTTAGGGCCAATTACAATCAGAAACAATTCTGCAAGATCATTAAGATCCAATACAACTCTAGCTAGTTCAGTCTTGAAAACTATCAACAATTGATGGAAACCCTAAGGCAGATCTAAACTTGAACTTGCAAGCCTTCAAGCAATCTCCTTGTCTCCAAGTATGCAACCACTAGCTCTGCTATTACAAACTATTAGATAACAATCTGATCCGCAAGATCTCACAGGATCTTTTCCACAACTTCACTTATCTAGTTCTCCTAGATCTTCTTTCATGATCCTCTGAGTCATCTCCTAAAACATCTACCCAAACACCCCTTAAATACTAATCATCAGCCACAAGTCGGCTGGATGACACCCTTAACTCTTATAAAAAAATATTAAATGCAATACAACTCGACTTCCAAATAGCCTTACAAACATTTAATTCAACATGTCAGCATGTAACAACAGCTACCAACAATAAATGCACCAAGTTGGCCCAACAAATCACATAAAACTCTAGTTGGTAAACCACAACTACCGAGTGCTAGAGAAACAACCGAGCACCAGTGAAACAACCAACCATGCTAAGCAGCACTGAGCAACATAGGCATTACTAAGTACCAGTTCCACTGAGCACCAGAGGTTTCACCGAGTTCCTTTAGTGACCAAGCTTCCTTCAATAATCGAGACCATCGGTTAAGGCTGCAACCGAGTAACACCGACCAAAAAACAAACCACCATGCAAATTCATTGAGGACCAAGAATACCCCTGCATCAGTTATTGTTAGCCTAAGAATTTATACTCCTCCATTCACCTTTTTTCTTGGGTACTAGTATTGTTAGTACAACACATGGTCTCAAACTCTCTTTAATCAACGCATTCTACAACAACTCTTGCACTTGTCTATTCAACTCTTCACTCTCTATTGGGGTCATTATATGGGCTTTTTTATTTGTGAAATTGGCTCTAGGAATCAATTCCATTTGATGACTAATATTTCTTATGGTGGATATCCATTAGGTACATTATCAAATACAATCTCCTAAAACTCATTCAACAAATCTACAACTTCTATAAGTACATCTTCTACTTCCTTTTTATTAACTTTTGGGATTAAAGAAAAACACATATGCTCATGCTTCATGTCTTATAGAAACTTCCTTCCATCAACTAACATATTTTTGCATTACTTCATACATTTTCCTTCATGTTTGTTAATGGATTCAACTTTTGTTAGACTCTATACTTTTTTAAAGAATAGGTATTTATATATACCCATCATGTACTACATGATGATCAAACTTCCATGGTCTCCCTAACAACATATGACAAACATCCATAGGCATAATATCACACAATACCTCATCATATAGTTTCCAATTTTGAACTTTAGGAAACATTGTCAATTGACCAAAGCCTTGTGATCCTTCTACAACCAAGAAATCTTGTAGGGATTTGGATTCTTTCTTCTCTCTAACTTCAATTAATTAGTCATTTCCTCTAAAATGAGGTTATTAGTACTACCACCCTCAATAATGACATTTCATACTTTACAATTACACTTACATCTTGTGAAAAACAAATTCTTCCTTTTATCAAGTTCCTTCTCATCATTTAGTGAGGATCTTCTAGTAACGAAGGACCTCTACTCTTTTAGTATTACACTCTAAGAAAAATGGTGTGGTAGTGAATTCATGATTATTTTCACCTATTCAAGATAAAAAGTTATACTTTGAAATAAAATTACTGTTTTATTGGACCCAATTTTCTATTTGATTCTCCTAGCTATAACAAACCTTTTAAAATAATAGATAAATTTTACATCTAGAATGATAGGAATTCTATTATTTTTCCTTGATTTGTTATTATTTCAACTTTTTCTATTCACTCTAAATCATTGGTAGTTTGTAATGTGATTATAAAGAGATTCCCCCTACAACTCAACATCTTTACACTTTATTTGATTACTATATGAATGTCTCCTACATAATCACATAGATTCAACCCCCTTTGTAGATATCAAAGTACTAAACATTGTGTTATCCTACTATGTTTTAAAAAAGAAATAACTATCAAGATTCTCTAGTTATTGTGGGTCAAATCAGGATAAAGGATGGAGATGAGTGGAAGACAACCTTTAAAACTACTGAAGGGATATATGAGTGGCTTGTGATGCCATTTGGGCTTACTAATGCCCCTAGCACATTCAAGAGGTTGATGAATGAAGTGCTAAAGGACTATATAGAAAGATTTGTGGTGGTATATCTTGATGATATACTCATCTTTAACAAAACAAAAGAGGAGCACCTAACACATTTGGAGGTTGTTCTCAAGAGACTCCATGAGGAACAGCTAGCAATCAACTTGGAGAAATGTGAATTCCAGAAACAAGAGCTAGTCTACTTAGGATTTTTGGTATCCAAGAGTCAATTGAAAATGGACCCAAGAAAAGTGGAAGCCATCCTAAACTAGCCTACACCAACCATAGGGACAGAGGTGAGAATTTTTCATGGTCTTGCTCAATTTTATAAGAAATTTATAAGGAATTTTAGTGGCATATGTGCACCAGTTCTAGACATCATAAAGGGTGGAGTAAAGACCAAGTTTAGATGGACACTAGAAGCCAACAAGGCATTTGAGAAGTTAAAGAAACAAGTGGCAACACAACCCATTCTCCTATTGCCTAGTTTTGATAATTTGTTCACCTTGGAGTGTGATGTAAGTGGCATAGAAGTTGGAGGAGTGTTGAGTCAAGATTATAGGCCCATAGCATTCTTTAGTGAGAAGCTCAATGAGGCTAAGAAGAAATACTCAGCTTATGACTTGGAGCTATATTCTCTATTTAAGTCACTTAGGAAGTGGATGCATTACCTCATTCCCAAGGATTTTGTGGTGTTCACATACAATCAAGCCTTGAGTTACATCAACACCCAAGAAAAGCTAAGTAATAGACATCTCAAGTAGATGGAGTATCTTCAGGCCTTCACCTTCACCATCAAAAACAAGAAGGGTTAGTTGAACAAGGTAGCAGATGCATTGAGTAGGAGGTTTATGATAGTCAAAAAGGTTCAACTCCAAAGCATTGGGATTGATAGCTTCAAGGATCTCTACAAGGATGATGAAGATTTATCAGAGGCTTATAAGGTATGCTCTAATTTTTAAAATCATTTCCACAATCATTTTGCTAACTATACCTTGTAAAGTGGGTTTTTGTTCAAGGAGAATCAATTGTGTGTTCCCAATGGATCAATGAGAGAGAATTTGATTCAAGAAAAACATAATGGTAGTCTTAGTGGCCATTTTGACATCAATAAGATAATGGAGTTAGTTAAAAGATTCTATTATTGGCCTAAGCTACTTAGGGATGTAAGGCAATATGTGGAGTAATGTGTGATATGTATGAAAGCCAAAGGAGGAGCCAACAATACAAGACTTTACCAGCCCCTACCCATTCCTAATAGGCCATGGGAATGCATTAGTATGGACTTCATAGTGGGGCTTCCTAAAACAAAAATAGGGTTGGATAATATCTATATGGTGGTAGACAGGTTTAGTAAGATGAGTCACTTCATCCCCTGTAAGACAACACATGATTCTAGTCACATTGCTCAACTCTTTTTCAAAGAAGTGGTAAAGATCCATGGACTTTGCCTTAGTATTGTCTTAGATAGAGATGCAAATTTTATGGGTCATTTTTGGAAGACCCTATGGAATAGATTGGGAACTAACCTTTGATTTGGCTCAACATATCATCCCCAAACGGATGGCAAAACTAAAGTAATAAATAGGGTACTAGGTAATAAATCATGGTGTGATTTTTTTTCTATCTTGGTGAGATTCATGAATGTGTGTTTTCTCATTTGTTTATTTCAAAGAGCCAGATGATTGTACGGTGATTATAATCTATGATTCTTTTAGTCTAGTGTTTACCTTTGCTACATTTCTACGTTGTGATGAATTATTGGGAAGATCTCTCTTTTTGGTGCTTTAAGATAAATTTGTTTCACATGTGCATACATTTGTGGTGGCTTCATGATCTGATGAATTTTGACTTATCATTCATCTTCATTTATTTATATTGATGATTGCATTTGCTAAGCCGGGATTGTGATTATTCAGATCTTTGTTTTGTGGGTTTTCCTTATCTTCTTGGTACTTTAATTCACAAAGCAACGTAACATCAGTTTATGTCCATTAGTTCCCTTTCGGAAAATTTATTTCAAATTCTTGTCACCTTGCTCCTTACTTTCTTTGCAAATTAGTTATAATAGATTAAATTTATTAACTTTTCCTTCATTTAAAAGATTCAAAGATTAAAAAAAAAAGAGAAATATTGTTGTGTTTTAAGGTTTGGTTTGCAATTGATGTAGTCAAGGATGGTGGATCCAATTAAGGATAGTCCAAACCTTGCAGCTTCAGAACAACATAGCGGAATACTTAACAAAACAACAACAAAATAATTTTTTAACTTTGATTTTCATTAAAATGCCCAGTTGTAAGGCCTTCTGAGTTAGGGCCAATTACAATCAGAAACAATTCTACAAGATCCAAATAGATCCAATAAAATCTCAGCTAATTTAATTCTAAAAATAATCAGCAATAGATGGAAACCCTAAGGTAGATCTAAACTTGAGCTCACAAGCCTCTAAGAAGTCTCCTTGTCTCCAAGTGTGCAACCACTAGCTCTGCAACTACAATCTATCATATAACAATTTGATCTACAAGATCATGCAAGATCTTTTCCACAACTTTTCCAACTCCAACTTTCAGAGCCTCATTTGATATCCTAGATCTACTAAGTGTGTCCCTAAACATCTACCCAAACATCCTATAAATACTAGTCATCATCCACAAGTCGGCTGGATGAAACCATTAACTCCCCCTAACAAATATTAAATATAATACAAGTCAACATCAAAACAGCCTTGCAAACATTCAATTCAACATGTCAGCCTATAACAACAGCTACCAACAATAAATGCACCAAGTTGGCCCAACAAATCACACAAAACTCCAGTCGATAAACTAGAACTACCAAGCAACAGTGAAATAAGCAAGCATGCCAAGCATCACTAAGCACTAGTGTTGACCAAGCACCATAGACATCACTGAGTAACACTTTCACCAACTACCAGAGATTACCGAGTTCCTTCAGTGATTGATCTTCCTTTAATGACTGAGACCGTCAATCAAGGCTACAACTGAGTAACACCAGCCAAACACACACCTCCCATGCAAATTCACTGGGTACCCTAGAATACCCCTGCATTAGCAATCCCTCAAGATAGAACTAGCAAAGGCCTCCTCATGAATAGATTCACATTTATGTTTAGTTGAGCTATCTAAGTAGTTGAGATCCAACCTAGAAGGAACCTTGAGATTGATCTACATCACTCTTCCAAGAGGGGAATTTTCTCACATAAATTCCTAGCCATTGACATGTGTAAAAATGATGCTCAACAAACCCAAACTCAAATAGATGATAACCGAATACAATGCCCCAAATGAAATCTTGTTCTCACAAGCAGATCTAGGGGTGTATCGACTCAATAGGATATTAACATTTCAAATCAAAGAAGAAGAAAACCCTGATGATAGCCATGTACAAGGTTTGGCACATACTCAAATCCCTAAGGAGATCCTCATGGAGTTTTTAGGAAACATGATGAAGAACATGAAACATCTTGGGTAAGATGGTGATCCAAACATACTAATTTTGCCAGGGTATTGTCACCTACACCAGGAGAGTCATTCAGAGTTTGAATGCCAAGATTGTGAGAGTGTGATAATTCAAGTGATGAACCTCATGTCCTATGCATCTAAACTTACAAAGGGAATGATTACACTCTTAGGTGATGAAGCACCTTCTCATGGTGAACAACCCCAAGTCCCTATAATAGAATGCCCTATGCAAGTGGAGTGGAGCTCCTTAGATGATGGTTACTTGCCCCCATGTCATGAAGTATGGTGTGATACAAAAGAAAAAAAAAAGATGAAATGGGTGCCTCTCTCTGCAAGGGAGAGCCTAGAAATAGAGTGTTTAGGGGCCCCAACCATAGAAAACCTATCACCACTAGAAACCCCCACTAAACCCCAAATTAGCATACTTCCACCGAAGGTTGCATCGGGACTCCAAACATAGCCTCTCTCTCACAAGAGTCACCCTGTGTAGAAACTTAGATTCGATGGCTCCAAATGTAAGCAAGGAGAATGGGTTGGGATCCAGTTGGTCAATCCAAGGGGTGGTTCATATTACGCTGCTTATAGGCTATAGTTCTATTGCACCAACAACATTATTGAATATGAGGTGTTGGTATGAGGTCTCCTCATGGAACATGAAAAGAAGGTAAATGCCTTGGTCGTAGAAGGATACTCGTAGCTAGTAGTTAAGAAGATCCAAATCCAGTATTCAAGCACTGATAAGAGACTGGCCTCATACCATAATTATGTGTGGGATTTGATCGAGGACTTTGAAGCATTTAATATCTGGAGTGTCTCGAGAAGAAAGAATATGGTCACTGATGCCTTGGCAATGTCAGCAAGTTCCCTGCATCCCCTAGAAAATTCAAAGCTAAAATTTTTTTCCATTGAGCTGGTTGTAGTGCCTACCATCCCAGATAATATCACAAACTTCTAGGTATTCTAGGATGACCAACAAATACTTGAATTCATCATTAGTGTCAGAGTCTTTGAGAGACACAACATTGATGAAGAAGATGATGAGACTGAAGACTCGGATGATTAAGGGATTTTAAATTTGAAGATTAATTGCATCCCAAAAGGAATGGTAGCCTTGGAAAGATTTTTTGACAAAGACGAGTATGCTCATAAAAAGAGGAAGACACCAGTCATAGGTGGTGATGACTGCAAGCTATACAATCTGGGCATGCAACTTGAACCCAAGGAGGTCTATATTGGTAAAATTGGTACAAATGAGGAGAAAAGGCAAATGGTAGAGTTACTCACTAAATATAATGATGTCATAAATTGGAGGTACAAGGACTTGAAAACCTATGACCCTACCATCATTGTACACAACATCCCATTAAACCCATATGCTAAACCTTTTTTCCAAAGGCAGAGGCTGGTGAACCCTGTGATTGAGCCAATGATCTAGAAAGAAGTAAAAAAGCTTCTTGATGCCAAGATTATATTTACCATCTAACACTCGACTTGGGTCACAACTCTCATTCCAATGAGAAAGAAAACTGGAGAGCTTCGACTCTATTTGGACTTCTAGAATTTGAATAGGTCTTCTCAAAAGGATAACTACCCATTGCCATCCCTTGACAAAGTGTTACAAGTGGTAAATGGTTCCTAGATGATGTCTTTCCTCGATGGTTACTCTAGGTAAAATCAAGCTATGGTAAAGCAAGAGGACCATCTGAAGACATCATTCACTACAAAGTGGGGAACATTTTCTTACCACTGCATGTCATTTGGTTTGATTAATGTAGGAGAAAATTTATAGCAGGCTATGGAAGAAGCATTTAAAGGTCTTATCAACAAGTGTATTATCATATATATGGATGACCTCACGGTATTCTCCAAAAACCATGTAGACCACATCGAATATTTGCATAAGGTGTTGAAGAGATGTAGGCATTGTGGAATTTCACTAAATCCCAAGAAGTGTATCTTTTGGGTAACCCAAGGCAAAATCCTTGGACACATCATATCTAAAATAGATATTTCAATCAATCCTAAAAGAGGTGAGGCTATCCTCAAATTGGTTCTCCCAAATAGTCGAAAGGAGCTAAAATACTTCTTCAGAAAGATCAACTTCATCAGGAAGTTTATTAGTGGGTTTTTAGAGATAGTGCATCCATTGAATGACATGTTGAAGAAAGATGAAAAGATTGAATGGAACACTCCCATTAAATAAGCCTTTGAAGAGAGTATGACATCCATTTTCTACCACTCCAGTTCTAGTCAGCCCCAATTACCTTATGTCATTCAAGGTCTACTCTTTTGCATTAGAACACTCATGTGCAGGAATCCTTACCCAAAAGAAAAAAGGGGGAGATGAGAGACCAATATCTTTCATGAGATGTCATTTGAAAAATTCCAAACTCAAGTACCCCAATCTCAAAAAATAATCTTTTGCATTGGTCAAGGCTGTCAAGAAGTTTAGACATTACATCCTCAGAAGTAAGGTCATCACTATTGTCCCTGATCCAGCTGTCAAATCCTTGTTAATGCAAAATGACCTAGGAGAATGAAGGGGGAATTGGATGGCTATACTACAAGAGCTCAACATTGAAATTCAGCCAATGAAGTTAGTGAGAGGTCAAGGCCTCACCAAAATGATGGTAGAAATGGAACAAGGTTTAGTGTGCCAAGCATATACCAATGAAGGGATAGTCACCGATGTGTGGTATCAAGATATAGTATACTAATTTCTCTAAAACCACTACCCAAAAGGATTGAATGGTTCCTAGAGGAGAGCCCTAAGGAATAAAAGTGGCTCCTATATGCTAAAAAATGGAAATCTCTACAAGTGCAATTACAATGGTCTCTACCTAATTTGTTTGGACCAGACAGAAGATGAGAAATTTCTCACAGAGTTTCATGACAAGTATGGAACATTCTATGGGTTAGCTGAAGCCACAACCCATCAAATATTTAAATCTAGTTATTATTATCCTACCTTGTTCAAAGATACACACAAACACATGCGTTCATGTCATGTTTGTCAAACTAGTGTTGTTTGTGAGAGACATCCGGTGATGCCCTTATAACCAATTTATGAGGTACATCCATTTGACCAATGGGGGATAGATTTTGTAGGGATGATTAACCCTCCTTCTATAGGACATAGGTACATACTAACCACAACTGACTACTACACATGGTGGATGGAGGCATAGGTTTTGAGAAACTACACTATGGAGGTGGTAACCAAGTTCTTAGAGGAGTTCATTATCACACGATTTGGTATGCCTTTCTTTTTGGTATGTGACAATGCACCCTATTTCTCATCTACATCTCTCATTTAATGGGCCTTCAAAAATTAGGTAATCCTCAAATTATCATCCAACTATTATCTGCAAGGGAATGGAGTTTCCAAATC
Source organism: Chamaecyparis obtusa (assembly GCA_027943335.1). Taxonomy (NCBI): domain Eukaryota; kingdom Viridiplantae; phylum Streptophyta; class Pinopsida; order Cupressales; family Cupressaceae; genus Chamaecyparis; species Chamaecyparis obtusa. The sequence goes on from BSBK01000407.1 coordinate 554,298, forward strand.
AACTAATAATAACTTAACAATAATAATCAAATTTCTCTTGGATGATAACCCTCAGGATTGGAACACACAGTTGAAATACACCTTGTCGACTGACTAGGTGAGAATAAAAAATTCTTTAGGGACTTCCCCCTATCAATTGGTCTAAATCCTGAAACCCATTTTTCTTATGAACCTGAAAAACCCAATGTTAAGATTCATGGACCAATACGTCGAAGGTGAGGATCAAGTGCAAGTTCACCTCATGAACCTATTGGATCTAGATGAAAAGAGAACCATGACTTTAAAACATGTGGCCAAACATCAATTTGTCATCAAGCATTGGTTTGACAAAAGAGCAACAATAAAAGCCTTTAGGATTTCTAATTTAGTTTTGATGTGGGATAAAGCGAAAGAAAAACTAGGCAGCCACACCAAATTCCAACATTTGTGGATATGCCCTTTCCAAATTGTAGAGATTCTAGGAGAGAACACTTTCAGAATTAGTTCTCTCGATGGAGATCTAGTCCCATTTCTCATCAATGGCCAGTATCTCAAACATTACTTTGGGTCTTGATGGTCTTTGATCTTTTCTTGTACATTCTTTTAGCTTATGGTATTGTCTTTTGTGTCCTTTTCTTTGGGTCTATCAGTTTGTTTCTTTTAGGGGGTAGGTGTCTTTTGAGCTAAATGTTTTGCACCAAGTAGTCTAGGAAAAAGATGAGGGTCTCCCCTTGTCAAACCCTTTGATTTAATTTTGTCTTACTATGAGCTAGATACAAGATTCAAAAGTGAAGTGTTTTCCTCTTGGAATTCTTGAATAGATTCATCAGAGCAGACCATCCTTGACACTAACACGCATCTAAAAGGATCTTCAACTGGGAGTCTCTTGGATAGGATTCCAATCAGAATCAAGTAACACCCATGGTTGTGAAGGAGATCAGGAGTCAAAACCCTCTCCCACCTAGAACATGGACTAAAAGAAGAGAGAAAGAAATAAAAAGGAGAAATGCATAAAGACAAGGTCAATAAAAGGGAAAGCTCAAATACCTGGGTAGCACAGTCTATGTGATGCCCAAGTTTTCACAAAAAATGATAAAAATAGAAAGAAGGAATACAAATGCAGAGGTGGCACGGCCTAATCACTGCCTCAGTTCATCAAAACAACCAAAGATGGAAGAAAAGAAGAAATGAATTATTCAGAATGCAATGATTTGAGCAACTCAATTTCAATTTGACACATGTTGAGTCTAAGATCCCTCTAGAGAAGTTTAAAACTTCAAACAAAGCTCATCTTCTCAAAGGGAAGGGTGACTTTTGCAACCTCTATCGGAGCTATAAAATGCCTTCTTGGTAGAAGAGAAAGCTTAAAATAACTTTTGGCTGAATTCAGACCCGTGGGTGGAGATTTGATGATGATTGGTTGAGAATTTGAGAAACTTATAGTGAAGGATTTTTGGAAAATTTTCAACACATACATACACACTAGATGCAGATGTAAAGATTTTTTGATCTTGATGATGATAGGAGAATCACTATGGTTGAAGGGTTTTGTGCCTGGCTCATGGTGAGATGGGATTGTTTCATGGTGGAATGGCTTTGGGATACTTGAGATGTTTTCCTTTTCTTTTGATGGGGCTATTTTTTGTGGTTCCACAACCATACTCCCCTTTTGAGCAACTTGGATAAAGGCCCCCCTCTTTTAAGCTTTTTTTTTTTGAGTTTTTTTCTTGTCAGTCTGGTCTTTGTCCCCTTGTCATTTAGTTTTTGTCTAGTTTCACACTTTCACACTTTTGGAGTCCCTTAGGTGTGAAAGGGTCGAAAGGTTGAAAGACCCCCTTTTTTTCTTGAACACTGGTGCATCCTCGGGGTCTCATACTTTCAGAGGTTTGAAACACCAAAAGTCCAATTCCCCGAAGGGAACCGGCCTTTCGGTGTTTTGGCTTTTCAAAGGTTTGAGACCCCCAAAAGCTTGAAAGGCCGATCGACAGTGGTGCCTGACATCACCCCCACCGGTTGCTTATATAAGGTAGAGAACCATGTGTCTTTGTCACATTCATTTTATGCTAAGAGATCAAGTTCAGAGCTTTTGTGCATGTGCATTGCCCCTGGTCTTCATCTTTTTGGCTAGTTTGTTGTCTTTGGTCTTCTTGTCCTTCATCATGCTCAAGGTAGGCTTCTTCACCTCCCTTTTGGTTCTTTTCATTTTTGGGTTTAGTTTCTTTTAGGTTTTTTAGATTTTGCATGTTTTCACTAGGGTTTAATTGGTTTTCTTTGTTTGGTCTTGCTTCAGGGTTGCAAGGTTGTCCCCTTGACCCCTGAGCCTCAAGTTCATGGTCAAACTCAATCTAGAGGTTTTTTTTGAGCTCTAACCCTCGAAACCCTTTCATTTTGCCTTTCAGCCCTAGAATTTTCAAACTTTCACAGTCTAAAATTTTGGAGAAGGGTTCCCTCCAAGTTTTTTTCTAAGTCCTTTTTTTAGCATTTCAGGTGTTTCACACACCAAAAACTTCAAACCCCTGAAATGAAAAAGTCTAAAATGTTGACTGAGACAAACCTAACTCCTTCACATTTTTGGAGGTTTTGCACTCTAAAGATTCCATGTTTTTTCACTGCTTGAAAGATCAAATTTTGGCTTGTGCATCCTCATTTGCAGTGTTTTGGCGTTTCAACCTTTTAGAGGTCTGACACCTCTGAAGCTCCAAAAGGATGAAATTGGTTTCCTGAGTGTTTAGACTTGGTTTTTTGCAAGCTTTTCTTTATTTTTATGTAATTTTCATTAGTGCTCTTACATAACTATCATATGACGATTATTGATTTATGTCTCCTTTGTTTTTGTTGTAGAAATGCAGAGGTAGCACAGCCTAATCACTGCCTCAGTTCGTCAAAATAGCCAAAGATGGAGCAAAAGAAGAAATGAATTATTCAGAATGCAATGATTTGAGAAACTCAATTTCAATTTGACACATGTTGAGTCTGTTAGGAATAAGGTGTCTCAACCTTGGATAATTCCTATTCTTATTATTTGTTTTATAAATGTATTTTTTGCAAATAATGTAATTAAGTGTGAGTGTACATGTCTAGTTAACATGTTGATGTGTCACTCCACTTGATGTGTCGGTATCTTGTTTATAAGGAGACCATGACTGAAATGGTCATGAAGGATTCCTATGATGCATAAGAACTATTTAAGGAATGTGTTATGACAGGTGTAAGAGCATCTTATGACTTGGGCCTATTTGGGCACCCAAGAAGAAGTGGTTGGTGTGTCAAAGAATATGCCAAAAATAGGTTGGTATGATAGATTCTCTTACACTTCTCTTGTGACCATTATTTTTGGCGGATTCTATGACAAGCTGTCATAGTCTATTCTAGGGATGGATGCCTATTCTTGGGATTGTATGTAACAACTGTGTACATGTGGCTTTGTGCATGGGTCTTGGTGGTTGTGCCTATTTTTGGGTCTAGAGGAGTCTATATATATGACGCTGCTCCTATAGGAGAGATATAACAAAAATTTAAGTCTTGTTGGCTTTGTCTCTCATTTCCTGAAAGAACTTGCATTGCAAGTGTATTGTAATCTTTGTGTTGAAGATAATACATTGTGCAGGTTTTGGAGTGCTGGGGTTTTTTACCGAAAGGTTTTCCCCAGGGTATATCATTGTGTCATTCTCTATTTTTTTGTATGCATTATATATGGTTGCAGTATCTTTGTTAAAGTAGTTAACGAATCTGAAATTGTAAGTATTTATAAGAATTTTCACAATACTCTTCTATAGAGATTAGCGTAGGAAGTTATTTCCGCACCTGAGTTTCCTTACAAGTGGTATCAGAGCTTGATCAACTTTTGATCCTAGTTGTTGGGTAGGGTTTTTTTGAGCTGATCTCAAGTTTGAGTGGGAGTTTTTTGCAAAGCATTCTGAATCTTATTTGCAGATTGAGATGGCAAGTTCATCATATGGAAGAATGGAGGTGGAGAAATTTAATGGCACTAATTTTGAGTTGTGTAAACTCAATATGGAAGACATGTTGGAAGATCATGACCTATGGGAAGTGACTTCAAATTCTACAAGACCAGCAACTATAGCTCAAGAATATTGGGATATCAAAGACCATAAAGCTAAGGGTCTCATAAGACTCTTTTTAACTGATGCAGTTCTTCTAAATGTTCTAGATGAGAAAACCACAAATAGTTTGTGGGAAAGACTTGCGGCCATGTATCAGGCCAAATCTCTGGTGAACAAGTTGTTCCTGAGGAAGAAGTTGTACTCTCTATGAATGGAGGAAGGTTCATCCTTAACAGATCATTTAAATGAATTTAATCTACTAGCTGCACAATTGACATCAGCTGGTGTCAAGTTAGAGGAGGAGGATCATTGCTACACACTTTTGTGTTCTTTACCGGATTCATGGGACCATCTTGTGATGGCTCTCGGAAGAACTTTAGTCACCTTCAAAATGGATGATGTGGTGTCTTCACTGCTATCAGAGGAGATGCGAAGAAAGGCTTCCATTTCGAAAAAAGAAGCCCTTGTTGTTCGTGGGAGATCCACTGAAAGAGGGAAGAAAAATGACAATAAGTCTGACAATAAGGGTAGATCCAAATCCTATGGGAAGTCAAAGACTTCCAATAAGTCCAAGGAAAAATGTTAGAATTGCGATAAATCTGGGCACTTTCGTAAAGACTACAAAGAGCTAAAGAAGAAGAAAGGTTCAGATTCAGCTTCAGAAAGATCTCAAGAAGATGGCGATGCATTCATCACAGCTTTGGTAGCCCATGCATCTGATGATGTGTGGTTGGTTGACTCAAGTGCATCTTTTCACATGACCTCTCATCGAAACTGGTTCTCAAAATATGAAGAGTTCGATGGTGGAAAGGTGTACTTGGGTGATGATTCTCACCTAAAGATAGTTGGACGTGGAAGGGTCACTATCAAATTTCCTGATGGATGAGTAAAGGGAATCAACAGAGTTATGTACATTTCAGGTTTGGCACAAAACCTATTATCTGTAAGTATGCTGAATGATGTAGGTGTGCAAGTTGTTTTTTCGAAAGAAGGATGCAAGATGTTGAGAGGATCAATAGTGCTTGCAAGGGGTACTAGGAGAGGTACCTTATTTCAGCTAGATGCATGTATTCCTCTATGTAATAGTTCTTCATCCTCACCATCTGAACAAGCAGTGAAGAAGTCTATGGCTATTGGTCCTAATGGTAGTGCAAACACTTTGGAAGGTAAGCTTCCTGCAGAAAAGACAATGTTGTGGCATATGAGATTTGGCCACATTGGTGAAAAGGGTCTCAGAACCCTAAAAAATAAAAATCTCATTAAGGGGTTAAATGATTGCAATCTTGAGTTTGACTTCTGCGAACACTGTGTCTATGGTAAACAAAATCATGTTTAGTTTTACTCTAGTTCTCACAAATCTTCTGATGTTTTGGATCTTATTCATTCTGATGTATTTGGTCCTGTAAAAGTTCCTTCAATCTCCAAGTCTATATTTTTTGTATCTTTCATAGATGATTATAGTAGAAGGACGTGGATTTATTTCCTTAAAAGTAAGACACAAGTCTTTAGTCGGTTCAAGGAATTTAAAGCTCTTGTAGAGAATCAGACTAGTAAAAAGATTAAGTGTGTGAGAACTGACAATGGTGGTGAGTTTTTCTCAATAGAGTTTGAACAGTTCTATAAAGAACAAGGTATTGAGAGGCATAAGACAACTCCTTATACCCCATAGCAAAATGAAGTTGTAGAGAGAATGAACATGACACTGATGGAGAAGGCTAGGAGTATGCTTAGTGGAGCTAGTTTAGAACAAAGGTTTTGGGCCGAAGCTGGGGCCACTACTTTCTATCTGGTTAATAAATCTCCTACATCAGCCCTTGTTGGTAAGACACCCATGGAGGTGTGGTCTAGTAAGAAGCCTTCAATTAGACATCTTCATGTTTTTGGTTGTGAAGCTTATGCACATGTTCCAAAGGAGAAAAGATCTAAGTTGGAAAACAAAGCTGTTAAATGTATTTTCATTATATAGTGCTGGTGTGAAAGGATACAAGCTTTGGCATCCTATGACTAGTAAGGTGTTGTATAGTAGAAATGTTATTTTTAGAGAGCTAACATCTTCTCCTATTGTGCTACAACCAAATGAAAAAGAAAAGGAAAAAGATGTTGTTCAGTTGCCTCCTACCCTTGAGAAGATTGAACAGAGAGACCATGTTGGGTCTAATGATGAGGAGAGCTCTAGCAGCTCTGATAGTTTAGAAGATCTATGAAAGAGGCTTTGGGCATGGAAGATGCAGGTTCCTGGATTGAGGCTATGGATGATGAGATGGCTTCATTGGAGAAAAACAAAACTTGGGACCTTGTACCTTTGCTTAAAGGGAGAAAATCTATTGGCTGTAAATGGGTGTTCAAGAAGAAATTCTATGCAAATGGCAGTGTTGAAAGGTATAAAGCTAGATTGGTTGCAAAGGGGTATTCACAGGTAGAGGGAATAGATTATGGTGAAATATTCTCTCCTATTGCAAAATTGACATCCATTAGATTTCTATTATCTCTTGCTACATCATATGATTTAGAGATATAATAGATGGATGTGAAGACAACTTTCCTTCATGGTGATTTGGAGGAAGAGATTTATATGTCACAGCTTGAGCACTACATTGTTAAAGATAAAGAATCCTTAGTTTGCAGATTAAAGAAATCTCTATATGGTTTGAAGCAATATCCTAGGATGTGGTACCTTAAGTTTGATGCCTTTGTGTTATCAATTGGATTTGTAAGATCAAAATCAGATCATTGTGTTTATTTTAGAGTTGAAAATGATCGCCTTCTTATTGTTGCATTATATGTTGATGATATGTTGCTATTTGGGAAGGGTAAGGGTATGATTTCTAATTTTCAATCTCAGTTGTCAGCATAGTTTGAGATGAAAGATCTTGGGGCAGCTACATACATCTTGGGTATGGAAATCAGTAGAGATAGGTCTAACAAAAAACTTTGGTTGAGTCAGAGTAAGTATGTGAAGTGTGTGTTGGACAGGTTCAACATGGTAGATTGTAGACCACTATGTGTTCCTATTTCTATGGGAACAAAGTTATCTGTAGATGATTGTCCAAAATATCCTAGTGAGGTGGAGGACATGAGTAGAGTACCTTATGCTAGTGTAGTTGGTAGTCTTATGTACGCTATGGTCTGTACTAGACTAGACATTGCCCAAGCAGTGGGAGTCCTGAGTCAGTTTATGGCTAATCTTGGATAGGTACATTGGGATGCAGTTAAGCGAGTATTCAGATATTTGAGGGGTACATCAGATTACTCCATATGTTATCATGGTAACACTTCTAGATCTCTGCATTTAGTTTGTATTCATGGGTTTGTGGATTTATATTAGGCAGGTGATATTGACAGCAGGAGATCCACCAGTGCTTATGTGTTCACTATGTTTGGTGGTGCCATTAGTTGGATGAGTAAGCGACAACCTGTGGTTGCTTTTTCCACTACAGAAGCTGAGTACATGGCTGCTACTCATGCTTGTAAAGAAGCCATTTGGCTTAGAAGATTGTGTTCTGATGTTGGTGTTGATGCAGAAAAAATTACTATTTGGTGTGATAGTCAGAGCGCTATTTGCCTTGCAAAGAATCCAACTTTCCATGCCAGAACGAAGCACATTGATGTGCAGTTTCACTTTGTGAGAGATATGGTGGAAGATGGAAAGGTAAATTTGGAGAAGGTAGATACTGTGAAGAATGTTTTAGATGCATTAATGAAACCAGTGGGCACTGAGAAGTTCAGATGGTGTTCGGAGTCTATGGGCCTTTTGGCCTATAGCGGTTAAAGTTCCTATTGCTCTTACAAGGTGTTCGACAAGTGGGAGAATCTTAGGAATAAGGTGTCTCAACCTTGGATGATTCCTATTCTTATTTTTTTTTTGTAAATGTATTTTTTGCAAATAATGTAATTAAGTGTGAGTGTACATGTCTAGTTGGCATGTTGATGTGTCATTCCACTTGATGTGTTGGCATCTTGTGTGTAAGGAGATCATGACTGAAATGGTCATGATGGATTCCTATGATGCGTAAGAACTATTTAAGGAATGTGCTATGACAGGTGTAAGAGCATCTTATGACTTGGGCCTATTTGGGCACCCAAGAAGAAGTGGTTGGTGTGTGTAAGAGAATATGCCAAAAATAGGTTGGTATGACAAATTATCTTACACTTCTCTTGTGACTGTTATTTTTGGCGGATTCTATGACAAGCTATCATAGTCTATTCTAGGGATGGACGCCTACTCTTGGGATTGCATGTAACAACTATGTACATGTGGCTTTGTGCATGGGTCTTGGTGGTTGTGCCTATTTTTGGGTCTAGAGGAGTCTATATATATGATGCTGCTCCTATGGGAGAGATATAACAAAAATTTAAGTCTTGTTGGCTTTGTCTCTCATTTCCTGAAATAACTTGCATTGCAAGTGTATTGTAATCTTTGTGTTGAAGATAATACATTGTGCAGGTTTTGGAGTGCTAGAGTTTTTTACCGAAAGGTTTTCCCCAGGGTATATCACTGTGTCATTCTCTATTTCTCTATATGCATTGTATGTGGTTGTAGTATCTTTGTTAAATTAGTTAACGAATCTAAAATTGTAAGGATTTATAAGAATTTGCACAATACTCTCCTATAGAGATTAGCGTAGGAATTTGTTTCCGCACCTGAGTTTCCTTACAGAGTCTAATATCCCTCTAGAGAAGTTTAAAACTTCAAACAAAGCTCATCTTATCAAAGGGAAGGGTGACTTTTGCAACCTCTATCAGAGCTATAAAATGCCTTCTTGGTAGAACAGAAAGCTTAAAATAACTTTTGGCCAAATTCAGACCCGTGGGTGGAGATTTGATGATGATTGGTTGAGAATCTAAGAAACTTATAGTGAAGGATTTTTGGAAAATTTCAAACACATACATACACACTAGATGCAGATGTAAAGATTTTTTGATCTTGATGATGATAGGAGAATCACTATGGTTGAAGGGTTTTGTGTCTGGCTCATGGTGAGATGGGATTGTTTCATGGTGGAATGGCTTTGGGATACTTGAGATGTTTTCATTTTCTTTTGATGGGGCTATTTTTTGTGGTTCCACAACCATGCTCCCCTTTTGAGCCACTTGGCTAAAGGCGCCCCCTCTTTTAAGCTTGTTTTTTTTGAGTTTTTTTCTTGTCAGTCTGGTCTTTGTCCCCTTGTCATTTAGTTTTTGTCTAGTTTCACACTTTCACACTTTTGGAGTCCCTTAGATGCAAAAGGGTCGAAAGGTTGAAAGACCCCCTTTTTTTCTTGAACACTGGTGCATCCTCGGGGTTTCATACTTTCAAAGGTTTGAAACACCAAAAGTCCAATTCCCTAAAGGGAACCGGCCTTTCAGTGTTTTGGCTTTTCAGAGGTCTGAGACCCCCAAAAGTTTGAAAGGCCGATCGACAGTGGTGCCTGACATCACCCCCACCGGTTGCTTATATAAGGTAGAGAACCATGTGTTTTTGTCACATTCATTTTATGCTAAGAGATCGAGTTCAGAGCTTTTGTGCATGTGCATTGCCCCTGGTCTTCATCTTTTTGGCTAGTTTGTTTTCTTTGGTCTTCTTGTCCTTCAGCGTGCTCAAGGTAGGCTTCTTCACCTCCCTTTTGGTTCTTTTCATTTTTGGGTTTAGTTTCTTTTAGGTTTTTTAGGTTTTGCATGTTTTCACTAGGGTTTAGTTGGTTTTTTTTGTTTGGTCCTGCTTTAGGGTTGCAAGGTTGTCCCCTTGACCCCTGAGCCTTGAGTTCATGGTCGAACTCAATCTAGAGGTTTTTTTTTAGCTCTAACCCTCGAAACCCTTTCTTTTTGCCTTTCAGCCCTAGAATTTTCAAACTTTCACAGTCTAAAATTTTGGAGAAGGGTTCCCTCCAAGTTTTTTTCTAAGTCCTATTTTTAGCATTTTAGGTGTTTCACACACCAAAAACTTCAAACCCCTGAAATGATAAAGTCTAAAATGTTGACTGAGACAAACCTAACTCCTTCACATTTTTGGAGGTTTTGCACTCTAAAGATTCCATGTTTTTTCACTGCTTGAAAGATCAAATTTTGGCTTGTGCATCCTCATTTGCAGTGTTTTTGCATTTCAACCTTTTAGAGGTCTAACACCTCCGAAGCTCTAAAACGCTGAAATTGGTTACTTGAGTGTTTAGACTTGGTTTTTTGCAAGGTTTTCTTTATTTTTATGTAATTTTCATTAGTGCTCTTACATAACTATCATATGATGATTACTGATTTATGTCTCCTTTGTTTTTGTTGCAAAAATGGAAAAGAAAGTGAAATCACTGATGATGAGGTACCAATTCAAAGGTTACAGTGCACCCTCTAAGGTGGGAAATTTAGATTTAGAGATCATAGGCACCGACATTGGGAACATTAGTTGGAATGATTACTTGGTGAAGTTTGCACAACCGATAGGGAGATCAAAGGACTACACTTCATTAGTGTATTGTTTTCTAGTAAATGTAGTGGCACACCTTATGTCCATTCTTTCTTCTGATTTGATCACCACACTGGCCAATCACTACATACCAAATGAGAGACTGGTTAAAAATAGCATGGGTGAAGTTGTTCTAGATCTCCAACCACACAATATTGAGGATGTCTTCCATCTACCCAAAGAGATAGATAAGTTTTATAGCTTCTCCATCAGCAAGGGTATGAAATTTTACAACAATGACATCCCGATGTCTCACGAGATAGTGAACAGGGACTACCTTATGCAACCTCTACCCAAGAATAAATTGGAGAAGATAGACATGAGGAGAGGGTACATGAAATAGGATATTAAAGCATCCATCACCATGATTAGTTAGGTGTATGGACTGCCAAAGTCTATACAATTAGAACCATGGATGATCCTTCTCATCAAGAAGATAAAGGAAAGACAAGCCAAGTTCGATTGGGCCACCATCCTTAGTGACAACCTGGATCAAAATTTGATCATAGTGAAGAATTAACCTCACTTATATATGACATCCTATGCTTTGTACCTATTAGTGGCAAGGGTAGTGTACCTTGGGCTAGTGAAAGTCAATGCCATGGGTGACCCAAATGCCTGGCCATTTATAGTGTAGATACAGTTAGTTAGGAAGGAGTACTTTACACATGAGCATCAAGAGTACCACATCATCAATGATGCTTTTATTTTTTCCATCATCTACTCCATAGAGGGAGATTATGCCAAGAGAATGTCAATAGAGGAAGCAGATAAAGTGAAAGCCCTTGGGACATTTTACATTAAGTTCAAAACTTTCACGTACATCTAGGTGGCAAGAAGCACCCTAGCTCCGAAGAAGTTTCCAAGGTATTCGTCAGATGGGATAATCTTGTTGGAGATGGCCCAACAACTATCAGATGCTCATGAGCATATCCAACATAAGAAGAAGCATTGTTGGGATTTCCCAACTTGCATAGGTCCCCATTGCTTACAAGACATGAAGATATACAAGTCACTCACCTTTGAATGGGATGAATACCCACTGCAAAACTTCAAACTCATAAGGACTATATTTGACCCCATTGGTACATATATCTATATCATGGGGAGGCATTATTTGCACAAGCCTCATATCAAGGACCACTAGATAAACTACTTGGATGACTATGAAGTCAGGATCCATGACTATTGTCAGATGTGTTTAGAGTTAGCACATTTTTCTCTATTGCTATGGGTAGTACAGAAGGTGAGGGAGGCCGATTATGAGGACATCTTGGATCCCATTTACAACCAACATAAGGTATATACTAGGGAAATCCTAAATGCAAAAGTTGATAGGGATGAGAATGATGACATCAATTTCAAAGCTAGAAATATCATCAAGCTAACTAAAGAGTGGATCACCAGTCTATTTCCAATTGATTCTGTGTTGATGAAGCAACAACCAGCTCAGCCCTCAAAGGAAAAGAAGAAGAAAGGGGAAAAGGTGTCAATGCCAAAATTCAAAGAGGTTGCACTGCTAAGGCTAGAAATGGTGTACAGACGTGAGTGCCCTACAACGTATGGATCATCAACTTGCTTGAAGAAGCCAAAAAATAGAATGACTAGAAGCATAGCACCTCTAGATGCTCCTTTTTCTAGTGGTCTAGAACCTCCAAGTGCACCCAAGAAGGCACCAAAAGTTAAAATAAATGGACCTATGCTTGCTGGGGTGATCAAGGAGCATGTGTACAAGATGAAGAGAGCCTCGATACCCACACAAATGGACACCCTTTTGGAAGATGAAGAAGATGAGGAGGACCAAGTTCCCCTTAGTAGAAGGACCCAATCTGTGGGATTCCTAAAGAAAAGGAAGCCGTAGGAGGAAGGTGCACATGAAGATATCGAAGAAGGAGCCCAAGGAGAGAAAGTAAAATTGGATGCTCTGGGTGATGATGAGTTTGATATCTCTGACTTTGAAGGCCTTCGAAGATTCAAGGAAATTGAGAAACAAGATTTGGCTGAAGGGCCTTCTATAGAACAACCATTTTTCTTCAATTCCCTCCCTACACAATTCACAAGTATTCTCAACAACATGGGAGAGGAAGTTCAATAAGATTCTTAGGAGTTAGTGGAGAGGTTGTAGGAAAAGTTCAAAAAGAGACTATTGAGTTGGTAAAATATTCTTCCATGGGAGTCACCTCTGAAGAAGATATGGGAATCTGGGTCTCTTTAGCTCCATAATAGATACCAACTCCACCTCCTCCTATGCAACAAGTTCTAGTTCTTCCTCAACATCAAACATCATCTACCACTCCACTTCCACCACAACCTCCACCATTTCATATTCCCATGCCTACTCCACCTCCTCCACCAATGCCTTCACCCACTCCCCTTCTTGCTCCTACTCCTCCTGTACAACACCGTCCCCCTCAAGCTCCTACTCCACCACTTGCTCAAACTAAAATAGAAGCACAAGGGCCTCAAGAGCCATAGGAGTTAGAGGTGATCGATGAGGTCCCATTTGAAGAACAAGCCGGATCAAAAAGGAAAGTTGGAGAGGAAGAGAAAATAAGTGTGGGAGAGGAACAAAATATAAGAGAAGAATATGGAATAAAAGGAGGAGAGGAGGAGAGTCATGAGGAGATGGAGATAGAGCATAGGGCTACTACCTCAAGTCTATTCATGCCATATGAGCCCATCAATACCTTCTCAAAGCCCACTTTGTTTACCAAGGAAATACAACCAAGGGTAAGGGTATACATTGATGAAGATGATACATATATGGTGGCACTGGGATGAGCATTCCACCAAGAAGAATCTAGTGCTCGAGCAAGGACCCTCTCATATGTAACACAATATTAGGTGGAAAAGTGGAAGGCTCATGTGGTTATCCCTACAATGAATGTTAGTATGGTAGAGATCACCTCGGATGATTATTTACTGGAAGAGGTGGATGTAGGAGAGCCAACTAGAGAAGGGAGTAAAACTCTGGCTATGCTAGGACTAAAAAATTCTCTAGACTTCATGGATAAAGATGAAGAAAAGATAAAGGCATTGATGGAAGAAAATGAGGTGATGAAGAAATTTATTCTTAAAACAACATGTTCCATTGACCCTAATAACCCTGAGGCCTCATTACAGGCTATTTTGGATAAAAGGGCTGATACAAAAATGCTGGAAGATGTCCCACATTCTTTTATTCATGCATGTATAGATTGGAAGGTGGATTTTGAAGAACTTTCCAAGGTGGCTAGATTAGAAAGATTTTGAGGCCTTTCAGAGGTATTCTTCAGGGGATATCCTATTTGGTTGAAATTATGAGTGAGGAAGATAGTCTAGAGGAGAAAATCCTAAAGTGACAAAAGGCTCTAGAAGACCTCACAATAATAAGGAAGCAACGATTCCAATTTTTGGTTAAACTATACAATCCATCAGAGTTGGATAATTTTGAAGAGTGGATCTAAGACATCATTGATGGTCTGAGTGTTTTTGAGAGGACATTGAAGAAAATGGATAAGAAAAGGGATGAAGGTCTACTCTGGACTATGGAGATGCATAAGTTTTTTGAGGGGTTAGACCTAGACTTGTATGATGAAGATGATGAGAAAATGATGCATCCCATCAACATTATCATAGGCCAATATCTAGACATCTTTAGCGGAGTCAGCACTAAAGAAGATCTTTAGGAGATGTCCTATCAAAAGGAAGAAATCTAGAAAATGCTATCCCGTGAAGAGCAAATAAGGGGGTTTGAAGATGAATTACTCACCTTCTAGGAGAAGAAACAATAATGCCTTAAAGGGGTCAAGATGGTTGATTTTGAAGAGGTGCAAGAGATCATGGATAGGTTCCTTAAAGCTCATCCAGAAATCCTTCCAAGCCGATGAGCATCTAGTTTTTGACTTAGCCAAATTTTGTATGGAGGAAAAACATTTTTCCTCACTTAGCCATTTTTGAAGACCAAGATTTTTGGCATTTCAGCCTTGTAGGATTTTTGACCTCCAAAATTCTGAAAGTTGTGAATAAATTGTTACAACACTTAACCAATTCTTGAATTTTATTTTTTCGGGGTGATGGTTGGGGTGAAATTTCTAGGGCATCACCGTCATTAACTCCAGTCTTCTCCAATGTTATTTTTCAATTAGAATTATCACTTCCATGGGGTCATTTCTACATGATTTAAGGGTGTCTTCTATTTGAGTCAACAGAGAAGAGCTACAATGATGAATAAAGGGTAGAACTACAAGTTTCATTAAGAACATGCACGCGTTTCAGACTTTGTTTTAGAGTAGTTTTGTGCATAATCTACTCCAAAATTATAATACATGAGGTTTAATTTTGTTCTATAGTAGTTTAAACTTGTTTTAGGGTTAGTTTATTTCATGTAAACTCTAGTTTAGATTTATTTTTGAGTTTTTATGTAGGCGAAACCCTAGCTACAAAATTTAGAGCACAACTCTATAATACATACAATTGGTGCTTTAATCATGGTGTGATTTTTCTACTATCTTTGTGAGATTCATGAATGTGTGTTTTCTCATTTGTTTATTTCAAAGAGCCAATTGATTGTATGGTGATTCTAATCTACAATTATTTTAGTTTGGTGTTTGTCTTTGCTACATTGTTTTTTTGTGAGTAATTATTGGGAATATCTCTCTTTTCGGTGCTTTAAGATAAATTTGTGTCATGTGTGTGTACATCTGTGGTGGATTTGTGATATGATGAATTTTGACTTATCATACATCTACATTTATTTCCATTGATGATTGCATTCGCTAAGCCATGATTGTGATCATTTAGATCTCTTTTTTGTGGGTTTTCCTTATCTTCTTGGTACTTTAATTCACAAAGCAATGTAACATCAGTTTATGTCCATTAGTTTCCTTTCAAAAAATTTCTTTTGAATTATTGTCACCTTGCTCCTTACTCTCTTTGCAAATCAATCATAGTAGATTAAATAGATTAACTTTTCTTTCATTTAAAAGATTAAAAAAAAAATCCAAAAAAGAGAAATATCATTGTGTTTTAAGATTTTTTTTGCAATCCCTCCAAGATAAAACCAGCAAAGGCCTCCTACTGAACAGATTCACATTTATCTTTAGTTGAGCTATCTAAGTGGTTGAGACCCAACCCAGAAGGAACCTTGAGATTGATTTACATCACTCTTTCAAGAGGGGAATCTGGTCATGTAAATTCCTAGCCATTGTCTCATGTAAAAATGACGCTCAACAAATCCTTAAAAAAAAAATCAATTTCAAGGGAAAGAAGGACAAACTTCCCCCTAGAACCACACCATTTTCTTAAGAAAAAAATAAGAATGGAATAACTCCTATTCTCTTTATTGAATTTGTTACATGTGCCTATGTACTAAGTGTTGGAATAACTTCCAATGCCCCCCTTCAATATTTGGGACATGGTTTGACAACCTCATGTGTCTTCTATAAGTGTAGTGGTTGTACCGAGCATTAAAAGGTTGATCTTTTGGTGCAACGATAACCACTAGTTGTAACAAGTGGTATCAGGGCTTGGTCATAGGTTTTAATCCCCTTGGGTGACATTGAGGGGGGATTTTTGGACTAACTACCAACATCCCCCTTTGATATTTGTGACATTGTTTAACAACCTCCTATGTATTTTAAAAATTCTAGTGGTTGTATTGGGTATTAAAAGGTTAATCTTTTGGTGCAATGACAAATGGTAGTTGTAACTGATAGATTACAACTGATTAAATATCTTGAGGGAGAGATTGACAACTGATTGATTACTTTAAAATGGAGAAATTGATGATCACTAAGCTAAAAAGCTATATGTGACATATTAAATCATTTATTATATTATCATTGATGTCAACTAGTTTTGATTATACTTATCATGATAGGTACAAACATCTAAAGAAGGAAATAATGATGAAGGAATGAGATATTTACATGAAGATGAGATGTATGAGAAAGATATGGATATGATATTCATTGGTTAACTTATTGATGATTCTATGATATTATCTTAGTGATTTGATTATATTATATAATTCTATTATGGATTGAAGATCAAGAATGAACAAGTTTATGTAGTCGGTAAATGAAGAGCTTAGTATACACCAAGTTAGAATGTATAGTATACACCGAGAAAGTTTAGTGTATACCAAGTATAGTATTAACCAAGTTAGAAGTCATCGATACATCATGGTATTGACCAAGTGAAAGAAATAAATGGAACATATGACTGACGACTAAAGATAATGAGCTAGACAAATATGGATGATTCTAAGGTTAAAGATAAAGTTTTATATGATGACCAAATGGCTAAAAAAATTCAAGGATGATTAGATGATGGAGAATGAAATGTGTTGCAGACACAAGCTCCAAGGAAGGTTAAAGTGGAAAAATCAATGGTGAAGATTAAGAGGCAAAATCGATTGCTGCAAAGAAAATAGTTTATTATGTCTATAAAAGGAGACAAGAAATTTATAATTAATTTTGGAATGTGCATGAGGAGATTGCATTCATGCGAAGTTGGTCATCTAGGTTGAAGACATAACTGAGAAAATCTATAGACAACAACAAGTGTTAGAGAAAGGAAACCAAGCATAACAGAGTTGGAAGATACAATAAATTGAATTGAGTACATTGGCCAAATGTACTTTGAGCTTAGCATAGATCTAAAAATATGAAAAAGAAATTTGTATTTGAATCAAATCATTTACTGTTGCATTCTAACCATTGCTATAGATAAATCTCTTAACCGAGTGGGACTTAACTATCTTTATATTTCATTATGATATTCAATGAATGTTTATTGTTTTCATGTTTACCCCATAGTGAATGTTTAGTCATGGAGAACTGATAGTGATAAATCCTCTAACTAGGTCACACATTACAATGTGTTATTGTAACCTTTAATAGGGTTGGCCCTTAACCAAGCTCACTTTAGAAGAGTGAAATTATTTTTGGGTACCGGTCCCAGGTGGTTTCTCCCCTAACTAGTTTCCACATTAAAAATATAAGTGTTGTATGTGTATGGATATAATGATTTGATATTTTACTTTACACATTACTATAACTAGTTTGATCGGTATATGCACTAGATAATTTATTGGTATTTGATTAATGAACATAAAGGAATAGTTAAAGTTTTACCAAGTTGTTTAGTTAATTTGAAAGATTTGTTTTATACATCTGAGAGTATTTGGGACTATAGGATAATTGGACTTAACTAATTCACCCCCCCTCTTGATTATCTAACAATTGATATTAGAACTAGAGTACTTGAAGTAAAAGTTTGAAGGACTTAAGTAAAAGATCACAAGATGTATAAGAGAGAGGTGCCAAAGCTGAACAAAGACAACTTCTCAACTTGGAAAAGTAGAATGAAGTTATATCTATCAGGGATTGGAGATTATGCAATATATTTCCTGGAAAATGAGTTTATCTTACCCATTGGTCCTTTGACTATCGACCAAATGAAAGAAATATAAGAACAAAATGTTATGATGATTGATATTTCTTCTTCTTTATCAAATTTTGAATTTGAAGACATTAAGACTTGTACAATTGAAAAAAAGATGTGGGATAAGATTGCACTAGTTCATGGAGGAGATGTGAATGTGCTAAGGGATAAAGCTGAAAGTATAAGAGGAAATTTTGATGACATGAAGATGAAATAAGGTGAAAACATCACTCGGTACAACAACTGAATCAAGGAGGTTGTGAATGCTATCAGAGGAGCAAGTGGAACTATTGATAAAGACACTATGGTAAGTAAGATTCTCAGAACCTTGTTACCTTCCTATTCTATTAGAGTCTCTGCAATTCATGAAATGAGAGCATCTCCTGCTAATAATATTTCACTTGATAGTCTAATCAGTAGATTGACTACATTTGAGCTTAACAACTATGAAAATAGTATTGTACCTATGGTAGAATATGCATTTATGTAATCTCTAAAAATTGGAAAATCAAGTAGAAGACATAAGATAAGAAATAAAAGTGAAAGTGAAAGTGAAGAGGATGAACTTGATGAAATTGAAGCATCAATGGCTAGAAGACTACAAAAAGGAAAAGGAATATATAGAGGTAAACTACCCTTGGTATGTTTTAAATGCAAAGAGATTGGTCATATTATTACAAGATGTCCTAACAGGAAAGATGATGAGAAAATAAGTGAAATATCTAATGAAAGGAAGAATGACAAAAGATATTACCAAGATCATAGAGGTAACCGACAGTATGGTAAAAGAGACAACTGAGACTACAAAAATAAAGGCAAGAAGGCATGTTACCTAGTTGAAGATTCTAAAGAAGAAAGGTATGTTGAAACAACATTTATTTCTAAAGTTAGCAAGAATGATACTTGGATTATTGATAGTGGTTTCACACATCATATGACTGGTGATGAAGAAAATTTTGAGTACTTTGAACATTATAATGGTGGATCTATAAAAATGGTAAATGATACACCTTGTCAAATAAAAGGAAAAGGACCTATATTGCTAAATAATAAGAATAGATGTGAGAATGCATATTGCGTGAAAGAACTTAACTATAATCTATTAAGTGTAACAAAAATGAATAATACAAGTCACCAATTTGCATTTGAGAATAGAAAGGTGAAAATCTATGATGCGACTGGAAAGTTGTTCGGTACTGGTGAACAATCAAAAGGTAACTTATTTTATCTTGACAATGCTAAAACTTCTTGTTTATTGGCTAAAAATGAAGATGTATGGTTATGGCACAAGAGGTTATGTCATGTGAACTTTGACAACATGGTTAAGATTAGTAAGAAAAGAAAACTTAGAGGTTTACCAAGCATATCTAAACGTGACCATGTAATGTGCAAACAATATCAAATGGGTAAGATGTCAAAGTCTAGTTTCAAGAGAAAACATTACTCATATAATGCTATTTTGGAGTTAGTTTATATTGACTTGTGTGGTCCTATGAGAACTCAAAGTTATTATAGAGACATATATTTTATCTTGTTTTTTTATGACTTCTGTAGGATGATGACTGTCATGTTCTTAAAAGAAAAATTAGAAGCTTTTAAAATGTTTAAATGGTATAAAGAAAAGGTGGAAAAAGAAAGTGGTAAGGATCTAAAATGCTTAAGCTCAGATAGAGGTGGTGAATTTATTTTTGATGAGTTCACTAATTTTTGTAATGAGCATGGAATTAAGAGATGGGTATCTACATGGAGAACACCCCAACAGAATGAGATTGCTAAAAGAAGAAATAGATCGATTGTTGATTGTGCTAGAACACTGATGATTGAAAAAGATGTTGCACAAATGTATTGGAGAGAAGCTGTTAGTGCTGCTATTTACACACTAACCAAGTTCAACTCAAGAAAGAATCAAAGAAGACACTTTATGAATCATGGTATGGCTACACACCTAATGTAAATTATTTCATAATATTTTGAAGTAGATGTTACATTTTGAAAGATGATATAAATGGGAAATTTTATTCAAAAGGTGATGAAGGAATATTTCTAGGATATTCTACTAAAAGAAAGGCTTATAAATATTTGAACAAGGCTACTAACAAGATGATTGAAAGTGAAAATGTGAGAGTTGATGAGTTTGTAGAAAATAATGATGAAGAAAGAAAAAATGAATTGAAAGACTATGGTAGATTTGTTTATATTGAATAACTTGAAACTCTACCTGAACAACAGACTGGCATTCCCAAGAAAAAGGGTAATGCTACCAAGCAACAATCTTTACAGACTGAGAATCAAAAAATAGTTGCTGATGAAGATATTGATCATGCACAGAGTGGAGAACACATGGAAGATCAAAGATTTGAACATGTACTTGCAAGATATGTGAGAAGATAACGTCCACAAGATTAGATAATTGGAGATAAAAGAGTAGGAATGATGACACGAAGCAAGTTGAGAAACAAAACATGTTTAGTTTTTAAATTTGAGCCTAAAACTATTAGAGATGCATTGGAAAATAATGAATGGATTAATGCAATGAATGAAGAGATTGAGAAAATATATAAAAACAAGACATGGACATTGGTACCGAGAATGAAAGACAAAAATGTGATTGGAACCAAATTGATATTCATACACAAATTGAATGAGAATGGAGATGTCACAAGGAACAAAGCAAGACTAGTATGCAAAGGCTATGCACAAGAAGAAGAAATTGAATATGGAGAAACTTTTGCACCATTGCTAGACTTTAAGAAGTAAGAATATTGCTTACATATGCTTCTTACAAAGGATTTAAAGTTTAGCAGATGAATGTTAAATTTGCATTTCTAAATGGGATACTTGAGGAAGAGGTATACATTGAACAACCTAAAGGTTTTGTTGATCCTAATCAGAGGAACATGGTATGTGTTGGTAAATAAATTGTTCTTTTTGGATTTAACTCTTTATTTGCCCAAAATCTTCTTAAGAAATAATGTGAATACGAACAGTTGGAAAATTTTTAACCATTCAACTAACTTTCCTCTAAATTTTAACAAGTACAGCTCCCTTATGTAAAGATATGCAATGAATTTTATTTGTTCTAAATCCTAATGGGGTATGTTCTTGACCAGAGAATAGTAGAGGTAACCAAATTATCCCTCTGTGAGAAACTAATCCAGGCAGTGAATTTGATTTTAAACTCTAACCAACTTCAAGATTTCACAATACTTATGAATTCACATCAGTGGGAATGCAATGATGAATCCTACTTGAATGGATGAAATGCAGTGTAAAAACATAGAAGAAACTAATCTAAAATAGGAGAAATGTGTATTCTACCAACCTCCAAGTAATGCTCTGATTATTGTCGATTAGCTGCACTAAAGAATAGAAAAAGAACTTTGTCTATTTTCTAAATTCAATCCAACTTAAGGAAAACAAACATTCAAACTTATAAATGCATGGAATAGTAAATAAATGGCACAAAACACATTCCAGATTGACTCCGCAACAAGATGTATTTCACACCAAAAATTAGCTGACATTTTCATTGATTTTCAAAGTGTTACATATAGGCTTCAAGAGTTAAGTCGTTACAAAATCAACCGAATCAATTCATATTCTACAAAGTTGGTAAATGACAAGTGGCCATTTACCGATTATACAATGTACATCCAAAAGAAGAGGGGAAAGCTATTTTCTCTTTACTGGCTTCTTTGCCTTTGTAATACCCCAAAAATGGGCTATAAGTTCATTAATCTCCTACATCTTCAATTTGAACGAAATCGACATCAAAGTCCTAATCTAAGGCACATCTAAACATCATCGAATCATAATTGATTATCTTAAATTCTGCATCGGGGAATGTTCTTAGTAATATTCCTAATCATCATAATTATCTTTAATTTTATTATTATTTGGCAATAAATCACATTTATCCTAAAAATTTGATTAATTAAATATTTTGTATATTTAATTAATTAGATTTAATATTTGCCACTTAATTGTTTAATTAAATTTAATTCTATCTATTATTAATTGTATTATTTAATTTTGACAATAAATCAAAATTCCTATGAATAATTGATTAAATTCTTATTTAATTAATTAAAGCATGTTGTCATTATTTAATAATATAATTTTTAATAAAAGTTTGAATAAATAGTTAATTAACCCATAAATTAATTATTTTATTTTCAAAAATCAGTTGAGTTGAGGATAAATCACTTTATTTGTTTAATTCTTAATTATTATGCATATTCAAAAAACATATTTAAACTCCAAATCAGAAAATCAATGCAAGTTATTGACTTTTTGGAACTCAACATCCTTTTGGAGTTCAAAAAGCTGATCTAAACTCTAATTTGAGTTAAAAAGCTATTTTTGCATGTTTTTGCATGATTTTGAGAATTAACTATCTTTCATGATCAGATAACTCAAAAATCAAGATGAGTTAATTTGAGTGATTTATGGCTTTTCCCATGCACCTCCAAAGCCCTAGATTTCTATAAATTAAGGCTTTAGCTCTTCACAAATCATCTCATATTTTGCACAATCACGTTGGAGAATTGGAATTGAAGAAATCAAAGCTCTTGCGAATCGGCATTTTTGTGAGATCAATCTTATTTTTGCATTCATATTTCATATCATTGTTAGATTAGCATAGCATATCAGTTTTCAATAGCATTCATATCATATCAATTTATCATTCTTATTGCATTACAAAATCCAAAAAAATAGCTTAATTGCATTTATTCCATATCTAGAATTGCATTCAAATCCTTCATTTAGGTGTCATCTAGGTCACTGATCTCGATAATGATCTGAGAACATTAATCTCGCACCTATTAGAAGGCAGTAAATCGCTTGGTTAGATAGCTTTCAATTTTGCACGATTTTGATTTTAGCTAACCTCTAATGTTTTACTGAGTGTTGTGTCTACAGATCAGGTACAATTTTCACACACACATTTCTGGCACCCACCGTGGCCCTGAAACGGGTTTCCAATTCAATTCTATCAATTTTGTCTTTTTATCCTCGGGATCTGTGCAAAACTGCAATTTTTAATTTTTGTTCATACATCTGTCGTACAAGTTTCTGGCAAATGTCGTATGGGAGCATACCCACTGTCATATGATACTGGACCCACTGTCGTACGACAGTCTATTGGATTGTGACTCATTTCATTACATACCCACTATCATTTGAGAGCTAATCTGTCGTATGGTAGCATACCCAGTGTCGTACGAGTTTCTGGACTGTCATCTGGTAGCATACCCACTGTCGTATGAGTTTCCATACCAGTTTTTGACTGTCGTTTCATTTTTTAGAGCAGAGTATCAGATTTGAGTTTTATATTTTGGCTAACTGCTAATTTTGACAATTGAAATTCTCTATTTTTGATTGCTCTCTACTGGTTTTGATTGGGAAAAGCGCAAGAATTGCTAAAAATTAGGTAAAATCTACTAAGTGCATTGTGAGGATCACCAGGTATTCTCCTTCATCTAATAACATTTTGATTTGGGCTTAAAATAAATCTCTTATGTGTCTTGCTTGTGTGCGCCTTCTCATGCTTTTATTCTACACACTTGCATAATTTGATACTAGGTTGTGATCCCTTAAGGATTCATTAAGTAGTCTTAGAATACTTGTGATTGATCTTGATTGCTATCTTGGGTTATTGGACTCACTAATCTGCTGGCCCCTCATTTTCGCCCTGTGGTTGCAATCTCAGCGCCATAAAGGGGAGGGGTCAACAAGACAGAAGCGTTAAGTGTTCCACTTGGCAACCCTTTTGTGCTTTTAGGAACTCACTTGTTTTCTAAGTTGTGGACTCATTTTTAGCTTGTGTGAGATGTTAAGTGTTCCACCTTATGGACTCATCTCATATTCGCTTTAAGCATTAAGTATTCCTCTTTCTACTTTTTGGGTACTTTTGGTAGATTTACTTTCGGGAATATATCTGTGCTCACATAGTAATTAGGCCCTATGAACACTATTCGTGATTCTTGAAAGATTGGATTCCTAGCGAAATCCTTCTTGACGATAGAATCCTTGTAGGTAGGGAGGATAATTAGTGCATTTCACATTCAACTTGGTTAGTGCATCTTCTCTTATTGATCGACACATTCTCTCTCAAGAGAGGTTGATAGATCACGTAGGGTTGATATCACGAGCTTTGGTGAATCAAAATTGGTTAGTGTGTCTTCTCTTATTGATTGATACATTCTCTCCCCGGAGAGGTTGATAGATCACGTGAAGTTGATATCATAGACCTTGGTGGGACAAAACTTTGTCTTAGCGTGTCGGATTAATCTGCTTGTTTTATTTGGGTTAAAAGTGAAGAGGTGTCAAAACCTTAAATCTGGAGCCAAGTCCCCTTGTGGTATAAATCTGTGAGTCATCTTTGGAGAGGGTTAACCATAGCAGACAATCCCTTCACAGGGCAAACTAGGTTGACGGAACCTCAAGCGGTCATAGCCATTTTCGCCGTGGTAGTCACAGCCGCTATATAAATGTCCTTGTGGAAGAAATCTCCACGGGTATGGTTCATTGTTGGGTTGTCAGATCTCCCTAGCAGCTCTTGAAGATTAAGTTCTCAGACTATGTCAAAACCCTTGTGCACCGGGATTGGAGTTCACCCCTTTGAATCATAAAAGTTGCAGAGTCAAACCATTACTAAAAACCCTAGAGAGGCCAATTTTTCACTTTCAGGTATATGTGCGTTATTGCAAAACTTTTCAGAACATACACAATTAGTACTCTCAGGGATTAGCATAATTTGGTCACTTGATTGTTCATGCGCAAGGTTGCTTTTGCCCTTGTTCATTGTTTTTAGACGTGCTTGGAATCACTTGCTTGCTGTTTTGCGTGCTTGTTTATCTACTTGGCTATTAAAAATGATCAAATCTAGTATAACCTTCAAAATTTGGACAGTACAATTTGCAAACAATCTAGAACTGAAAACCTTAAATTTTGCAAAAATTGACGTAAAGTTCTTTCTGGAGTCAAAAGTCATTTCAAGAAGTCAAAATTCATATGAATTTTTGTCAAATGTCATTTCAGTAAAGCCCATATGTCGTATGATTGAGAACCCAGTGTCATATGAGTTTTCAAACTAGCAAAATTCAAGAAGCCAAAAATTGTTAGCAACTATCGTACGAGTTTTGTCAACTATCGTTTCATCTCTACCCAACTGTCCTACGAGTTTCACAACTATCGTTTCATTTATACCCAACTGTCGTACGAGTCTGCAGAGTGTCGTTTGGAAAAATTTGAGAAAGTTGTCAGAAATTGTCAAATTGCAAGACATCCAATATTTTCAGCCTAGTTCCAGAATCTGTCAAAAATATCATTGTGTCAGGAACATAGCAATAGCTATTGAGCATTCTACCATTTTTTGAGTTTGATCTTTTGAATCTGATCTAGTCTTCTGTTTGATCAATTTGAGTCCTTTTTATCTCGTGTCAAAACCTTGTCATAACTATCAATCTTCAATCAATCTTCAAAAATAGACTAAGTGTTGAGAACTCATGTCCGCTATCTTTTGGGCGATCTATCCCATACATCCAGGACACAGTTTCCTTCACCCACATCTCATTAGATCTTCAAAACTATCATAATCTTGACAAGGTTGCGTCATCCAATTTTCTCAAATCAAATTGTTCTTCAGCTATCTTCGTCCTTTTCTTCTGTTTCATTCAAAGTTAATGGTGGAGACCAGAGCTTCTTCACACAAGAAATCAGAAGAAACATCTCAGAACTTACTTTTGACCAATACCCCGGGTCCAACTCTTGAACAACTCATCAAGTTAGGTATCTACGAAGATGACGGTCTCGGTAACTTTCGATTGAAAACTGGTTACATACCTCCTTTATCAACTCACAGAGGTAATCAGCAAACTCCTCCTCAATTTGTTCTAGGGAGCCCAAAGACTCCTACCATGTCTCAAGTAGGGACAAACCATGATTCTCTAGGAGGAGGATCCCAGGGACACCATGCTCAACATAATGCTGACCAAGAACCTACCCCCTCTGAAATCCATCGATGTCAGAATGATGATGAATTCAAGAGAATGATGAGCCATTTCTTGAAAGTGGATAGAGAGGCATACTTTTTACAATTAGCCCAGGAAGGGGCTAAGCTTCCTCCCAACTTTAACGTTGATGATATAATCACACATGAGGAAGAAACTCCACTCACAGCTATGACAAAATAGATGCATGCTATACAAGTTGAATTTAACAATCTTAAGAAGGAGAAGAAACCCAAGGAGTTCTCCATGGAGGCCCTATGTCCTTTCCCATTCGACAAAAACTTGTATATGCCACCATTCCCAAAAAGAGTGGAGATACCAAAGTATGACAAATATGATGGGCACTCTGATCCTCAAGATCATGTTAGAGAGTTCTGTACGCAATCCATGGAATTCATGCATGAACTGACCTATCTAATGTGTCTTTTTCCTAGATCCTTGGGAGGAGCATCCATTTAGTGGTTTTCAAGATTACCTTCTACGATCAAAACTTTTGAAAAATTGATTAAATTGTTTTATCAAAAATATACCTACAATATTCAACATCTGATTACCATGATCGATATCTGTAACCTCAAGCAATATCTAGGGGAATCATTCCTAACTTTCCTCAAGAGGTGGCGAAAGAAGTTTTCTCTATATGCTAGACCAATTCCCGAAATGGAGAAACTTGAAATCTTTATCAATAACCTTGTTCCAGAGCTCAACTATCCATTACAAATGCAAGATCATGTATCTTTTGATAAAATGGTGGATAATGCAATCAAGATTGAGAAAGTACTTGTCAAGAAAGGAGAAATCACACTTCAAAAGGACAAGTCTGAATCTAGATCTAGCTCAAAAGATAAAAAAAAGAGCTGAAATAGAAACAAAGGTATCGTCTCTGATGGTGTTGTTGACACTATTCGCGCCCCATCAAAGGAACCGGCCTACAATCTCACCCTTGCCACCAAAGCCATTGAAGCTTCAGAGAAAAAATCTGCTGAACCATCTCCAAAGAAGCCATTCAAATGATGGGATAATAAATGAAAGTTTACTCCCCTGGGAGAATCTTTGGAATCTTCCCTGAGAACCCTGATAGCTGATAACATGATCTCTTTACCACCAATCTGAAAACCTGATCCGGATCCAAAACCATATTGGTGGAAAGATAATGAATACTGTGCTTTACATCGGACTAAAGGCCATAGAACTAATGGATGCTTCCACTTGAAGCATACCATTCAAGACTTGATAGATCAAGGGGACATCACGATCGATAATCCTACCAGCAATAATGATCACACAGCATTTACAGAACCATTTCCACAACATGGCAAAGGAGTTTCCACTTCCCAGCCTAACATGGGGGCAAAAGTCAACTATGCCTACCTTGGAAATGATGCTATCATCAATATGGTTGAACCATGTATCTCTGAGAGCTACAATGTCATCACAATTGTATGAAGGGATAGAAATCATTCCTCAGCTAATGCGGTTACTAGATCACAAGCTCAGACTCATCTGAAAGGACAAACACCAAGTTCATCTAATGTCCCTAAGATACCTTTCAATCTCACATCTGCTTCTAAATAGAAGGTTGCCTCGAAATATTCCAATCCAAAGGATACCAGACCTACATCTTACAGCATCGTCCAACAACTCTAGCATACCAATACCAAAATCTCCATGCTTGAGTTACTTCGCATATCTCCAGCTCACAGAGATATCCTAGACAAAGCTTTGCTCAGCTCTAATGTTCCTGATGATATAGATCTAGACAGGTTCTAGACTATGGTTGGTCATCTAACGTCTCCATAATATGTCTCCTTTTCAGAGGAAGATGACAACTCTTTGAGTCACCCACACAATCAGCCCTTACACATAGAAGTCTTGATCCAGATCCGTCGTGTCAAACGTGTGTTGATAGATGGGGGCGCAAGCCTCAACATTTGTTCTTACAACTTAATTACACAGTTGGGATTCTCAGAGGTGGCTATTGATCCTCGAAAGAAGATCACTATAAAGGCCTATGATGAACAGGAAAGATCTTCTAAGGGCACCATTGTCTTACCCATCCAAGTGGGTCCAGTCATCAAAGATACCACATGTCAGATGCTTGATCTACCATTGGCTTATAATATCCTTCTAGGGAGACCCTGGATCCATGAAATGCAAGCCATTCCTTCTACGTATCATCAATGCTTGAAATTTCCCTATGAAGGAGTGGAAGTTACTATCCCAGTAGATCTGAATACAACTTGCAATAAATTGAAAGAAAGTGCCGATAAGCTTGTTCCCAACAACAGAGAATCTTTCATCAAGCAACAAAATGTCACTTCCACATCTAATGTGGATGACATTGCTAAAGATATCAATATCAAAGAAAATGGGATGGGAGAATACACTATAGAGCCAGTCTTGTCTCTGACATCTCTCCCAATCTCACCTAAGTCGTATGGCCAATCCTTGAAGCACTCTAAATCAGAACCTAAGGAACCTATGGAAGCATACAAAAGACATTTTGTGGTGGAGCAAGTATCCAAACAAGAATTTGAAGAAGATGAAGCTGTGCTTGCATGGCTATACAAAGATGATTCTAAATCCAAAATTGTTCAACCTAGTGAATCTATAGCACCTACAATCCCTTCTAATTCATATGGTCCAGGAAACAAATTGATAGCCAAGATGGGATATTCTGGTCAAGGACCTCTAGGAATCAGGGGAAAGGGTCTTGTGACACCCATTTCACATATTGGTAGAGACAAAAAAGATACTGGTGGCATAGGGTTTAAGAAGAAACCCTATCATCTCAGAGGTGGTTGTTCTCATGTCATAGAACAAATTGCACCAGGAGAACCCCTTCTTAAGAAAAAAGAAATAGAACCCTTCGATGATGATTCAGATAGCTCTGAGCTTATCCCCTATGAAAAATGGCCTAAAGAGATCAAAGATCTTCTTGATGATACAGATGATCCTATCAAAAGAATTAATGTAGTAGAAACACAAGAACCTACTGTAGCACAAGATATGGTTGCACCACAAGAACCAGCTAATCTCAAAGGTGATCAAACTAATCAAGAAGAAGGGGGTAGTTATTCTGACACTGATTCCCATGAATATGAATTCAAGTCAGAGATTGAGGGTAATCCTTCTTGGGGTATTCATCCTGATTTCACACATTTTTTAAGATTTCCTAGAGATCCTGAATCCGAAGCTGAGTCAAATGACTATGAATGGGGTGCCATTCCAGAAGAAGATGAGCTTATAATGGAGAAATATATAGATGTTATTCACCAATATGTATCTCAACCTGATGTAGGTCTAGAGCGAAACAATGAACTTAACGTGTCTGATCCACCTATGGTTGAAGATGACTCCCATGATGATGTTGAGCCTATTCACGAACTAAACATTTTGAGCTGTAATATCACCTTTGAACTTGAGCATCAGGTTAGGACCAATGATGACATATCCACATCCGTGAACACCATATCCCAAGCCTTTCCCGCTTTGACTATCCAACGCCCTGATCTTATCGACCAAACTTCCACAAACCCAAACCATGGTATGTATACCTTCCCGAATGACTATGCCCTTGCCTGTTACCTCAATGCAGTTG
Source organism: Chamaecyparis obtusa (assembly GCA_027943335.1). Lineage (NCBI taxonomy): Eukaryota > Viridiplantae > Streptophyta > Pinopsida > Cupressales > Cupressaceae > Chamaecyparis > Chamaecyparis obtusa. The sequence goes on from BSBK01000407.1 coordinate 583,818, forward strand.
AGCCTATGAGTACTTCCATCAGTGAACTGAGCGTCAGCATGACCGAGTCAGACATCAAATATCTTAGTCAGAAAAACAAGAGTAAAAAAAAAAAGAAAAAGAGTTCTGAGGGTGAAAACCACTTTGTGGCAGTCTCAGAACTGACAAAAGTAAAAAGAAAAGGTGTATCTGAAGGTGAAAACCTCTCTGAGGCACCTAAGGATGAGATATTTGATGTCCTTCTGAGTCATTTGCAAGATAGATCTCCAGTTCTAATTGAGCCAACTCAATCCATCAATTTGGGTACAACAGAGGAACCACAATTGGTACATGTAGCACAATCTTTATCAGACGAAGAGAAACAAAACTTCACTACCTTATTATCAGAGAAAAAGATCAACTTTGCATGGAAATATTCAGATATGCTAGGATTGGATCCCAATCTCATTATGCACCATCTATCCATTGCTCCCGGAGTAAAACCAATCAAACAAAAATTGAGAAAGATGCATCCTCATGTTGCACTCTTAGTCAAAGCAGAACTAGAAAAACTCCTAAAAGTTGGATTCATCCATGTCATAGACTACGCTGAGTGGATTTCCAACATTGTACCTATTTCCAAACCAGATGGTTCCATCAGAGTGTGCACGGACTTTAGGGATGTGAACAGAGCATGCCCTAAGGATGATTTTCCACTGCCTAACATTGATATGATAGTGGACATGACTATGGGCTACGAAATGTATTCCTTAATGGATGGCTTTTTTGGGTACAACCAAATCAAAATTGCTCCAGAAGATCAAGAGAAAATAGCTTTCACATGTGTGTGGGGAACTTTCTGTTGGAATGTTATGCCATTCGGACTCAAAAATGCTGGAGCTACATATCAAAGAGCAATGACATCTATTTTTCATGATATGATGCATAGAACAATGGAGGATTACGTAGATGATACCTTGGCAAAATCCATGATTAGAACTGAACATCTAATAGACTTGAGCATGATCCTCAACTGAAAGGAAAAATTTAGTCTTCGACTAAATCCTAAAAAGTGTGCTTTTGGAGTCACTTCTGGAAAGCTCCTAGGATACATCGTCTCCAAGAAAGGCATTGAAGTTGATCTAGCTAAGGTCAAGGCTATAATAGAGATGAAACCTCCCACAAATATCAATCAAATGAGGATGTTTCAAGGTAGAGTTCAATCTATCAGAAGATTCATATCACAGCTAGCGGACATCTCATAGCCTTTTACAAAAACATTACATAAAGGTGTGACCTTTGCATGGAATGAAGAATGCGAGAACAACTTTAAACATATCAAGAAGTATCTATCACATCCACCTATATTGATGCCTCCTATTCATGGGAAGCCATTAATATTATATATCTCCACAACAGATACATCACTGGGGGCATTGGTAGCACAACATGATCAGAACAAAAAGGAAAGAGCCATCTACTATATAAGCAGAACATTGGTGGCGTATGAAAAGAACTACTCAATGATAGAGAAGGCATGTCTCACTATGATCTTTGCATCATAGAAATTGAGACACTACATGTAAGCTCATACCACTCATTTGGTAGCTAAAATTGATCCACTAAAATATCTCCTAAGCAAGGCTGCCCTCATAGGTAGACTAGCTAAATGGGTCATGCTCTTGAGCAAATTTGACATTGAATATGTTGAAAGAAAACTATCAAAGGATAGGTCATTGCTGATCAATTAGCTGAAGCACCACTGTTTGATGATACACCCATGCAAATGGAATTTACCAATTCTTCTATCATGCACCTCTCTTCTAGAGCATGGTGATTATTCTTTGATGGCTCCTACACACAGAATGGATCTGGAGCAGGCATATTGTTCATCACTCCTCAAGGATACTCGATACTCAAAGCATTCAAATTAAAGTTTCCTTGCACAAACAATATTGCTGAATATGAGGCACTTCTCAATGGTATGAAAATGGCAATACAGTGGAGAGTTACAAAGATGCACATCCATGGAGACTCACAATTGGTCATCCACCAGGTCAATGATGTGTACCAAACCAAAGATGAAAAGCTCATTCCTTACAAGAGAATGGTGGATGATTTAAAGAAATACTTCATCTCTATCACATTTGAGAAAATACCTAGAATGGAGAATAAGGCTTCCGATGCAATGGCGACATTATCTACTCTTTTACAGCAGCCCGAACATGAACTATGCTATGAGTTCCTAGTGGAAGCCCTATCCTATCCTGCATATGACTCCCCTGAAACCTGCATGATCTGCACTATTGTAGGTTATGATTCATCTCGCTACAAAAATCTATTCTCCTATTTCCATGACCAAATCATCCATGAGTCCTTTAATCATTTTGAGAAATGAAACCTTATCCGATCCGCATCCCGATATGTCATCATTGGCAATGATCTGTACAAATGAGGTCTAGATGGTACACTGCTTAGATGTTTAGAACGAGAAGAGTCTCAATGTGCATTAGAGGAAGTTCACGAGGGTATATGTGGGTCACACTCGAACGGTTTAACATTAGCTCAAAAACTTATTAGGGCTCAGTATTATTGGCCTGAAATGGAAAAAGAAGCTATTAAATTTGCTAAAAACTGTCAACAGTGTCAAGTACATGGCAACTTGATTCATGCTCCAGGGAGAGATCTGATTCCCTTTACTACACAATGGCCTTTTCAACAATGGGCATTTGATCTCATAGGTGCTATCCATCCACACTCTTCTAATGGACATACCCATATAATCATAGCTACAGATTATTTTACAAAATGGGTAGAAGCAGTTCCTCTAACACAAGCAATGGGGAAACAGATCTCTATGTTCATCCTGAACTACATCATTTACAGATATGGGATCCCTCACTCTATAATCACAGATAACAGGGGACAATTCAAAAACAAGGATCTAGATGACTTATGTGCCAGGTTCAAAATTACTCAACATTGGTCATCTATCTACTATCCTCAAGGGAACGGACAAGCTGAGGCTTCAAACAAAAATCTCTTGAAGATCTTGCACAGAACAGTGAATAAAATAGGAAGAGACTGGCATCTAATGATCAATCCAGCTCTCTGGGCCTATAGAACTAGTATCAGAATGCCTACAGGGGCTACACCTTTCGCTTTAGTTTATGGGTCTGAAGTGGTACTACCTATTGAGGTTGAAATCCCATCACTTAGAATCAAAATGCATGGACTTGTCACTGATAAAGACTACAGAGTGTCTAGGTTGCAAGAACTTGAATTACTAGATGAACGCAGGCAAGCAGTGTATGATCATCTCAGAGTGTATCAGAAAAGAATGTCTAGAGGCTACAACAAGAAAGTCAGACATAGAGAATTTTAGGTTGGCGATCTAGTGTTGAGAGAAAATCCTAAAAATCAATCACATCGAGAACGCAAGGGTAAGTTCAAACCCAACTGGCTGGGTCCCTTTGTAATCATTGCTACTTTTGGCTCTGGTGCCTATCAACTCTCAACAACTGAAGGAGAGCAGCTCTGAGAACCAATCAATGTTCTCCATCTGAAGAAATTCTATGCTTAAGGCATTTAGTGCTTGGTAAATGTCCTGAAAAAAATCTTAAAAATTAGAAAAAGTCCTGAAAAAATGAACATCTTGGTGAAAACCTAGCAATAGGCACCTTGATGATTCACAAAAAAATCAAAAAATATCAAAAGTACAAAAAAATTGAAAAAATGAAAAATACAAAAAAATGAAAAAAAGAAGAGAAAAAGTGCCTTGGTGAAAACCTGGAAACAGGCACCTTGGTAGCAAAAATAGAATCTCTACCAAGATGGTGAAAACCTGGCAAACGGGTGCCACTTGTTCCAAACACTCCATCTATCAGCACAATCTTGGTCTTTCCCAGCTTTCAGTCTTGCTTTAGTTTGTACATATCTCTCGGTTTGTTTCTGCATTTCCAGTTTTCAATAAGTCGGTCTGTACACCAATCAGCTCAAGTGTCTGTATCCTATCAATGTTCAAATTTGGGGGCAATCAATGTCATATCCTATGGTCTCCCATGTATCTGAGATGTGTCATATCCAGTCAGAATCCTTTGAAGCTTCAAGTTGAGTTAGTATGTATGTCTCGTCTCCAAAAAGGATTTTGCATCTACAACAATCAAACATCAAAACAAACTAAAAACAATCTATGCTTTTTACATGCTTTTATCTCCTTGTATGCTTACTGATTTGCATTGAGATTTTTGCATATTGTGTCCCTTCGAGCTCTTCGATAATGTCCTTTATAGGATTTAGAGAGTGATGACTGGGAGCATAATCTTTTCTTTGTCTTCTGCTTGTATGTGAAAATCTAACATCTTTGGAACTTCTGGATTGAAATGGTGTCCGACTGTAAGAGCCTCTATCTCGAATTGGATGGCCATGCGTACCTCAACCATTGATACCTAGACAATTCAAGGAAGTTTGATCTAACTATTATCTTTTTGAGTAAGTTATTTCTCCTACTGTGGAACACAATCTTGCCTAAGGATGTGAACGATAAAGGGTCACTACGGGTAATTCACATTGGATTTAGAATGATCTCTTGACTGTTTGATGTGTTTGTAATGCAAGGCGTACTCAGGTTATCACAACATTTATGTTTTGATGCTTGTACAAATTGCTATATCAAAATGGACATGATATTTAGGTCATCCTGGCGCTTGTGCCTTGGTGCTTATATCTAATCCGACATTTCGAAAACAAAATCAATATTCATATATCCATGGTTGTTGACCAGTGGGTGTTGTATTGATTCTTGTGCATACAAATTGATATTCATATGTCTATGGTTTCATGGCTAGTGGGCATTGTATTGATTTATTCGGTTACCTAAAAGTTCAATGATGATAACAAATTGACATATGATCAGTGACTAGGTCCTTAGTCTTAGGTTGCATTTCATTTTGCATGTCTCATTGCATTTTGCATGTTTGCATGATCTCACAATGGCTAAACGAACTTCAATGCTTAAATGATTCTTCAAATTGCATCTTCAAATCTAACAAGAGCTAAATCTCACATGAAGTTTCCTCCAACGAAATAGCAAGTAGAATCCTTTTTCGGGATCAAAATCAAAATCTGAGATCATTCATATGATCTACTGCTTGCATAATCAACCTTCAATCTTCGCAGAAATCTAGTATTCAACTTAACTGATTATCTTACATCAAACTATCAAAATTTCAACTGGGTCAACCATGATCAAACTCATGGTCAAACCTAGTCAAAATTGGTCTTTTAGGACCTCCAAACGATGCAGAATGCATTCTCGGACGTGTATAACCACTTCTCAAATCAATTAACATGCTTCTAAACTATAACGCTGACTTTTCTTGTCAGATTTCAATTTTAATCCCGAAGGGGGCCTTGTATTGCACATCATTCAAAGTCTGTAAATCAAATTCTATCGATCAAGTCTATCAATATCTTTCATCAGTGATCAAGACAACAATCATGTCTAGTCGCTGATTCATCAAAAGTCCTCATTGCTCGGGGCAAATCTATCATCACTTGGGGCATATCAGATTCATCGATCCATATCAATCTGGTATTCTCCTAATCTTGTAAATTGTATCAATTTTTGCAACCATCCGATCATAGTGTTCTTTCCTTGGTTCTTCGGCAACTGAAGGGTTCGGATGTGATACCTACTAGTTCTGCTAAGACAATCGAGTCTAGAATGGGTCACTCACTTCTTATCAATCCTAAGGTTTAGAATCAGGCATTTTGACACTTTTTCACAATCATCGGTTCATTGCTGCTATAGTAAACATTATCTCTAGTCATTCAGGACCTATTATCTCCATATCAAATCAATATCAATCAACTTCTGTCTCATATCAATTATCAATTTCGAATTAGTTTCATATCTCTATCAAGCACAGACTATCTTTGAACCACTGCACCTCGCACAGTAATTCAAAGAGGGGCAAAATGTAATACCCCAAAAATGGGCTATAAGTTCATTAATCTCCTACATCTTCAATTCGAACGAAATCGACATCAAAGTCCTAATCTAAGGCACATCTAAACATCATCGAATCATAATTGATTATCTTAAATTCTGCATCGGGGAATATTCTTAGTAATATTCCTAATCATCATAATTATCTTTAATTTTATTATTATTTGGCAATAAATCACATTTATCCTAAAAATTTGATTAATTAAATATTTTGAATATTTAATTAATTAGATTTAATATTTGCCACTTAATTGTTTAATTAAATTTAATTCTATCTATTATTAATTATATTATTTAATTTTGACAATAAATCAAAATTCCTATGAATAATTGATTAAATTCTTATTTAATTAATTAAAGCATGTTGTCATTATTTAATAATATAATTTTTAATAAAAGTTTGAATAAATAGTTAATTAACCCATAAATTAATTATTTTATTTTCAAAAATCAGTTGAGTTGAGGATAAATCACTTTATTTGTTTAATTCTTAATTATTATGCATATTCAAAAAAAATAGTTAAACTCCAAATCAGAAAATCAATGCAAGTTATTGACTTTTTGGAACTCAACATCCTTTTGGAGTTCAAAAAGCTGATCTAAACTCTAATTTGAGTTAAAAAGCTATTTTTGCATGTTTTTGCATGATTTTGAGAATTAACTATCTTTCATGATCAGATAACTCAAAAATCAAGATGAGTTAATTTGAGTGATTTATGGCTTTTCCCATGCACCTCCAAAGCCCTGGATTTCTATAAATTAAGGCTTTAGCTCTTCACAAATCATCTCATATTTTGCACAATCACGTTGGAGAATTGGAATTGAAGAAATCAAAGCTCTTGCGAATCGGCATTTTTGTGAGATCAATCTTATTTTTGCATTCATATTTCATATCATTGTTAGATTAGCATAGCATATCAATTTTCAATAGCATTCATATCATATCAATTTATCATTCTTATTGCATTATAAAATCCAAAAAAATAGCTTAATTGCATTTATTCCATATCTAGAATTGCATTCAAATCCTTCATTTAGGTGTCATCTAGGTCACTGATCTCGATAATGATCTGAGAACATTAATCTCGCACCTATTAGAAGGTAGTAAATCGCTTGGTTAGATAGCTTTCAATTTTGCACGATTTTGATTTTAGCTAACCTCTAATGTTTTACTGAGTGTCGTGTCTACAGATCAGGTACAATTTTCACACACATAGCCTTCTCCAACTTAGCCTTATGAGCTTTGGCGGCTGCAAGAATTGGAATCATCCTTTCAGAATCTAGGATGTACACATTTTTCAATCTTATGAGCTAGTGAGCATGATGTTTCTCTATGTATTTTGCAGAATCCTTTTGGGGTTGCATCTTCTCCATGGCTTTGTGTATACATCCACCGAGTTGCTGAAGATCATGTATTTTGTCAAGGTGAGACCCATATAACTCTGCAAGATGGTCCAAGTAGTCAAAGAACAACTTCTGTATATTGGTTATACCAATTGGGCTCTTTCCATCTCTACTAGCTTGAGACTCAGAGTGAAGACCTGTCAAATATACAAATATTTAACTTTTCTCTTTGGTGACTTTCTCTTCGGTCACCTCCATTCCCACCTCTACCTTGATTATCATCTCCATTTTGAACTCAACCCCTTAGAGCTATTCGATCAGAGTTTCATCCCCTTTCTGCAATATGTTATCCTTGATAGCATGTTTAGTCTTCATCATGACCAGACAATGTAGTAGCACCATGCACTCTTCACATCTCAACCTCTCTGATGTGAGTGTCCGTACATGTCCCTTGAGAGAATCCTTCTCTACCTCCAACTATAAAAAGACACTCCCACATTGCTCAATGGCTACCAAACCTTTAGACTTAAGTCATTCAATCCACCTCCTGCCAATGTGCCCAAAATGTCTACCTTCTTGCAATTTGGCAAGTATTGCTTGGTTCTCGACTATAGAAGGATCAAATGTTGTTAGGGAATTGGGTAGGCTTTCAATAGGAGTGACCAACTATGTAATGAAGTTATTCATTTATTTAATCTCCACCTTGAGTTGAGTCTTGGTGACTTTGAGTTCTTCAAGCTCTTCCTCAATCAAGACATTACTAGACTTCCATAAATCTACCTTGGTATCATGGCAGTCAAGCCCCATGTCTAAGGATTTGAGTGCAAAGTCTGAGGATTTAAGGTCTTCAATTTTGGCATCCTTTAGTGGCTTGGCTATTTCCATTGTCAGGTGCCCTATCTCTAGATCTCCGCCAAGAATGGTCAGAGTCCTAGTCTTCTTAGCCTTTCTTATGGCTGAAACTGATTGCATTGATTGTGAGAACATCTCTCCACTAGGAGCGTCTTGCTCAACCCTTTTTCTTTTCCACTCCAAAGTATTCTCGAGCCATGATTCTACACTTGTAACTTTTCTTGCAGAAATGAAATCTTCCACAAATAATTTCCTGATAACAAGAGGGCAAGATTTAGGCTTGGAAGCGAAAGGATTAACCTGCAGAGAATAAATGCTCTTTTCCTTTTGTGGAGACCCCAAATGTTCATTTGTCTATTCAGTTTCTGAACTGCTACTATCATCACCAACCTCAACAATGGTAGGAGCCTCTTGAGTAGGAGTGTCACCTTGTATCTCAATGGTTACCCCTTATGCTTGCTACTTTGGTTTCATGTCCCCAATAGTTTCTTTCATTGGCCTCTCAGATTTCTTAACTTTAGCTTCTTCATTTGAACTGATGACTGGAGATGAGCCTACTCCACAAGTCTTCTCAAGTGGGATCTCTTTTTTAGGTGGTTCATCATCTCCACCTGCTGGTTGAGTTGGTCCTTTGGCTATAGAGGACATTGGCAAAGAGGAGGATGCAAGAGCACTCACCGACTTGACTGCAGGGGCTTGTTGAGGTGTAGGCTTCCCAGATCTCTTTCTCCTTCCCATCATCCACTGAATCCACTTATTGGTTTTCTTAATGACTTTAGCTATTAAGGTCCCCAAATCTTCTATAGCTTGACCTTGAACTAGTTTAGAGCTCACAAGATAGGGCTTGATCTGATCTCAGTATGTGTCAGTATACATATGTTCTCCATCATCAACAATGCCTTCCATATTAATGTTGACATTGAACAACTTAATTTTTTCAATAGTCAATATGGAATTATACCTCTCTCAGATTTCTAACTCATCCTTGTAGTTTTCCCAATAATCTTCAAGTTTGGGAATGTGCTTGACCATAGTGCCAATCTGTAGGTTATTCTTGGCATAACTTACTGGATCAAATTGAGGCCTCAAAACTTCATACACTTCTGGCTTATATCTGCTCTCGAACACCTTCATCACGTTCTTAGCATTGGATCTTGACACACAACTATATGCTCCAATGGTAACAGGAAATTCATAGCCTTTATTCTTAATCCTCACACTGATCAAGTTCACTTGCAACATCTTCCAGATCACCTCTACGAGCATGATCATGTCATCGGGGAACCTCGGTAGCTTCATGGGAAAATCATCAAAACCTGCAAGATGAAGGTATGAGAAACTAGCAAATTGAATGAAGAAGCTCCCAAATTGGGTGATGAATTCCATGGCCTTTGGCAAGAACCTCCACTATGGGCATCCTTGTAATTATTTTCACAACCTTATTGTAAACAAGTCATTAACTTTATTAAACCCATCATAGCTATTTTGTAACTTCAAATGAGGGAAGAAATCATAAATTTTCACATCATCTTCATATTCTTCTAGCCTAGGGAGTCTTGGCCATACCTGCCATGTAGCTAAAACATAGATTAAACAGGAAGACATATAAAAAAAAAATTGGTATTTGGTGAGACTCAAGGCATTGGATCGATTTTCACTTACCACTTGAGCCCAGTCTATATAATGATGCTCAACACATATTACCTAGACCAAGAGGAAGTAGTGTTCTATGAAATTCAATGTGTCACTTTCACCTTTTATCCTGTGAATGAGTACCAGGATGTCAATGATCTAGGCCTTCAGATCTATCCTGAAAAGTGTCTTTGTCACTTTTCTCTTTATGCTTCTGGCCTTTCGAAACCATGAGTTCATGATTTCTTTTCTCCAACTCATCTTCTTCTCATTATATTCTGAAATTGCAATTGAGAAGTTCATATTTGAAAATTCCACTCGCTCTGGGATAGGAAGACTATTCTGCACAGACTCTCTGTCAATGGAAATGAGTACTGTGTCATCTAGGAGAAAAATCTATTTTGTATCCAAATTGAATCTAGTTATACATTCCCAGATTAGTTTAGGAGCTTGCCCTATAGCAGGAAATCTAGCAATTTCGACCAAACCGCTACTTTTGAGCTTCTGTGTCATGGGATGGAGATTTTCTTCATTCAATCTCCTATGTAGATTTCCTAGATCATAGAATCTGAGGGATGTATATGTCAAATTATGCCATTCAATTGTAATCCCGTTCAACCCATCGAAACCCATGAATCTAGTGGCCATAGCTTCGGATTATGCTTTTTATTTACTGTTAAGAAGCTTTGGAGAATGTCGTAAGATGATTTGTGAAATTATGGGAAATCAAAGGCATATGAAAAGGATGTGAACAAATGGTAATTTTTTCTTGATAGTTTGAGTCTTTTATAAATAGTCAGCTTTCTTACCGTTACTTTCCATATCTTGTGCCACACGAGTGAGAGATTTTCAAAAATATTTGTTAAAGTTCTAACGTTAAGATTTGAATTAAATGCATCTTATTAATGGCCTTAAGAAATCACTTTTACCCATTTGGAGTAGTTGTAAAGGTAACTTAATTGACATAGAGGATTTTTAACTTTTCCGCTTCTCACAATTCAATGCCTTTGTTGGAAAACTCACTTCGAAGGTAGAAACCCGACTATGGAGAAGTTGGGAAGAGTTTTTCCAAAAATTTGCAACTAACCCATTTCTTTAGCAATTTCCTTTAGATATCAAAGTGGGCTATCTTCATCATAATAGATCATTTAATCCTTGTTCTTTCTTATGCTTATTTCTTCACAAGTTGTCACTTCTCAGAAATCGACCCTCTCAGGTGATTTTTTGATAAGGGAGAAGCTAAAAACCAATTCTCTAAAAAAAGTCTCTTACTCACTTTCTCCTATTCTAAGACTGTTTTATCCACTGCAGGGGCTCAATCTCATTTGCTCAAAATCTAGACACTTGGATTTTGGGAATCTCTGATACATTTTCCACTATCCTTTGGAAAACAACTTCTGCAGGAAAAAAATTGCACGCGGGGAAGTTCATTACAACTTCTCTGCCAAGCTACTTTTCTAGACCTAGCTCACTCATGACCTGAGAATATTAATCTCTGGGCCTTGTCTATGTACTTGATGATTCTGTTGGAAATATTTAGGAATTAACCGAGTTACTAAGAGGGGAGGGGTGAATCAGTAACTCCAAATTTTCTTTCAATTTAACATGTAATTTACTTTTAACCTTTGCATACAGAAAGCATGAAACTTAAAAGCATTCACAATAATGACACATAGATTTGGTTACCCAGAAACCTTCCAAAAAGAAAGTAAAACTGGGGTGGGGATGAAACCCACAAAGCTTTAATACTGCAGAATAAAGTTGGCCGGTTAAGGCTTACAATTTGATCACTTCTGATGATCTGCCCTATTAGGAGCAATAAGGATTGCTAAATCCACCCTGTTAAAGGATTTACAAACATACAATGAAGTATGCACTCGGTAAAGAGATTTTAAAAAAGACTATTAAGTCTACCTGGTTAAAGGATTTAGTACTGATTCACCTGTTAGGATGAAACAGTAGATCTCTTGCTTTGCAACTGGATTAATGATTGAGATTCGCTGATGTACTGATCACCTTCTGTGATGAATTTGTCTTTGCTGTTCCTTATACTACTGAAGCCCTTTGTAATTCACTTATCTCTGCCTTTCTTTCTTTTTCACATATATGCTTCTTACATTTTTTTTGACATTTTTACAACATTGTTTATATACAAGTCTTAATCAATTAATTACAATTACAATTACAAAGTCAACTTGACAAATAAACATAAGTGCTACTAAGTCAGCCCAAGTATGGTTACACTGTTCCTGCAAACTAACTCGGTGACTTTCTGATACTCGGCATCCACTGCATTACTCGGCATCATCATGCACTCGGTAGAAGTGAAGGTACGGTTCATACTGATCACTCGGTAGGTTTTGAACTCGATAAATACTGGTGACTCAGTAGACATGATGTTACTCAGTTTACACTGTCCTGTTCGGTTTGTACTAACTTTCTCGGTTTGCACTGTCTGCTCGGTTTGCACTATCTGCTCGGTTTGCACTGTCTTCTTGGTTTGCACTGTCTGCTCGGTTTGCACTGTCTGCTTGGTTTGCACTGTCTACTCGGTTTGCACTCAGAATGCAAATAAGTGTTGTCACTAGTGGCAATTCTGCTTAATGCCAACAATTTCCCCCTTTGGCATTAGTGACAAAAACACTTATTGACCAAAACTTATATACATGAATCATGCTGAGTTTTATTTTGATTTTTCAAAATTTGTCTTTGTTATAGAGCTTTATACATTGTCTCCCCCTTTTAATGTGCTAACTGTTTCTATACAAATCTTCTTCTATACATATATCTCCCTCTATACATATCTCCCCCTTTTTGACGATAATGCCAAAGGTGTATATACAAGTTATTTACAGAGAGAATTCAAAATTTGATAGAAAATTAGAATGTACCTTCATTATTAGTGCCAGGGTTCTGTCCCAACTTTCTTGCAGAATCTTACATGTTTGGATTGCAATTTGGACTTCTGCAGAGAGTTCAATCATGTGATCTGCTATAGAGAACTGATTGTCATGAATCAATGTTTTGGAATGTTCAATGTGCTTATACATTGTATTCATGATGGGAAGGATCATGTGTTGGATGTCTAGCAGTGTGGACCGGATCCTTGTGTCTTCTTTCAGTAGATCAGACTGCATGTTTGATAGGTGTGAGATTTTCATGTGATGAGCAGAGCTTGAACTTGGTTCAAGTTGCAGCTTTTGTATGCTAATCTTCATATCCTCATCCATTTTGTTCATTTTATCCTTAACATCCTTTGTGAACTCGGCAATATTGCACAATCTGGCCAAAAGAGAGGTAGCATTCGAATAGATAGATTCAATGTTTGACAAAACTGAAGACAATCCTACTTGGTTAATAGCTATGTGTTGAGCAATGTGCTCAAGCACTTTATTGTTGAATCTCTTCTCGGCTCTTTCAACTAACTTTTTTGTCCCAGATGAATCCGCATTGTATTTATTAACTGCTTCTGCTAATTATAGCAAAACATGTTGGGAGGAGTCTACTTTAATACCTAATGCATCAGACAAAATGTCCTTAGCATCCTTGATGATTTGATATTCCTTGTCTCTCTCCTCTTTAAGCTTCTTTTGTTTTGCTTTCCTTTGGAGGATCTCACCTATATTTTGCATTTGGTCTGCTGATAGATTTGCAAAATCCAATGTTGGAATCTCTATCTCTTCATCTAAGTCTATATCCTCTACTACATTCTTACCCAAAAATTTTATACTCGGTAGAGCCTTAGGCTTATCTGTACTTAATGCCTTGGTAGTAGTGACAATAGATAAAGTAGGGCTAGCTATAGAGACTGGTATACTTTCTACTAGAGAACTTAAAATATTTACACTTGAAGATTCAAAAACTGGAAAACTTACTGCTGGAAAACTTGATGATGCGGGAGACTGCAACTCGGTAGAAGAAATGATAGTTGCTTCTGTTGTTGCAAAAGATGATTGGACAAATGTTGAAGTTGTCACAACCATGCTTGAAGGTGTCTCCGGGCTAGATGTAGAAACTTTTACTGGAGAGGTAGGAAGGGATGCAATGACTTCTGCTGCTATCCTCATAGTATCATCTACCTCAGTGTCTTCTTCTTGTTCATCACTGTCATCTTCAATATCTTTTATTATTACTATTTCAATACTCAGTTGGTGAAGGTGGTATATGTTCTTCCATGTGGCATTTGCAGCCTTCACAACCGATTCGATATTGTTGATCAAGATCAAACAAGTATTGAACCTTAATGTCATCTTACTTTCATTTTCTTTTAATGCCTTCTTTACTTCATCATTTTTCAAGCTCGGCATTAACTGTCTCAGGGTTTGATCAAATATGTCTATCACAGTTTGCTTTGCATTGCTCCATCTCATTTTTATTGGATTTAATAAAATTGCTGGAACCTGTGGGGCTATGTCATCAGGAGAGTATTTCCACTGTCCCATCTTTTCAATAACAGCATCTTCTATTTCCTTCTATTCTGTTTCCGATTTGGTTTCATATTTAAAAGATTTTATGTTACTTACTACAGATCTTGATCCGTCTCTAAAGAGTTTGATCTTTTCTTGAAAGTTTAGAGGAGGCCTTTTGAATACTATGTCTTTATCTGCCTTGTCTGCCTTGTCTCTTTCATTTCTCCTTGTAAATACAGCAATGGGAGGCTTAGGTGCCTTAGTGATGAATACCTTTCCTTTCTTCTTTGCAGGTTCTGGTTCCTCTATTTTCTCATCCTTTTCCTCTTCTTCTTCATCTTTTTCTTCTTTGTCCTCGGTTATCATTTGCATTTTGGCTATCCTCTTCTTTCCTTTCTTTACCACCTGTGGAAGCTTTATGCTTAGTTCAATTCTCACCTTAGCTTCATCATATGTTCCAAAATATGGAGCTTTGGGATTGATAGGCTGATTAAGAAGAGCTTCAATGATATTCTTGGTTTCATCAATATTTACCTCATAAGGAAGAGGTTTTACATATACAGTCCTCGGTTTAGCTGCTTGAATATATACATTATCACAATCCACCTTAAAACAAATGTCATCTTTGTAATCTTCCACCAACTTCTGTGGAATCCGAAATCTATCATTCATTTTCTCTTTGAAAGACTCAAAATAATTATCCATGATGCTTTCAAAATTTTCACCCATTTCTGAGATGTATTCATTTATTTCATAAAGTGCTGGCACATCTTTTCTCCATACAACTTTTCCTTTAGAAGGGAAGAATTTTTTAACATAGAAGAATAAACAGACCAATAAGGATCCAAACTTACATGGATTGTTTTTGGAAGTTTGAATGCTTTCCATGTTTTTGTTAAACTGCTTTAACAATAAGTCTGCTAGGTCAAATGTTAAGTTATTCTTGACCACTTTGTATGCTAGGTCGACAGCTTCACAGGAGACACTATTCTATCGACTAGAACTGTAAATATTATGGGCAATAATGTGTGTACCAAACTTCAGTTCAGCATCAGTAATGCTACTAACTTTCATGCCTCTACCGTCCCACTCGGCTAGGGTTTTCTTCTCTAGTTCCGTCCGACCTAGGGTTTTGGTAGTTTTTTGCTTTGTTCAACATGGGAAGACCGATGATTTGATGAATCATCTTCTTTGTGATCTCTATGGGTTGCTCAAGCTAAATCTTTCCATCATGTACATGACTGAGAATGTATCTAACCCATTTATCTCAAAAGTTTCGAGGTAGATGTGCAATGTGAACTAAACCTTTATCTTCCAGATTTTTGTGCTCGGGTTTCAAAATACCATCCACACACAGTTCTTCACACACAGTATCTAATTCTAGGTTCCCCATTTCATGAATTGAATAGTTGAAATGATTGCGGATATCGTTAATAAGTAGTACCTTAGGAGGAATCTGAGATTGAGCTCCGTTTAGATCTAGGGCTGCTGCAATTGCGGGCACGATCTTGAAATCTGGTGCTTTCCATTCCCCTTGGACTAACATATCAGATCCTTTCTTCATTGAAGTGCTGGATGATGCCATGGTAGCTCACAGAAAATTCCTTTCGCAAAAGTATTGAATCGCTGGGTTGCTCTTGAAATTTTCTGCTCTCAAAGTGCTAAAGGTTCGCGGTGAAGAATGAGTTCGATTACTTGCTTTTTGTTTATAATTCTGTCATTAATGCTCAGTATAAATTAGGGTATGAATTCTGACAGACTGTCACCCACTAAGAATTAATTGCTCAGTAAAGACTTCGCAACTCGGTGAACTCGAGAATTCATATTGCTCCGACCTCGCTCGGTAAAGATGGGTACCGACCTTGCTCGATAAAGACTGATACCAACCTCCCTGTGATCTTACTGCATCTTGTATGCTGATTTAGATCTTTCTTTTAATTCAGTTCTGGAACTGCTTGAGATTGGTCTATGAGAATACAGTTCCAGTGCTTTCTTGGAAATTTAGTTTGAGTCAGTAGAGCCATCCATTCCATTACTTGGACTGGATTGCTCGGTAGATTTAGGAATCCATTTTTGTCTCACCTATTTCCTGACCTTAGTTGCTTCATTCTTCTTTTCATCTTCAACTTCACTAGCATTCATGCAGTTTCTGGCTATGTGATCGAGTTTAGTGCATTTGAAGCATCTTATGGTAGTATCTCTTTTCCTTAGATGATGTTTTATGCAATTCATGCCAATGTGTCCATATTCTCCACAGTAATGACATCTACACCAGGTGTTGTAGTCCCATCCAAACATTGCTTTCATAATTTGTTCTGCTAGATTAAATGTCTTGGATCTGCACTCGGATGCCTTGTGACCTTGTTTGTTGCACTTGTGACAATTACCTCTGAATCTTGGTTTTTTTCTGCATTCATTTGCTTTGTGACCAGGTTGATTGCAGCTATAACATTTTCCATTGAATTCTACTTTTTCATTGTTCCAACATTTATTTGAAGTATGTCCTATTTTACCACAATGATTACAAATAGGTTTTTGATTTCTTTGAGTACCTTGCTTAGAGGATTCGCCTTCTCCTTTGTATCCAAGTCCTACTTTTCCTTTTTGCCTATGAAGATTTCGCTCATACAGCTGATTCAAGTCTTCTTGACTTTTCAGCATTCCTTCATTGATTTGTTTTTCAGCATTTAGGTCATCCACCAATCTTAGATTGATTTCCTTTTCAGATCTTAGTTCTTCTCTTGTGCTTTCTATTTCTGATCTTAGATTCAAAGTTTCCTCATTTGTATGAGAGATCTGATCAATTAGGTTTTCTAGCTGAAGGGTTTTATTTTGGACTTCAATGTTCCTTCCATCTAATTCATCTTTCAACTTGTTTCTTTGTTCCAAGATCTCACAGAATCTTGTAGAGTGTAGCTCTTGTTCTCTTTTTAATTTTCTCACTTCTTCCTGTAGAGACCCATTCTTTTCTATGAGTTCTTTGACAGCATTGTTTGCTTCATCTGAGTTATTTGAGGGAAAAAGATCTTCAATCTTTTCTTCAATGTAATTCTGATCATTCATCTGATTTGCAAGTTCCTTCCTTCTTCTTAGGGATTGGGAAAGATGTTCTTTTGCTTCTTTGAGTTTAGCTATGGCCATTTCTAGATCTAGCTTTTCATTTTCAATTACCTTGTTCAGTTTGAATACCTCCATTGTCCTGGATCTTTGCTCAAGCTAGTTAAGCTTTGTCTTGAGAACCAATGCTACTCTAATACCAATTATTGGAAATATTTAGGAATTAACCGAGTTACTGAGAGGGGAGGGGTGAATCAGTAACTCCAAATTTTCTTTCAATTTAACATGTAATTTACTTTTAACCTTTGCATACAGAAAGCATGAAACTTAAAAGCATTCACAATAATGACACATAGATTTGGTTACCCAGAAACCTTCCAAAAAGAAAGTAAAACTGGGGTGGGGATGAAACCCACAAAGATTTAATACTGCAGAATAAAGTTGGCCGGTTAAGGCTTACAATTTGATCACTTCTGATGATCTGCCCTGTTAGGAGCAATAAGGATTGCTAAATCCACCCTGTTAAAGGATTTACAAACATACAATGAAGTATGCACTCGGTAAAGAGATTTTACAAAAGATTGTTAAGTCTACCCAGTTAAAGGATTTAGTACCAATTCACCTGTTAGGATGAAATAGTAGATCTCTTGCTTTGCAACTAGATTACTGATTGAGATTCGCTGATGTACTGATCACCTTCTGTGATGAATTTGTCTTTGCTGTTCCTTATACTACTGAAGCCCTTTGTAATTCACTTATCTCTGCCTTTCTTTCTTTTTCACATATATGCTTCTTACATTTTTTTTGACATTTTTACAACATTGTTTATATACAAGTCTTAAAAAATTAATTACAATTACAATTACAAAGTCAGCTTGACAAATAAACATAAGTGCTACTAAGTCGGCCCAAGTATGGTTACACGGTTCCTGCAAACTAACTCGGTGACTTTCTGATACTCGGCATCCACTGCATTACTCGGCATCGTCATGCACTCGGTAGAAGTGAAGGCATGGTTCATACTGATCACTCGGTAGGTTTTGAACTCGGTAAATACTGGTGACTCGGTAGACATGATGTTACTCGGTTTACACTGTCCTATTTGGTTTGTACTAACTTGCTTGGTTTGCACTGTCTGCTCGATTTGCACTATCTGCTCGGTTTGCACTGTCTGCTCGGTTTGCACTGTCTACTCAGTTTGCACTGTCTGCTCGATTTGCACTATCTACTCAGTTTGCACTGTCTGCTCAGTTTGCACTCAGAATGCAAATAAGTGTTGTCACTAGTGGCAATTCTGCTTAATGCCAACAGATTCCAGTGTTCTCTTCTTGTGGAAAATTACCTTCATGGGTCAAAACCCACCGAGGAGAAGGTGATTTTCAATTTTCTGACAAAGGGGAAAAATCTCATTTTAGAGCTTCTCATTCATATGAATACCATCGATCAGAACTAAAATAAATAGAGTCTTTATCAAATTAGGAACTATAACTTACCCATTCCTAAGATGAAAATAAAAACCAACCTGACTTAAAAAGAAGAAAGAAGGCATGAATGGATTATTTGATAAAGACCACCTATCCTAGGGGAATTCTAGACTAATTAGACTCCAATTTATTATCTCAAAACTCATGACTCAATCTAACACAAGGTATTCACTTTTGTTTTATAGGGTGAAGAAAAAAAGTGGGGCAACAACTGGCTCTATCTGGGGACTTGGATATGATCATATCTAAGAAAGGAATCCAAATCTCTGGTTTTGGAAAGCTAAATGAAAAGGTGGCTCACAACAAAACTAAAGAAAAGGAAGGAAATAGGAAAGGGAAGACAAAGTGAGGGAAAACTAAACTAAGGAAAATATAAATAGGAACTAAATGTAAATATCATACAATACAAGTGTTACCTTCTTTCAATTTGTAATTTGATATAATTTTAAATCTTGACCATTATAGGTCAAGGGTAGTACCTCACCATTTGGATACGCCAATTTGAAAGAATTTTTGTCAAAGGCTTGATGGATGATGAATGGTCTTTTCCAGAGTGTCTCAAACTTTCCATGCATTCCTTTAGGTGCCCTCTATTTATCCCATAGCAGATCTGAATCTCCAACCATGAAATTCCTTGGTCTGGATTTCTTGTCAAAGAGGTTCTTCACCCGCATCTGATGTTCTGTGATATGATCCACAATCTTCTCTTGTTCTTCCTCAAGTTTATTCAGATATAGAATTCATTTTTCCAACCAATCCTTATAGATGCCATCTTCCACCACTGTTCTCAACTTGTTAGCCAATTCTAGAGGTAGGGGAAGGCTTGCCTCAACTCTGTATACCAGCTCAAAAGGTGAAATACCGATTTCCCTCTTTGGAGTTACTCTATCAGTCTAGAGTGCTTCATGAATTTTCTTATGCCAGGTCCTTTAGTTATCTGATAAAAAATTTCTCACTATATTTACCAGGTTCTTATTACTTGATTTAGTTTGACCATTTCCTTGTGGGAAATAGTCAGATGAATGACTAGCAGTTATGTCATACTCAAAGTAGAATTTAGTAATTTTAGCTGAAGAAAAGTAAGTTGCATTATCCATGACTAGTTTAACAGGCACACCAAATCTTACCATGATGTTCTCCTTGATGAATTTGCACACTACTTTGGAAGTAGTTCTCTTCATGGCCTTTTCCTCCACCCATTTCATAAAATAAATAGTTGCAGTGATTATATAAGTGTGACCAACACATGATGCAGGATTGATAGGCCTAATAAAATCAAGGCCCCATTGCTAGAAGGGACCCTCTATTATTACTAGTCTGAGAGGAAGAGCTACTAGCTGAGGTCGACCTATGAACATCTTGCATTTTTCACACTTGGCCACCCAATGATATGCATCCTTGAACATCCCTGGCCAATAATAGCATTGCCTCAATATCTTGAATGCAGTTACAGAAGATGAGAAATGTCCACCACAAGCTTCGTAATGGAATGTTTTTAACAATCTCTCCTGCTGTTGCTTGTCCATACATCTAAGAAAAGTTCTGTCTATAGATCTTTTGTAAACATCCCTTCCCAGATGACATATTTAGAAGCTTTCAACCTCAAGTCTCTTCTTTGTTTAGCTATCAATCTTTTAGGGCATTCACCATAAGTCAGGAAATATGCAATGTCTTCAAACCATGGGTCTTGTAAACTCACTACTAAAACTAGTTGTTCTATTTTAGGTTGATTATCTTCTTCACTTTTTGTCATACCTTTTCACAATGCATTGCCTCTTACCAATTTTGTTGGCTTGATCTCTATGTCATATTCTTGTGTTTTGGCTACCCAAGCTCCTTTGTTATTACATCCTACATCTTTCTAGGTTAATATATTCTTTACTACAATGTTAGGAACAAACACCATGGAGTTGGAATGTAAGATATAAAATATAAAGTTCTTCAAGACTTTCACCATCGAGAAGGCATGTTTCTTGGTTTGAGAATATCTTAGCTCATGATTTTTCAATGGCATGCTCATAAAGGCAATAGGAGCCTAAACTCCTCTATTTTCTTGCATAAGAATAGTTGATAGTGTATGTTCAGATGTGTAACAATAAATCATGAAATCCTTCTTATAGTTTAGGTGACATAAGATGCGGGCATTGGCTATAGCATCTTTTATATCTTGGAAGGCTCTTTTACTAGGGTCATTCCATTTGAAGTTCTAGTTACCTTTCATCATGTCCATAATACACTTGGTGATTTCAAAAAAGTCAAGGATGAATCTTCTGAGGAAATTTACTTGACCAAAGAATGAATTCACTCCAGTTTTACTTATAGGTAAACTTATCCTTTGAATGGCTTCGACTCACTCTGGGTTGATCCCGATACCTTCTTGTGATACAATATGGCCCCATAGTTTTCCTTTGGTAACATAGAAAACTAACTTCTTAGAATTTAAAGAATCTCGTGTTCTCTACACCTTCATAATACTCTTTCCAAATCCTTAACATGATCACTTCTTTTCTTAGAGAACAATGTTAAGTCATCCAAATATATGACAATGATCTTATCTTTCATAGCAGCAAAAGACAAATCCATACCTCGTTGAAATGTCACACCGGTATTGATGAGGCCAAATGGCATTCTGTAGTATGCGAATGTTCCCTAGGGAGTGGTAAATGTGGTCTTGTGTTGGTCTTTCTCTTCTACCTCTACTTGGTTGTAGCCTGAAAAGCCATCGAGCATAGACATCATTTTGGCTCTTGCAACTATTTGCAACAAGTGATCCATATTGTGGAGTGTGTAGTTGTCTTTTAAAGAAGCTTGATTTAAATTTCTAAAATCTACGTATATCCTTATTTCTCCATTATTTTTCCTCACAAGAATGATGTTTTCTATCCATGTAGAGTGGTGGATAGGGTAGATAATCCTAGCTTTGAGCATTTTATCAACCTCTCTGAAGATGGTGTATGCCACTTTAGGATTGTACTTTCTTTGTTTCTGTCTTAATGGGGTAGCATCAGGTTTTAGGGGAATTTGATGCTTGAAATTTCCTCCCATGAAGCTTTTTAAATCTTCATAACTCTAGGCAAAGACATCTTGATATTCTAAAAAATCTTCTTAGCTTCAGCTTTTTCTTCAGGTGTCCAACACTTCCCTATGTTTATCATTCTAGGATTTAACTCATTCCAAATGTTCATCCCTTCATATTCCCCAGTCATAAGACCTTTCTCTATTCACTTCTTCTTAACATAAGTATCATGATGATTGAACAATTTCTCTAATGATATAAAATATGGGGGAATGACATTACCTTGGAATTGAGTCACACTTGGTTCATCCTTCTTCTATTTCTTGGGATGATCTTATGAGAGATCATTTGTCTTTTCTTTAGGGGGACTATCATTACCTCTAAGGAAGAGTTGTAGGCATTAGTCATCATCAAATACTTTCCAATCATCTATGTTATCAAGTACTAATGGCCTGTACATCACCTCTACCTAGTACTTCTCTTTAAATTTTGGATGAAGTGGTAGTAAGGAAGCGGAGACTTCTAGTGAATCTTCTTTGGAATTTAATTCTCTAGGGACATATTCAATTACAAAGGCATCCAATTCTTCGATCGCATCCCACACTTCATTTCTATAACTCTTCAACTTTTGATTTTTGACAAAGTATTGACCTTTGATTTGGCGCACAATCAATTCAGCATCGCCTTGAGCTTTTAGAACTTTTATACCTTTTTCTTTTGTATAAATTATTACAAGTAACAATGCCTCATACTCAGTCATATTATTGGTATTTGCAAACTCCAGTTTGAAAGCCATTGGCTCAGGTTCATTTGCGGGTGGAATTAATACAACTCTGGCACCAGACCCAGAGGAAGAACAACTGCCATCGAATTCCAGAGTCCAAACTTCTGGAGTCTTATCCTTCTCAGAGGCCTCAACTTCTTCTTGTTCACTTTCAGGTTCATCAACAATGCCCTAGGTAAACATCATATAGTTGCTGAACTCCAGTTCTTGGTATAGGATCTGAGCTTTCGAATCATCAGATTTTAGGACTGTGAACGTTGACTTCTCCTTAGGCTCTAGTTTAACCTTCTTATTTCCCACAAGAATTATTGTCTGGGACCAATCCAATTTAATTTCCCTACCCAAGTCTCTGCAAAAACTCCTTCTTAGCAATAACCCATAACTTGCTGGTATATCTACAACAAGGATTGTCAATAGCATCTTCTTTTCAGGATGGGCAACTAGAGCTACTTGGGCATCTTTGATTTGGCCAAGAAGTGGGACTTTTTTAGCGTCCATAGAATAGCATCTACCATGGGATTTTGTCATGGTGAGGCCTAAGGCTTTGGCCACAAGGGAAGGCATCACATTATTAGAGGCACCTGAATCTATGATACAGTTGCTAAGTTTACAACCATTGATATACAAGGAGACATAAAATGGTTTGGGTTTTTGACCTGGGAAGGTAGCTAGCATAGTGGTTTTCCCTTGTTCAAATAGTTTAGCTAGTGAGGAATCATCTTCATTGGAAGAGGTGACATTATGATTTAGTTTAATACTATCTCCTTTTGAGTAATCTATGAATCTTTTTAATTCAGCAGGAATTGATCTTAAATAATCTATGGGAGAAATTTGATCTTAGAATTTTTATAGAGCTGGATAAAATCAAAGGAATCATTTTCCTTACCTGGCTGTGAGATTTTCATTCCCTGACTGCTTTCTTTTGTACCTAAAGTAGATGCATCATTGGTTACCATTAAAGGAATGATAATAGGATTTTTGTCTTTTTGGCTCCAAGTTAGGATTGCATAGGTGGTGCCATCTATGGTAGCATAACACTCTCTTGCTTCTCAAAATTAGATTCATACTCATAAAATAAATTTATAGAGTCACCATGCAAGCATGAATCAAGTTCATTATTTGGTGTTGTAGTGTCTAACTCATTAGTAGATAATAACTGCATCATGTGTGCTATTTTAGGATAGTTCTCACCATTATGATCTATCATTAGATGAAATACACACATATTTCCATTCTTAGGGGTAGCCTCAATTGCAATCCTCTGTTGTGGAGAAGGTAATTGTAGTGTCCTTCTATTAGCATTTCTACTATTCTAATCTTGAAATGGTTTCTGGTACAGATCGTTAAACTTAGGGAGTTTCCTTTTTAAAGCGATGATTTCATTGGACATTTTTTGCATCATCTCATTAGTCGATGTAGTACCACTTGAACTAGCACCTATTTGCATTTCTCTTTTCCATCTGCTAGTAGAAATCATGTCATCTTCTAACTCAATGGCTATCTTCTGAGTAGCATCCAAATCTATAGGTCATGCTCTTCTCAGATCATAATTTATATCTGGTAGCATGGCACTCATAAAGAATATCTTCAGATTTGCAAGGGTGGGTGTATCAGTCGTGGGCATATTGTTAGCAATCTTATTGAATTTAGCAATGAACTCCCTCATACTTATAGAGGCTTGTTTCTTGATAGAGGTCAACTACATAAACAACGCATTTTCATCTTCAGTGGTTTTGAATCTAGCTTCAAAAGTTATCCTCGTAGTATCCCAACTTGTGATTGAAGCATCATCCAAGTGATAAAACCAGTTGGCCACTGCTTCGACTAGAGTTTCACCAAATAGCCTAACAACAACATCTTCATAACCAACTCCTAGGATATGAGTTTTTGTGAAGAAGGATTTAATGTGTTCATCCAGAGTAAGCTTTGCATCTCCCAAGAACTTAGGAAAGTTCTTTCTAGATCCTAAAGGGAGTGGGTGATATGTTGCGAACTGCAACATACTAGTTGCAGCAGCCCATGGAGCTGCCATGACTATATGTGCAGGATGTTGTGGAAAATTAATAGTAGGAGGAGCAACTACTCCATCTAAAGTTAATACCTAGCAATCTGTAGGCAATGAAGTTTGTGTCCTAGGAGGTGAAGGTGGTCTAATCCTTCTTTTTCTGTCACCTCTCTTATGAGGTAAGTCTATCATGGGAAAACTGATCTCAGTGAGCCTTTCGAATGTAGGGTCTTTTCCACCTTTTCCCTTGGCACTTCTGAGAAATCTTCTTTGATCCAGATCTCTGAATTATTTTTGATGTCTAGCTTCATGCTCAGCTCTACGTTGATTTCTTCTCTGAATTCCTCTTTCAAGTGCTTCTGCTCTCACTTCTTCTTGTTCAAGCACTTGACTCATGTTCCTATAATGCTCTATGTTTCTTTTGTATCTCCAAGAAAAAGTATTCAGGGATGAGACTATGTCTTCTTGATCATCCTAAAAACTGAGATTGGGTTTTAGTTCAGGGAACACGTTCTCATGAGGTAACACCATTTTTCCTCATGAAAAATATTTTGGTCTAGCAACTATTTCTCTCCCCAATAGAGTCACCAAAAATTTGTTGGTAAACAAATTTTTCTTTTCGGATTTAACTCTTTATTTGCCCAAAATATTCTTAAGAAACAATGTGAATACAAATAGTTGGAAAATTGTTAACTATTTAACTAACTTTCATCTGAATTTTAACAAGTACAACTCCCTTATGTAAAGATATGCAATGAATTTTTTTTGTTCTAAATCCTAATGGGATATGTTCTTGACTAGAGAACAGTAGAGGTAACCAAATTATCCCTCGGTGGGAAACTAATCCAAGCAGTGAATTTGATTTTAAACTCTAACCAACTTCAGGATTTCACAATACTTATGAATCCACGTTAGTGGGAATGCAACAATGAATCCTACTTCAATGGATGAAATTTAGTAAAACAACATAAAAGAAACTAATTTAAAACATGACAAATTTGTATTCTCTCAACCTCCAAGTAATGCTCTGATTACTGTCGATTAGCTGCACTAAAGAAGAGAAACAGAACTCCATCTATTTGTTAATTTCAATACAACTTAAGGAAAACAAACATTCAAACTTATAAATGCATGGAATAGTAAATAAATGGCACAAAATACATTCCATATTGACTCTGTAACAAGATGTATTTCACACCAAAAATTAGCTGACATTTTCATTGATTTTCAAAGTGTTACATATAGGCTTCAAGAGTTAAGCCATTACAAAATCAACTGAATCGATTCATATTATAAAAAGTTGATAAATGACAAGTGGTCATTTACCGATTATACAATGTACATCAAAAAGAAGAGGGGAAAGCTATTTTCTCTTTTCTAGCTTCTTCGCCTTCTCCAACTTAGCCTTATGAGCTTTAGCGGCCGCAAGAATTAGAACCATCCTTTTAGAATCTGGGATGTACACATTTTTCAATCTTATGAGCCAGTGGGCATGATCTTTCTCTATGCATTTTGTAGCATCCTTTTGGGGTTGTGTCTTGTCCATGGATTTGTGTATACATCCATAGATTTGATAAAGATTAGGTATTCTATCGAGGTGAGACCCAGATAACTCTATGAGCTGGTCCAAGTAGTTAGAGAACAACTTCTGCATATTGGTTATACCAATTGGGCTCTTTCCATCTCTGCTAGCTTGAGACTCGGAGTGAAGACCTGTCAAATATACAAATATTTTACTTTTCTCTTTGGTGACTTCCTCTTCAGTCACCTTCATTCCCACCTTTTCCTTAATTATCATCTCCATTTTGAACTCAACCCCTTGGAGCCATTTGATTAGAGGTTCATCCCCTTTCTGCAATATGTTAGCCTTGATAGCATCTTTAGTCTTCATCATGACCAGCCAATGTAGTAGCACCATGCACTCTTCACATCTCAACCTCTCCATTGTGAGTGTTTGCATGTGTCCCTTGAGATAATCCTTCTCGACCTTCAATTGTAAAAAGACACTCCTAAGCTTCTCAATAGCTACCAGACCTTCAGACTTAAGTCATTCAATCCACCTCCTCCCAATGTGCTCGAAAAGTATATCTTCTTGTAATTTGGCAAGTATTGCTTGGTTCTTGGATACAGTAGGATCAAATGTTGTTAGGGAACTGGGTAGGCTTCCCACATGAGTGACCAACTATGTAATGAAGTTAGTCATTTCTTTAATCTCTGCCTTGAGTCGAGTCTTGGTGACTTTGAGTTCTTTGAGCTATTCCTCGATCAAGACGTTACTAGACTTCCACAAATCTACCTTGGTATCATGGCGGGAAAGGCCCATGTCTAAGGACTAGACTACAAAATCTGAGGTAGTAAGGTCTTCAATTCTACCATCCTTTAGTGGCTTGGCTATTTCCATTTTCAAGTGCGTAGTGTCTGGATCTTGACCAAGACTAGTCAGAGTCCTAGTCTTCTTAGCCTTTCTTATGGCTAAACCTGATTGCATTGTTTGTGAGAACATCTCACCACTGGGAGTGCTTTTCTCAACCATTTTTATTTTCCACTCTAGAGTATTCTTGAGCCATGATTATACACTTGTAACTTTTGTTGCAGAAATCAAATCTTCCACAAATAATTTCCTGATAACTTGAGGGGAAGATTTAAGCTTGGAAGCAAAAGGATTAACCTATGGAGAAGAAATGATCTTTTCCTTTTGCAGAGACCCCAAATGCTCATCTATCTCATTAGTTTCTAAACTAATACTATCATCACCAACCTCAACAATGGTAGGAGCCTCTTGAGTAGGAGTGTCACCTTGTATCTCAATGGTTCCCCCTTGTACTTGATGCTCTAGTTTCACAGCCCCAACAATTTATTCCATTGGCTTGTCAAATTTCTCAACTTTGACTTCTTCATTTGAACCGATGACTGGATATGAGCCTACTCCACAAGTATTTTCAAGTGGGATCTCTTTTTGCGGTGGTTCATCATCACCACCTGCTGGTTGAGCTGGTCCTTTGGCTATAGATGACATTGGAAAAGAGGAGTTTGTAGGAGCACTTGTTGGCTCGACTGTAGGGACTTGTTGGCTCGACTGTAGGGGCTTGTTGAGGAGTAGGCTTCCTAGATCTCTTTCTCCTTCCCATCATCCACTGAATCTACTTATCAGTTCTCTTAATGACTCTAGTTGTTAAGGTCCCCAAATCTTCTATACTTTGACCTTGAACTGGTTCAGAGCTCATAGGATAGGGCTTGATCTGATCTTGATATGTGTCAGTATACATATGTTCTCCATCATCAAAAATGCCTTCCACATTAATGTTAACATTGAACAACTTGATTTTTTCAAGTCAATCTAGAGTAAAACCTCTCTCGGCTTTCTAACTCATCCTTGCAGTTTGCCCAATAATCTTCAAGTTTGGGGATGTGCTTGACCATAGTGCCAATCTGTAGGTGATTCTTGGCATAACTTACTAGATTAAATTGAGGCCTCAAAACTCCATACACTTCTAGCTTATATTTTCTCTTGAACACTTTCATCACGGTCTTAGCATTGGATCTTGACACACAACTGTATGCTCCAATGGTAACTAGAAATTTAGAGCATTTCTTATTAATCCCTACACTATTCAGGTTCACTTGCAACATCTACTAGATCACCTCTACAAGCACAATCATGTCATCGGGTTACCTTGGCAACTTCATGGGAAAATCATCAAAACTTGCAAGATGAAGGTATGAGAAACTAGCAAATTGAATGAAGAAGCTCCCAAATTGGGTGATAAATTCCATGGCCTCTAGTGAGAACCTCCACTTTGGGTGTCCTTGTAATTCTCTGCACAACCTCATTGTAAATGAGTCATTAACTTTAATGAACTCAGCATAGCTATTTTGTAACTTCAAATGAGGGAAGAAATCATAAATTTTCACATCATCTTCATTTTCTTCTAGCCTAGGGAGTCCTGGACATACTTGCAATGTAGCTAAAACATAGATTAAACAGGAAGACATATAAAATTTGTTCTAGTATTTGGTGAGACTCAAGGCATTGGACATATTTTCACTTACCACTTGAGCCCAGTATATATAATGATGCTCAACACATATTACCTGGACCAAGAAGAAGTAGTGTTCTATGAAATTCAATGCGTCACTTTCACCTTTTATCTATGAAGGAGTAGCAGGATGTCGACAATCTTGACCTTTAGATCTATCCTGAAAAGTGTCTTTGGCACTTTTCCCTTTATGCTTCTGGCCTTCTGAAACCATAATTTCATGATCTCTTTTCTCCACCTCATCTTCTTCTCATTATATTCTAAAATTGTGATTGAGAAGTTCATATTTGAAAATTCCACTCGCTCTGGGATACGAAGACTATTATGCATAGACTCTTTGTCAATGGAGATGAGTACTATGTCATCTCACATCAAAGTCTATTTTGTATCCAGGTTGAATCTGGTTATACATTCCCAGATTAGTTTGGGAGCTTGCACTACAATAGGAAATCCAGCAGCTTTGACCAAACTGCTACTTTTGAGCTTCTCTGTCATGGGATGGAGATTTTATTCATTCAATCTCCTATGTAGATTTCCCAGATCATAGAATCTAAGGGATGTATCTATCAAATTATGCCATTCAGATGTAATCACGTTCAACCCATCAAAACCCATGAATCTAGTGGCCATAGCTTCTAGTTATGCTTTTGATTTACTATTAAGAAGCTTTGGAGAATGTTGTAAGATGATTTGTGAAACTATGGGAAATCAAAGGCATATGAAAAGGATGTGAACAAATGGTAATTTTTTCTTGATAGTTTGAGTCTTTTATAAACAGTCGGCTTCCTTACCATTACTTTCCATATCTTGCGCCACACGAGTGAGATATTTTCAAAAATATCTGTTAAAGTTCTAATGTTAAGATTTGAATTAAATGCATCTTATTAATGGCCTTAAGAAATCCCTTCTTACACTTATTTCATCACAAGTTGTTGCTTCTCAAAAACTAACCCTCTCAGGTGATTTTTTGATAAGGGAAAAGCTAAAAACCAATTCTCTGAAAAAAGTCTCTTCCTCACTTTCTCCTATTCTGAGGCTATTTTATCCACTGCAGGGGCTCAATATCATTTCCTCAAAATCTAGATGCTTGGCTTTTCAGAATCTTTGATACACTTTCCACTATCCTTCAGAAAACAACTTCTATAGGAAAAACTCCACAAGCAAGGAAGTTCATTACAACTTCTTTGCCAAGCTACTTTTCTAGACCCAACTCGCTCTTAACTTGAGAATCTTGATCTTTGGGCCTTGTTTATGTACTTGATGATTCCAGTGTTCTCTTCCCATGGAAAATTACCTTCATGGGTTGAAACCCACAGAGGAGAAGGTGATTTTCTATTTTCTGACAAAGGAGAAAAATGTCATTTTAGAGATTCTCATTCATATGAATGCCATCATTTAGAACTGAAAGAAATAGAGTCTTTATCAAATTAGGAAGTATAACTTACCAATTCCTAGGATGAAAATAAAAACCAACCCGACTTAAAAAGAAGAAAGAATGCATGAAGGGATTATTCAATAAAGACCACCTATCCTAGGGGAATTATAGACTTAGACTCCAATTTATTATCTCAAAACTCATGACTCAATCTAACACAAGGTATTCACTTTTGTTTTAAAGGGTGAAGAACAAAAGTGGGGCAACAATATGTAGGTTACAAAAAGCATTATATGGACTAAAAAAAGCACTAAGAGAATGGTATGAAAGACTCCATTCCTATCTAATAAGTATTGGATTTGTTAGAATAAGAAACAACAATAATTTTTATTTAAAATGTGAAATTGATGACAAGATTATTATTGCTGAAATATTTGTTGATGATATCATATTTGTTGGAAAAATGGTCAGCGCTCCCCTCAAGATTCATGACATGGCTTAACTACCTCATGTGTCTTTTATAAGTCTAGTGGTTGTATCAAACATTAACAGGTTGATCTTTTGGTGCAACAAAAATCACTACTTGTAACAAGTGGTATCAGAGCTTGGTCACTGGTTTGAATCCCCTTGGGTAATGTTGAGGGGGAGATTATTGGAAAAATGGTCAGTGCTCCCCTCAGAATTCATGACATGGCTTAACCGCCTACTGTATCTTCTATAAGTCTAGTGGTTGTATCAAGCATTAATAGGTCAAGCTTTTGATGCAACGAAAAACACTACTTGTAACAATATTTGGAGGACATGATAATTTACGTAAATCTTTTGCTGATGAAATGAAGAAAGAATTTGAAATGTCGATGTTTGGTGAGATCAATTTTTTTCTTGGATTGTGAATATTGAAATAGAAGGAAGGCATATACATTACACAATATAAATATATCAAAGAAGTATTGAAGACATTTGGTATGGAAGATTCAAAACTAGTCAGTACACCTATGGTCACCAGATGCAAACTGACAAAGGATGACAAGTCAACTGAGGTAAATCAAACCTTGTGTAGATCTATGATTGGAAAATTAATGTATTTTGTGCATAGTAGACTAGATATTGCACATGCAGTTGGAATTGTAGCTAGATTCTCTTCTAATCCTAAAGAATCATGCATGAATGTTGTGAAAAGAATATTGAGATACTTGAAGAATACTAAAAATTATGGTTAATGGTATAAGAAAGAAGATAATTTTTAGCTAAAAGTTTACACTGATGTTGATTGGGCTGGAAACATTGATGATAGAAAAAGAACTACTGGTGGAGCATTCTTTTTATGAGAAATATTGGTAACTTGGATAAGTAAGAAACAAGGATGCATTTATCAGTCCACTGTAGAAGTAGAATATGTTGATGTTGTTGCTAACTATTCAAATATTGTATGGATAAAGAAACTATTGGAAGGTATGAATGAGGAGATCATTGATCCAATGATAATCTATTGTTATAACACAAGTGCAATTAATATTTCTAAGAATCCAGTAATGCATGCAAAGACAAAGAATAATTCTATTAAGTATCACTACTTGAGGGAACAAGTTCAAGAAAATAAAGTCAGATTGGGATATGTGAAATCACAAGAGCAACTTGTTGATATATTCACTAAAACTTTACCGAAGGACACATTTGAATACTTGAGAAGTAGACTAGGGGTCCATCCCCCATCTAACAGTCACTAAGGTGATATGATGTTGCATCAACCTATATTTTATCATAATATCTAATGATGTTGATGCATAATGCTCACACTTTGAGACTCTTAAGGTTGTGAAAGATGGAAGACAAACTGAGATTGCATA
Organism: Chamaecyparis obtusa; assembly: GCA_027943335.1. Lineage (NCBI taxonomy): Eukaryota > Viridiplantae > Streptophyta > Pinopsida > Cupressales > Cupressaceae > Chamaecyparis > Chamaecyparis obtusa. Next base: position 615,628 of record BSBK01000407.1, read on the forward strand.
TTAGTACATGAAAGGTACCAGAATCTGAATCAAACAACAAAGATATTGATTTGGCTACTGAGTAGATGATTATTTTATTTTTGGCATTGTTGTCAAAGGGATAGAGATTACATTAAATATTTAGGAAAGATCTAAAGGGAGAGAATGATTAAATGAAATGTCTATCCACAGGGAGAGTGATTACATGCAAGGAGAGACATTGATGATGTGTAGTGATTAAACATATTAAATGCATAAGCTAGGGAGATTTTACTGAGTTACAATATTTACATACAAATTTGTAGAATATATGTTTGGTATTCTATGACATAATCTATATTTTGTTGGCATCAATGCCAAAGGGAGAGATCGATAAACTACAACTGATTGAATATCTTGAGGGAGATATTAAAAACTGAATGATTAATTGAAAAGAGAGAGATTGATGATCACCGAGCTACAAAGCTATATGTGATACATTAAATTAGTTATTATATTATCATTGATGTCAACTAGTTTTTATTGTACTTATCATGATAGTTACAAACATATGAAGAAGGAAATAATGATGAAGGAATGAGAAATTTACATTTATATGAGATGTATGAGAAAGATGTGGGTATGGTACTCATTAGGTAACTTATTGGTGAGTCTATGAAATTATGTTAGTGATTTGATTCTATTACATAATTATGTTATGGATTGAAGATCAAGAATAAACAAGTTTATGTGGTCTGTAAATGAAAAATTTAGTATACATCAAGTTGGAACAGTGTACACCAAACAAGTGTAGTGTATACTAAGTACAATGTTAAATGAGTTAGAAGTCACTTACACATCATGATATTGACTGAGTGAAAGAAATAAATGGAACATATGACTTCCGATTAAAGATGATGAGTTTGACAAATATGGATGATTCTAAGGTTAAATATAAAGTTTGTTATGATGATTAAACCACTGACAAAATTCAAGGATGATCCGATGATGGAGAATGAAACATGTTACAGACATAAGTTATGAGGAAGGTTAAAATGAAAAAATCAATGGTGAAGATTAATAGGCAAAATCTATAGCTAGAAAGAAAATGGTTTACTATGTCTATAAAAGGAGAAAAGAAATTCATAATTAATTTTGGAATGTGTGTGAGGATATTTCATTCATGCGAAGCTGGTTAGATAGGTTGAAGACAGAACTGGGCAAATCTATAGACAACATCGAGTGTCGGAGAAAGGAATTAACTGAGAAGAACAGAGTTGGAAGATACAAGAAATTGAATTGTGTAAATTGGCCAGAGGTATTTTGAGCTTAGCATAGATCTAAAAATTCTACAAAATAAAGTTGTATTTTAATCAGATCATTTATTGTTTCATTCTAACCATTTCTATAGATAAATCTCTTAAATGAGTGAGACTTAACAATCTTTATATTTCATTATGATATTCAATGAATGTTGATTATTTTCATGTTGACCCCATAGTGAATGTTTGGTCATGGAGAACTGTTAGTGATAAATCCTCTAACCAAGTCACACCTTACAGTGTGTTATTGTAACCTTTAACATTGTTGGCTCTTAACTGAGCTCACTTTAGAAGAGTGAAATTATTATTGGGTACCATTCCTAGGTTGTTTTTCCCCTAACAAGGTTTCCATGTTAAAAATATAAGTGTTATATCTGTATGGATGTGATGATTTGATATTTTACTTTACAAATTACTATAACTAGTTTGATCAGTATATACAATAAATAATTTAATGGTATTTAGTTAATGAATAGAAAGGCACAGTTAAAGTTTTACTGAGTTGTTTAATTGATTTGAAATATTTTTTTTATACATCTGGGAGTATTTGGGACTATAGGATAATTGGACTTAACTAATTCACCCCCCCCTCTCAGTTATGTAACAGTAACACCAAGAATAATGTAACATTCAATATCATGGCAATTATAAAACCTTAGAATATTCATTAACCCTAATGAATGCCTTATCATAAAACTTGATCTTTTCTTTAGAGGAAGAATGTTACTTGGAAAATTTAGTTATTTTCTTAGTCTATGATAATCTTCTTATTTAAATTTTAATTGTTTCAAAAGAACTATCTCAAATTATTTATTTCTTCAAGTTGACTTATCAAGTCAAAAATTGTCTCAACTACATTTTTTATTGGATAAACTACACCATCATCAAAAGTTTGGTTTTCTAATTTTTAAACTTTCTTTCTTAGTTTCTTTATTTCCTTGAAAGCACAAATCAACTCCCCTTCAAGATTAATATATTCTATTAGATCATTGTTGGTCTCATGCTTGGCTTTTGATTCTTCATTTCCTCCAACTTGTCCATCAAGACAAGTTTCATCATATTTCTTATTATTTTTTACACTTTTAAAATTATACATTTGTTGGAATCATTTGTTGTTGCACCAAAAGCTTGAATTGTTAATGCCTGATCAAAATGCAAGATTTAACCTGATGCATGGGAGGTGGTTAAGCCATGTCATGAATCTCCAAGGAGGTTCTAAACACCAAGTCAACAATCTCCCCCTCAGCACCGACTAAGCCTTTAGCACCCACTAAAGGGAGACTCGAACCTATGACCCAAGGCTCTGATACCAATTGTTGGAATCATTTTTCATTGCACCAAAAACTCAAACAGTCAATTCCCAATGCAAATGCCAAATTTAACCCGATGCACGAGAGGTGGTTAAGTATGTCACGAATCTCCAAGCAGGTGCTAACCACCAAGTCAACAACATTTCCATTACTTCTTATGCCTACTGCAATTGTGTTTCCAGTTTTTTCAATAACTTGACATCCTAAAGTAGTAAATATGACTATGAGATCATTTTCACAAATATGAATTACATTAAGAAGATTGTGATTCAGACCTTATACATAATAAACATAAATTACAAGAGGTTTAATAGGACCCCCTTCTCCTCTTCCATTTATGCATCCTATAGGAAAATTCCTTCAAGGTCAGAGAGAGAGAGAGAGAGAGAGAGAGAGAGAGAGAGAGAATTTTATGTTGTGTAGCATTTGTTTTTAGACTAGAATCAAAAGAATCAAACTAGAGGGAGATAGTAATTAAAAAAAAAGTGATGTATGAATATGAAGTTTTGGGTCTCCTTGTCTATCCAAATTGTAGAAGTTGAGAAGACATTCCTTTTATTTTTATATTAGATTTAGAAGTATCAATTGGAGGAAGATAGTAACTAATAAGACAAATATGTAGTGGGAAATTGATGATTGTAAGGAGATGAATAATGTAATACCTCTCCTACAGTGATACTATGATTTGATACTTTTTATTATGATGGTTAGAACTATGCACTCATGTTTATGTTTTCAGATGATATGCTCAGTTATAGTTACTCTGATTATATGTTTATGAGATCCTAGAAGAATGTATTAGTTTACATGTTTTATCTCATGAATGGTATACTAACCCTTATCTCAATTGGTTTATGGATACATATGTGTTTTTTTCATGACTCAGGACGAAGTCGTAGTTACTCACTCGGTGAGGTCCACACGATGTATCGATCCTAGTCATCTGCTTGCATATATCTGATGTGTATATCTATATGTATATGTATCTCTTCTTGGTGATGCAAGATTTGCAGGTACCGGGTATCATCTCCACCTGGCTCCACAGATCTGAGCGATCCCTTCAAAATCCTCGATCGTTGTTGTTGTCATGGAGATATCATCAAGCTTCATAAAAGAAAAACTTTTATCCTTGATCATTCACCTTAGGTGGGAAGTGCCCGATCAGTTCCTGGTAGGGAGGATTATGTGGTTATCAGGTATTAGGGTTTGGATCTTGATCTTGCTGTTAGGGATACTCAACTTTGTCAGTAGGTTGTCTATGTGAGTCCTTGTTGATCGATTTCTGTTTCAGTGACTTATCCCTGTTTAGATTTTCATGTTAGTATTAAGATCGAGTTGCTATTTGTACCTTGCATCTTCTGGTTATATAGTTATAAAATGTTAGTAAAATGAATAATGAGTTATTTATACTATATGTGTCATAAACATGTGGGTGCACACATATGCTTATGAACACATATATGTATATTAAGGTATAAATGTATATTCATAAATATAAATAAATATATATACTTAATTATATTAACAAATAGCACTAGCCTTATGGTTGTTGATAAAGAAAAAAAAAAAAATTAAGAAATAAATAAAATAAGATAAAATAAAATAGCTTTTGGTAATAAAACTAACTAGCTAGGAGGGAGTTGAACTCGAGACCTCCTAGAAGTTGGGGCTAGTTAGTTACCAATTGTGCTATGTGAATTCCTTGGGAGGTAAGTAATTAAATTTATTATTAAACCTTATTTTAGAGAATATTTTAATTAAAAAAATAATAATAATAAAAAAAACTTTATTATGTACGAGAGAGATTAGTTTCTCCTCCAACCGACTATGGAAGTTGGAGAAGTTTCTTCCCGTATAGAAACTTCTCCAACCAAATAGTTGGAGAGGAGATTATATTTATGATGATTGGTTCGGGTGCTGAGAACGATTTTTGGGAGGAGGAACTTTCGGAAGAAGAAGGAGGAAACAGGGGACTGGGAGAGGCTTCGGATTTCTTCAACCAGATCTTCAGAGTATCAGGTTGGAATTTTCCCCAAAGGTTCTTATGATATGAAAGACATTTTCTCCTTTATAATGTTTGTATCGTCTGTGTGAATTTCATTTGTTATATGCTGTAGGTATCAGATATTTTTATAGCACAGAATGAAATAAATAGATTCATTACTATAGTCTAAAATTTATATATTTACCAGATGAAACGTAAATTGTTAGAATGTGAAACCATAAAAGAATTTTGTGGTAAAATAGTAAAACCAATTTACTTTCTTCATATATGTAAAAAAATATATATAATTCAAAATTTACTTTATAAAATTTTAATTTATAAAATAAATTTTAGAAAATGAAAAATCTGTTTAAAGAAATGATAAAGTAAATAATATCCAAAAATATATATTATATTATATATATATATAATATATATGATATTATATATATATAATATTTCAAGGCTGTCGTATTATGTAGCAGTATCAAAAAAAAAAAAAAAAAAAAATAGTTTATTAGAACTTAGGTTTAAGCAAAATAATAATTATCAAACAATGTGATGCAGCCGTGGGGCCGCGCGGTACCGAAGGTACCGTCGACAGTGGGAACACTGCCGGCGGCATCACCGCCGAGGCCGCCGAAAACCCTAAACCAAGATGTACTTTGCTTTGTTTTCATTTCATTTTTTTCGGTGGCATTAAAATATGTAAGTTGACATTTATGTATAGAATATGCAATACTATAACATATGCTTTGTAATGTTTATTAATTTAAAGTTTAATATTATATTATATATATAATATATGAAATATTATATATATAATATAATATATGCCCAGTTATGGGTTATAATTATTGTTTAATTCAAAATTAAGTATTATATTGTATATATAACATACGAAGTATTATATATACAATATAATAGATGTGCTTTAAAACATAATTATTGTTTAATTCAAAATTGAGTACTATGTTATATATATATAATATATGAAGTAATATATATATATATATATATATATAACATAATAGATGTGCTTTTAAGACTATGGATTATAATTGGGTATATTATATTATATATATATATATAATATAATATACGGTTTTGTGATTACAAATCATCTCTAAGGTACATGTAATTCAATCAGTAAAGTATACAATATTTTATGTATGTTGCAATCGAGAAGAAGTAAAATTTTGGAATTAGAGATGTTTTTTTTTTTGGAGAATTAAGTTATATGTCTTTTGCCAATTAGTAGTGAAAACTCTTTTCATTCTTAGATAAATGTTGGGATGGGGAATAGAAAACTGAAACGAACCCTTGGCCTCCTAACTTGTTAGCAATCAAACCTGTCAAACTTTGTGGTCTCCTAAGCATCCTAGGTAGGTCTGTTATAATGAAATTATTGGACATGATAGTGGTTGCTAGGGAAACCTAACGGGAATAGGTTAGGGTTAGGAAACCTAGGAACCCCTAAGTGAGTGGCTCTCAGTGCGGGGCCGGGGCCCTAAAGTGGCTAGACTAGGATAACCGACTGATGAGTTAGTTAACCAAGTGATAACCTAATAAAATTTAAGGGATGGGTTCAAAACATTAAAAAGATTAAATTGTGCCTCGCCCATGCCATTAGTGCTAGGACAGGCTATGGATGGGAGTGGGAGAAGGTACCTATGCGTAGGTACAAATCGAATGGGGCTTGTCTGTACGAAAGGCATTCGATTTCCGCATGTGCCTACTTGGGGGCCGGGGCCCAGTGTGGCTAGTACCAGGACAACCCAAGGGGTGAGGGCTATGCGATGACACTCACTTAGGTTGTTGCTTAGGATTTCCTACCCAAACCTTAGAATCCCTTGTGAAATGTACCTTACTTGTGTGAAATGTTAACCAACCCTTTTGGTAAAACCTAGTAAGTTTCTTCTTGTGGGCTTGGTGTTTATCTCCTAGCACGGGGGGTGAAACCTTACCAGTTTCACATGGTTGGGTGGAAAATCTTTCTATCGAGGTATCTTGTGCAGATGTAAACAATTGAAGATTCATATTTGTCTGAGCACCTGTTGAAGAATGAAGATTTGTACTTATTCATGTTGTTGTAAACTTATGTGTTCTCCTATGAGGAGTTTAAATGTAATGTAATTGTTAAATGATGTAATAATGGGTAGACATAGGAAAAGGGTTATATGGGATGTTTATTTAATGGAAAAATGTAATCTTGTTATGTATCAAGTTATGTAAAATGTTGATGAATCATTTGTTGTACTATTGCAATATGTTTGTTTGAGGAAATGGAATTATAGTAATTGATCCTTAAAAAGTTTTAGATGGAAATTAATTATGAATGTGTTTAAGTATTTTTCAATAAAGAACTTGAAATGGAATTTGTATGGTTAGTAGATGTTGTTAATAGTTTATCAGTTTTTAATTTACATTTAAGGGAACCTTGGAAAGAAGTTAGATTATGTTTTGTTAATTGCAAACTTTAAAAGTTCAAAATTTTTCGTAAAACTCTACTTAGGTTTTCTTTTACAAAGTAAACCTTTGTGCAATTCCCTGGTTCCCTTGCGGGGCATGACATATTTGGTATCAGAGCACTAAGTTGCTACACTGGGACCTAAAGAAATTGGGTCCATGTACCTTAAACTTACACTACACCTTAGGAAAACTCAAAATGAAAATCAAAAACCATAAACTCATCATTCTTCTTAACTCATGGCAGGATGCCACCCGTAACCCGTGGTCGTAGAGGAGGTGCCCAAAATGCTCCTCCTAGATCCCAACATGAAGATTCTCAAGAAGAAGAACAATACGAGGAACAAGGGGAACAATCTAACAATCAATCAGGAGGTTTTCAGGGAGCCCAAGTAATAGAGTTACTACAACAAATCCTTCAGAGGTTAGAGGCAGGGCAGGATAGAGGCCAGGATGGGGAGAATGGCACTCACCATGAGGAAAGAGAAAGAAGTCCTAGGAGGAGAGACCAGACATTGGAAGAGGATGCCCTACGGGCTTCTCATATGCGGGATCTCCTTAGAACCAAGACAAACCCATTTAAGGGAACACAAGGTGGAACTTCCGCACAAACTTGGTTGCTAGAATTAGAAAGGCTTTTCTCCATGCACCCATACCATAGTAACACCAAAGCCCGGTTTGCAGTCATTCACCTTAGAGACTTTGCATCCACATGGTGGGAAACAGAAAGAGAGAAACTTCACTTAGACATCACCACCCTTTCTTGGGAACTATTCCTAGAACTTTTTCGAGCTAAATTTCTGTCTGACCATTGGAGGCGGGACAGAGCCGAAGAATTTCATAATCTAAGACAGCTTAATATGTCAGTGGATGACTATGAGAGGAAGTTCTTGGAACTCAAGCCATATTCAGGGTTTAAGGATGATGAACCTATGTTAACTCAACACTTTCTCAGAGGGCTCAACAGTCATTTGGCCTGCAGTGTAAGAATGTTTGAACCTCAGACTATAAATGAAGCAGTCATTAAGGCTCATCTTGAAGAACAAAACATAGCCTTGGGGTTAGGAAGTCGAACCAGTGGCCAAGGTGGCAATACTTTCCAGTTTGGGTCAGGGAATCAATTTCAAGGCACACCTAAGAACTATCCGCCTAAAGGAAACCAGAACCAACACAAAAGGAAGTTTGTCAGCAACAACAACAGCAACAATCAGAATGGAAACAAAAATAAAAATGGGAGTTCTCAATTTAATAATCCTCGCAACTGGCAACGTGCAAAACAATTCCCAAACCGTCAACCAGCTCAGAGTATGCCCCAGAACTCTAGTCGGGGTAGCTACCAGCAATCTAGTGCACCTTCTGCAGGAAGAAATGTTATCAAAAACACCGGATGTTACTCTTGTGGGCAGCATGGGCACATTGCAGTTAATTGCCCTCAGAAATCTTCTTCAGTAGTTAGTTTTAGACAGGCCACTTCAGAACCTACAGTAGGTAACTCAGGCAGATCCCATCGAGCATTTTCTGCTGTAAACCATGGACAAGCCAATAGTCAGGGGACAGTCATTGAAACTCCAGGTTTGTTAAAGGGTATCTCTACCACCGTTTTGTTTGATTCTGGAGCAACAGATTCTTTTATTTCATCCTCTTTAGTAGAGCAATGTGGGCTGAAGGCAGTAAGGCAGGAAGATAGGTGGCAGGTTGAACTAGCCTCTGGGGCAAGGGTAGTCTCTGACGCCTGTGTTCAAAGTTGTAGTTTGGAACTTGGACCTTTCTCTACCTTAGTGGATCTTAGAGTGATTCCTTTGGGATCATATGGAGTAGTGTTGGGCATGGATTGGCTGGATGCTCACAAAGCCACTTTGGATTGTCGAAACAAAAGTGTTCAATGCACTGATGACTTGGGGAAAACTAAGAAGATTATTGGGGTTCAATCATCCATCTCTCTCCGCATGATTTCCGCGATGCAGCTTAAGAGGTGCATGCGCAAAGGATGCCAACTTTTTGCAGTCACAATGGAGGATTTAGATCAAGAAGAGAGTAGGGAGATATCATTAGATCACCCCCTTTTACAGGAATACTTGGATGTTTTTCCAAAAGGAATTCCAGGGATGCCACCCAAGAGAGACATAGATTTCTGAATTGATTTAGTGTCGGGAGCAGAACCAATTTCCAGAGCCCCATACCGTATGACCACGCAAGAACTTGAGGAACTCAAGGTTCAGCTAGAAGAACTTTTAGAAAAAGGGTTTATAAGACCTAGTGTATCACCTTGGGGAGCGCCAGTGATATTTGTAAAGAAGAAAGATGGATCCCTCCGATTATGTATTGACTATCGTCAACTGAACAAGGTTACTATCAAAAATCGGTATCCTCTACCTCGCATTGATGATCTATTTGATCAGATGAAAGGGGCAAAAATATTCTCTAAGATAGATCTCAAGTCAGGCTATCATCAACTAAGAATTCAAGAAGCTGATATTCATAGAACAGCTTTTCACACCAGGTATGGCCATTATGAGTTCACGGTGGTGCCCTTTGGGTTAACAAATGCTCCTTCCGTATTTATGAGCTTGATGAATGGAGTGTTTAGAACTTACTTGGACAAATTTGTGATAGTGTTCTTAGATGATATCTTGGTTTACTCCAAAACTCTTGAAGAACACGAGGTTCATCTTCGGCAAGTATTGCAGTGCCTTAGGGAGAACCAACTGTATGCAAATGCTGAAAAGTGTGAATTCTTTCAAACTAAGGTTAAGTATCTTGGGCATGTCATATCAGGAAATGGCATTGCTATTGACCCAGATAAAATTCAAGCCATAGTAGGGTGGCCAACTCCTACTAATGTCCCTGAGATTCACAGTTTTATGGGATTAGCCGGGTATTACACAAGGTTTGTCAAAGATTTTTCACGGGTTGCTCACCCCATTACTTCACTTCAAAGGAAGGGTAAGAAGTTTTTTTGGTCAGAAAAATGTGAGGCCACTTTCCAAACCTTGAAAGACAGATTAACCAGTGCTCCAATTTTGGTAGTTCCCAAACCATCCGAAAATTTTGTAGTATGCACAGATGCTTCTCTAGAGGGGATCGGGGCAGTTCTTATGCAAGAAGGAAAGGTGGTGGCTTATGAGTCAAGGAAACTCAAGGATCATGAACTCAACTACCCCACCCACGACCTTGAACTTGCAGCAGTTGTTCATGCCTTGGTGAAATGGAGACACTTTCTGTTGGGTCACAAGTTTGAACTCCAAACAGATCATAGAAGTCTTCAGTACATCTTCTCCCAACCCAATCTCAATGCTAGGAAGCGAAGGTGGATGGAATTTTTATGCGAATATGAGTTCAAAGTTAAGTATGTTCAAGGTAAAATGAATGTGGTGGCAGATGCTCTGAGTAGGCGCCGACATACTCTTTCAGTCGTAACCCTTAGCACAGATCTGGAGAGCAGAATCAAGGAGGCCCTTACTTCTTTATTTGACCCTATTGCTAAATGTTATGTATACTATGGCCATTAGGATCATAAGTTAATACAAATTCACATATCTTAATAACATTTAAACAAAGTTATTATAATAATAATAAATTACTTTTATTGACATAGATAAGTAAGGTTTACTAATTTTATAAGATACTCTATCTATATTATCCATTGATTAACCCATAATAATAATCCTTATTAAATTAAAGACCAAACAATACATTAGGATACAATTCTTTTATCCAATATAAGATAATAATTTAACTTAGGTCAATCATTCTACTATCAATGTTCTTATTTTATCCAATTAGCAACTGAATAAACTAAACTATCAAGGTAACATATTATATTATTAATGAATAAGTGTGAACATATTAACCTTTTATTTAATATTTAATTGCATAAAAGGTGTATTAAAAAATAGAAATAAAGCAGATGATCTAGTTAAAAGAAACATCCTACTAACTATTATCAAGACTTTATTAATAGATAAAGGCTAAGACATATTTCTCAAAGACTATAATTTGGTGATTACATTTATAGGCTAAAAGATTAACCATCAAAAGGGAAATAATAACTACTAACTAAGATTAACATCTAAAAGATGAACTAATTGATTTATTAAAGAATCCAACATACTAACAATAAACCCTTTTACTTAAAACTAATTGATTGATTTATGAGCCTAACATATATCAAAAAATATATCCTTACTTACTACTAACCTAATCCTAACCTATAACCTATCACTTCACAATCTTCTAACATATCACACATTTCCACATGGGCCCACATGCCCATTGGGTGATAGGAAAAAGGAAAGACTTCTAGGGGTGCGAAATACTTAGGAAAGATTAGACAAGTTTTGGGTCCCACCAATAAGGAGACCCATCCCAATGCATAGATCCACACATAGGAAGAGGGAAGACTTTCTTGCCAAAAGGAATACACAAAGATCCTCATGTCAGACCAAAGTACAAAAGGAGGAGAAGATAACTTGTTTGTTTGAAATCTAATTTAATGCCAAGTCAACTCATGAGTTTGCATAGGGGAAAGGAAGGAGACAAGTTAATAAAGACTTGGATTATGTGTTAGGTCCTGCACAATGAACCCAAGCATTCACGCAAGGAGGGAAGAAAATAATTATTGCCATTCTCTTGTAACCCATGTAGGGAAGAAGATAGGCAAGGGGGAAAGTATGTGGTTGGGTACCACTAGGAGATCAACCCATCCCTTAATAATATTAGTTAGATTTTTTTTTGTGTTTATTAAATGCTACTCCTGCCACTTCATATCTGTGCCCATTTGGGGAAGTGAAGTGTTTAACAAGTCATGTCATGTAATTTTTATTTATTTAACATTTAGTAATTATCAACATGGTTAAGGAAGGGGTTAATTATATTAATTCTAATTAGAAATGGAATAATGGGAAGGGAAGGGAATATTCTCTATGGTAAGAGAATTATTTTCTTCCCATACAAAATCCAAAGAGCATTTTTGCTCTAAAATTTTTGAAAGTGCTATTTCTTATGTTTTGCCAAAACTTCATTTTTTTTCAATCTCCTTGCTTGTTTTATGAATCTAATAGCATGAAAGTGATAGTTTAAATTGGTGCATTGCATTGAGGAGTATGTGAATGTTGCATTAGTCTACAAATTTATTTAATTGAACATTAGTGTCATCCTTGAATTTAAGGGAGGATAAGATTACAAAGTTGGTTTTCAAGCTAGGTGATGATCATATTGCAATAGTAGATTGTTCAAGGGGAGATTCACTATTTTTGAATTTTAATATCACAATCAACATCAAATAGATTGAAAGGTTCATAGCTCTACAAGATTATATATATACTATTAAAAACTATTCAATTGCCTACTCCATCAACTGAAAGATCATTTTTGCAATGAAAGAATAACTTCACTTTTGCAAGAAATAGAGTTACAATAGCATGAAGGTATTGATCTATCCTTTTCATTATGGAAATCTTTTCAATTACAAATACATATGCTTCAAGAATGAGAAGTCTTCACATTTACAACCAAGACAATACAAATTGATAGTATCACTCAATGAGAGTTCAAAGGAGATGACAAAACTTCTCTCCATTACAACTTCACAATGGCCCAAAGAAATAGAAATACATTACAACTTTCAACAAAAAAGATCAATCTTATTACAAGGGAATTCACAATACAACAATAGGGTTGTCATCACACAACCACCCAAAATGGAGAAATTCTCCAAAGCTTAATCCACAAGATCTTGACTCCAACACCTGCAAATAAAATAATAGAACCATGGGAGCTCACCTCCCATCCTAGGTCTCAAGGAGACCACCCCCGAGCTAGGAGAATCAATAACCAATGGGTGACAATCACACATCCACAAAACATGATTACAACAACAAGAACACCCTCCCAAGGTTTGCACAAATGGATTCAACATGAACCCATAACAATTGGTGAAGGTGGACTTCCATGTAGGAGAATGCAAAAATAATACATACAAATAACATGCCTCTTCAAGGCTAAAACCTCATACATCTTTCCAACCAATGTTGTCCTTATCTCCCCCAAAATTAAGATCAAATACAATGGTATGCAAGGGCCCATACACCTTGCATTTTTTTCCCTCTTCTCTCCATGAGAAGAGACTCTACACTATCATGGAATCCAACTAACCCCTTCACCCATACATGGCCACTTCTTCCCTATCCAAGGGTGAGTAATGCCATTACACCCTTCACAAAAATTCTCATATTCAAAAACAAAGATAAAACCATAAACAAGGATTCAAACCCAAAATCTCATTTCCATACATAATAACAACACAATTACATGAACATATGCAAGAAAATGAAGAACATACAAATCTACTTGCAACAAAGAAATAAAGGTCTTTCATGGCAATGGAGACCAACCTTCACAATGTGCTATGGCAAATGAGTTTTGAGAAGAGCCCAATTCCTATTCCTTCTTTCTCCAAAACCCTAATGTCTCTAAAGATAGAGAGTGGGTGAACACCCACTAACTCTACCAAGGGCCTCTAAAAAGGTCTCCAACTTCTACCCACCTACTAGCATTAATTTCAGAATTGACTCTCAAGTCCAATGGCTTTTCCTTATCCCCTATCTTAAATGCTTGATTGAAAGGAAGTGTGGGGTTGGGTAAAGGTCAAGACTTCATCCAATTTCGTAGCTTATGGTAAATGGGTCATAAAATGGGTCACCAAGGCCACTAGGGTGTTATAGATATGTTAAAAACTCTCCTAAGCCATACCCCTAACACTTAGGTGCTTAAATTATGCAAAATATGACCCTTAGGACCTATTTTTGGCTTCTAAAAGTGGTTAGAAGAAAAATTGAAATTTAAATAATTGAATTGGTGGGGTTTACAACTATCTCCAACAAGGAAATTAACTAGGTTCCTAAAAGTCAGTTAGGCTTAGGTTTACATTGCCAACCTTAGCAAACATGTCATTACATAAACACATAACAAGTGTCAAGTGACACTATAAAATGACATAACACAACATTGACATGCCACTAATTACATAGAGAGACACCTAATACATACATACAATTTTATGGTTATGAATTAAGTCACTTTACAATGAGGTTTGAACCTCTTCATTAGGTTCAACCTTGGCTTTACAGTTTGCACAATGGTTGGTTATTGATTCTCTGACAAATTCCATGGTTCTCTTACCTGCACACCTAAACATCGAGCATCAGTAGTTCAAGGTGATAAAAAAACACATGGAATATACATATTCAATTCTTTATTTAGCAACATAAATCAATATGCAGAATTCAATTCTAATTGCAATTTTTCATTCAATAATGCTTAAACATAATAATTTCATAATTAATATGACATATCATCCATGAAATAATCAAAACTAAATATGATCCAATCTTCTCATAAATTCACATAACTAAATATGCATAATCAAAATCATGACATAATCTAGGTTCTAATCCACATCATAATGTAATCCACATAATATAATAATCAACATCAACATAGTATCTCAAGTCTCTGTCAGGATAATCAAAAAGTGTATCAAAATGTGAATGGTCACAGATGCTATGATGGATCAGGGTGAGGCCTCACACTTTTGGATAAATACTATTTTGCCTCTTTGTGGTATATCATTCTACACTAAAATATCATCTGGCCTCTTTAAGGTATATGGTATGAATTTCTGACAGACTTTGTAGTGTCGCCTGTTGGTTCCTTTTCTTTCTACTTGTAGATTTACAATTTGATTGACAAACTAATATCTCTGACTCTTTCTACCCACTCCAAATATGACAAGAAAAAGGACTAATTAACAAGGACTAAGGTATTAGTCCTTCTACACTTTGAGCCTTAATGCTCAGGCAGGTATATTTATGGATTCACTTCTTAAAAGGAATTAGAAAACTTATTTGCATTTATTCAACACAAATACTATGCATTAGTATATTTTAAATATTAACTGAAATATTTTATCATATATAAGTTGATCGATGATGAACTACCTCCTAAGAATAGATCAATATCTTATTCTAGGGCACAGAGTCAAATACAACATATATCAACAGAAAACTTAACTCAAACACACCTAGAAACCATAATAAGTGCTTTGTAGATTATTCCTCTCACTCTCATACTTAGACATCAAATTTTCACAAGAATTATGAACTCTTTGAAATTATCCTTAAGAATTTGTACCCCTCCCTTGAAAGGAACTTTTAAAAAAAAACAATTTCAAAATCTACTTTGTAAACCATACATTAACTTGCTTTGCAAAATTAACATATAAGAATTCAAGATCAACATGAGAAGACATTCACAAATTTGAGATGGAATTCCAATGTATTCTTATTAAAAAATTTCAGTATCAGTACATTGAAAATGGTAAAATGCCAAAACAAAAACTCTACATCAAAATTCTCTCTATGCAGTTGCTAATTTCACCGTCCCTACAAAAATACAACAAGTTGCTATATATAGTCACTAGCCATCTTGGAATCCTTGAGAAAAGGATGCAACAACCCTTGGATGGCTAGGATAGAATTAGGGTTTCCAAAAACCACAAACACCTACAACAATTAGGCAATTACTACAGAAAAGACATGCCAAAAAATTTGGAGAAAAAATGATCCAATCTAATCTTCAATTAAGGACAAAACCCTACTAGAAAGCTACAAGGATAGGAAAAATCTCTTTGACAGATAATAGGATCATTACTCGGTGGATCGACCACCCTTGTAATTAATAACCAATCCTTTAATGTAGGTATCCTCCTTTTAAAACAATTGGATATGATCAGATCAGTAGGAGTATTTAATTCTCGGCTACTTCAGCCCTGGAACAAAATAAAAACAAATTTGGCATGTCATATCTAGCTTACCTATTCAATCCTATCAGGAAAAACCCATATACAACTCAAAATCTGGCTACAATGATTAATCGATCAAGTTTAAAATGCAGCCGTTGATCCCTCTCTTTCTTGGCACATCATGTAGTTCACAAAAATCAAATAAAATAGTCAACCTAGCTTTAAAAATGACTGGCCATATCATCCTCCTCAGCAACCAATTAGGAGTAAGCACATTGGCAAGATCTGGCAACTAGACCCACCTTTGTATTGGTCTTTCATTAGACAAGATCAGACAGTTGTCACAATCCCATGATAATTATCTTTCAAGCACTTTCTTACTTAGGCAACACTCCCCCTGTCAGATATGCCTTGACCTACAATGCCTTTACCTTTTACTGCAGCAAGCCCCTAAACCCTACATTATCTGGAGATCACACAACCAAGGCACTCTCATAATTGCTGAACATTTGGTCATTAACTATTGGCACTTGGAGATCAGGAGATAATTGTGAACTGTCAAGTCTTTCACCTTTTTTGCCAAGTCACAAGAACCTCTTACTAACTGTTACTTTATCTGGTGAAATGGTGACTAACTATTATCTCACAGTCTATGAATACTTGTCTTAACCATGGTTAGTTCATGAGATTGAGTGACAAAGGCTTCGTGCAGTCTCTAAATCTTTAACTTAAGTCATACTTTATCAAGAGACTCAATGACTAATGCATTATCATAACCACCAGATGCTTTTCTTAACCCAGGTTCCCTTATGAGATTTAGCAGTAGTCATTGATCTTCATCTCCATCAATGGTCATCATTCAATCACCAAATGCTCTATGACTTGACTATGATATTACAAGACCTAGAGATAACATATTTCTTAACTGCTCACCAGATCACTAGATGTTAAGATAAAACCACCAAATATTAGGAGATTAAGAGATAGCCTTTCGCTAAGTTCCATCATAAAAATGACTAACCACTGACCATTGGGATACTAAGGGACAAACCAAAATAGTTAAGCCCTTCACTTTGAATCATCAAACGGTCGTCAATTTTTGTATTGCTTACCGACTACACCCAAAAGAGCTAACATAGTTGTTAGATCTCTCTTTTTTGGCACATCTATCAGACTTAGCACTATTTAACGATTGGGCCCAAAATACATAACATTTTGTAACTTTGGGACTTAGGAAAAGTGAAAGGCATCGTCGGGTTTTATACTTAGGAAATATTAAAGGGGCTCGCTAGGAAAAATAACTTGAAAAGGAACATGGCCCCACTGGACAATGAAATAAAACTTGTGCTGTAAAAAGGAGCTTAAGTGACCAAAAAGGTAATGAAGAAATAGACTTGGGTAGGGATTTATGGACTTTAGACAAGTTTTTGAAACCCTAGAAACATGGATAAACCCTATTTCCTCATACACTTTGACAATTTTCAATGGATTTTACAAGAATGAAGACCATTTTCATTGGATTTTTGCAATGATAGGAAAATGGGATAGCATCCCCTAGATCATATTTCTTGCATAGTCTGATTTTTTCTTGTGGTTTTCTTGCATCTTCTTGCATTTTTGGGTTTTATGGTTTTCTAACAAAACCTTAAAAAAAATTTATAGGGTTATTTTCATTTTGCATACTTTTTGTGCCCTAACTTGTGGTTTTGTAGGATTCTCTTTCCAAAGAGATCAACATTTTCATGACTACTAATGCTTTGTGATGTAGGATGCTTGTCAAAGATTCAATCTTGAAACTAATAATGTTATTTGTCTTGTAGGTTTCCTTGGAGATACAAATCAACATTGTTATTTCCTACATTTTATTTTCTAGGAACCTAGCTTAAATAGAGGGCTTCTTTTCTTGTGGTTAGTTGAGTAGTAGGAGAGTATGCTCTTTTCCTTTTGAAAAATAAGAAATTTGACCTACTTAGTTGATCACTTGCAAAGAGTCTTGGGTAAATTAACATATTCTTGATGTGTTTGGGAGACACTGAGTATGAGAGTATTCTCTTTTCTTCTTGGAAAATTAGAAATCTAGACCTCAATTAGTTATCCATCTTTACTTTCTTGTGTTTACCTTTAGAGAGCCTGCCAAGAGAGAAATATTTTGGGAATGACCCAAGTGGGAAACAAGAAAACCCGGATTACTCCATCCCACTATAATCAAAAGCTTCCTTCAATCTAAAGAGAGGGAAGACTTTGATATTTTCTACTTCTAATGCTTCTTCATGTGTAGGGCCTAGTTGCATGAATCTTGCTAAGCAAGACTACACTTGATTAGGCGCTTGTAGGGCCTTCTTTGTCTCAATCTTGTTTACAAGACTACAAGGGGAGTAGATTCAAATTGCATAGGGCTAAGAGGTCTAAATCTTTCTTGCAAGACTATACATTTTGGGTTCTTGTAGGGCTATAGGTCTTAATTCCTCTTATGGAACTACAAGGGGTAGTCATGAACGAAGATCCTTCCTAAACACCATAGGACTTAGAGGCTAACCTTTTGGTCATGTGACTTCCTTTGTGCAAGGATTGATCCAAGTGGATTTTACCCAGATCACCCCAAGATACTCACCATAGCTTTTCCCATGGATGCTAAAGCTTGAATATGGCAATGTGGAATGGCATGCTCTATGAGCATTGATCTCTTCCAATTGATCCATAACTTTAATAGTCCTAGAAAATGCCATTCAACCACTTAACTATGGGGCTAAGAACATCAATTTGTGGGAAAAGGTTGAAACACTTCCCTCTTGACCTTAGGTAGTTTTTCTTGATGTTCTTTAATGTGATAAGACCCATGAAAACATTTTTGGAACATACACTTGATAAACTTGACACATTTCTATACCTTGCAAGACCTCACATATCCTTGTATCCACAATGTTTCTTTGTCCCTTTTTGAATTGTTTCAAGACTATTTCTTCCTCACACAACTTTCTTTCAAAATAAACTTGGTCTAGGAAGTACTTTAATCTTGTCAATCAACCCTTGATATCCTTTGAAATTAAACTTTTGGACTAGGCTCAAGCATTGTCAACATTGCTTCTTCATTGTAATCCTCATCTCTTCTTGTTATTTGGTACATTCCAGCATGCTAGGAATTTCCTTTAGCTAAGAAAAGATTACTTTGATATGTTGACTACACTCTTGGCTAGTAGAATGTTCATTGTCCATCGTCTTCTTGATCACCTCTCTTCGATGTTTTATCTTATCTTTTATTTTTCAAAAGTGTCATACATAGGGATCTACCTGTAGCTCAGACATCTTGTGGAAAGTTGTCTTTTGTATCTCTTTTACACCTTCTACACTTTGGAAAAAGTGAACACTTTTTCTTACCTAGCTTGAAAATCAAGTTATTCTAAGTCATCCTATTTGTCTTTCAAGAAATATTATTTCATGTCGGTCACAAATAGATCTCAGATCCATGAAGGAAAGCAACATGAAGCTATCTTTGACAAATCATTTAAAGGAGATCTTGAACCTTGGGGTTTTAAACCCTTTTCTAATATCTCTAGTGAATCTACCATATCCTCTCTCAGGTTGGCACATAGTGTTTCTTACACTCTAATCATGGAAGATTAAAACAAAAGGATTGAGGAATTTATAAAATAATTGGGTGACATACATTTTGGACAATAAAACCAATAATGCTTGGATAAAGACATTGATAATCACAACTCTAGAAATGGCTCACAAAATGGCTCTCAACATACTAGACCTAGATCACATGGTTCACAAGGTGGTGATTTACATAATGAAATAACTAAGGAAGATATCTTGTAATTTCAACAAGATGAATGTTTGCAAAGAGTTATGAAACTGACCTTGAATCAAGAGAAACACAAAGACTTCTTGAATTTGGCTTCACAAGGAGTCAAACTACCTCACAAATTTGACATTGACAACCTGATAAAGAAAGAATAACCATCTAAAATGGAAATCATGAAGAAACAGATGGAAGAGATGATGAAACATATTCTACGCTTGTAAAATGAAAAGGAACAAGCAAGCACATCTTTTTCTCTTGAGGAAATATGCTTATTTCCTTTTGACAAAGATCTATACATGCCTCCTTTTCCTCAAAAGTTTGAATTTCCTAAGTATGACAAGTATGATGGTTGAAAATATCCTCATGTTCATGTTAGGGAGTTTTGTGCACTGAGCATGGAGTTCTTGCATGAACCCACATATCTTATGAGACTCTTTTCTAGGAGTCTTAGTGGTCAAGCTTGTTAGGAATGAATGCTAAATATATCCTATGGGTGTATTGGCAGCCATTCTGTAGCAGTTGTTGTTGCATTCATGACTATGATTGTCATTGATGTCAACACAGTGATCTACTGGAGATTAGTAGAGGAGCAAATAGTGTTTTGATTAGCGCACATGGGATATTGTAGATCAAGCTATGTGATGTTGAGGATTTACTTCTTGATATGTTATATGTTAATGGTTAAGATCGTAGATAGTAATTCATTTATTCATGAAAGTTATGAGAATTTTGGTGGAAGTAGTATTCAGGCAATGTTCCTAAGTAGCGGTTTGTGGAAATTGGATGATATCTCCTAATCAGAATGGAATCTAGTTTTCTGTAGTTAAATAGAAGATAAAGACATGTTAATAGTGACATGGATGATAGTGAAAACTTTGAGGTCACATGAGTTAAGAATTATTCTAATTGGAAGCTGATAGTTTTGTGTAATTTTTTATGTAACATGTGGAAACTTTTATTTTGTAATTGGATGCCAACTCATTTGTAATTACTTGAGTGTGGTATAAAGGAAGGAATGTTTTTCCATATTGCAAGGAAGTATGGTGTGTGGAATTGATAAAGTGAATGATTGTGAAAGTGAATTCATGAAGGAACACATGCGAGGTACAAAGATCTAAAATTGAGATCTGGTGTAGCAGTGAGTGCGGTTTGGCATAGTCAGAGAAGAGGTAACATATTGTTGAGATCAGTAATGATTTGATATTATTCTATTGAATAATCTAGAGATCAGTTGGACAGTATGTTTAATGATCTTTCCATTGAAGGTGTTTGGACAGTGGGTCCTTCTGTCTTCCATAACTCCTAACAGAGTTAGAATCTTTTAACAAGGATTCAAAATCTCCTAATAGGGATTCATATGTACTGAATGTATTTCATAAGACTCCTAACAAAGTCCATCCTTTCACAAGGAATATTCATATTAGTGCATCTTTTGTGGGCATCATTCCCACCAGGTTTTACTCTTTGATCAAGAGATTCCCTAGTCAACATATCTTGTGTCATTGTGTTATTGTGTATGAATATCTTTCTATGGTTGGTAATTATATTGCTTACATGGTTAAAATATATTGAAGTTGATAAAAGTTATAATTATCAGATAACTGATTCACCCCCCCCCCCCTTCTTAGTTAGCTTGGTGGACTTTACTTTCTAACAATTGGTATCAGAGTAGTAGGTCCTTGAAAGAAAAGTTTAGCAGCTTAAGGAGAACCATGGAAAATTTTAGGAAAGAAAGCCCTAAGTTTGATGGAGTGAATTTTGACTGCTGGAAAGAAAAGATGAAGACACATCTATTGTGTTTAGGACTAGGTTATTGGTTGAATACAAAGAATGAGAAGACTATCATTGATGAGGATAATCTTGAAACATGTTCTAATGATGAGAGAGATCAATTCATGTGTAACACACTTGTCAGAGAAGCACTTTTGACAGCCCTTCCTGAGAATGAGTATAGTTAGGTAAAATGTTTGAAAACATCTCATGAAATTTGGAAATCTTTACACTCTAGTTTTGAAGGTGATGAACATGCAAAGAAAGTTAGATTACATAATTAGATATGTTCATTTGAAGATATAAGAATGATGGAAGATGAATCTATTAGAAGCTATATTGGTAGAATGTCAAAAATTGTTGCAGGCATAAAATCTTGTGGAGGAACAAAGACAGAAAATGAAGTTATATGGAAACTTTTGAGGACATTGACTCCTGCATTTAAGCACACAACATAGATGATTGAACAAGTTATACCTTGTACTTCAAACTTTACAAGAGAGACTCTTCTTGGAAGATTAGAAGTAGTAGAAATGAACCTGAGGTTATCAGGAGATTTTCCTAGAATGGAGACAACATTAAATACTCTTAGTGTTCACCCTACTTTTTCAAGAAGCATTAGTGTGAGTAGAGATTATGCTGCCAGCAGAAGATCTAGAAATGAGGAAGACAGGAAGATTGAAGAACGTATTGCCTTGTGAAGAGAGAACCAAACGGTAAGAAAATTTTTAAATGTTGGACTTGTCAAGAATATGGTCATTTTGCATCTAAATGTACTAAGAGAGTTAAAAAGTACAGAAATAATTTTAAGCCTAGAAGATCTAAGGAATGTTATTATGCTAATGATGAAGATCTTGAAGCTAGTATAGAGAGAACTTTAAGTGAAAGTGATATTAAGAATAATGATGACATAGGATTTGTAGCAATTAAAGAAGAAAATCATGAAACAGATGTTAAGGAAGAAAAAGACCTAGTTTCTCAAGTTGAAAAGAAAGCTGATTGGATTATAGATAGTGGTTGTTCACATCATATGACTGGAGACATGAAAAAGTTCATAAAGTTTAACAATCATGATGGAGGAGTTGTTAGAGTTGGAAACAATGCACCTTGTTTGATTAAAGGTATAGGATCTATTACTCTTGATGGGAAGACTAATACTGATGATGTTTACTTTGTGGATGGTTTGAAACATAATCTTTTAAGTGTTGGACAGTTAGTTGATAAGGGATATCAAGTTTGGTTTACTAAGAAAACTTGTGTGATAAATGATAAAGATGGAAATTTGATTGGAATTGGATCTAGAACCAGAGGTAATGTATTTTAGTTGAATCCTACTAAGATGACAAGTTTGATTACTAAGATTGATGATAGTTGGTTATGGCACAGAAGATTTTGTCATATAAATTTTGATAACATTGTGAAAATAAGTACTACACTTGCAGTAAGAGATTTGCCTAAAATTATGAAGCCTACTAACATGATTTGAAAGGAATGTGTGATGGAAAAATAGAAGAGAAGTTCATTTCCCAGTAAGAAGTTTACATCTGTAGAGAAGTTGGAGATTGTTCATATAGATTTGAGCAGTCCTACAAGGACTAGAGGATTCTATGGAGAAAGGTATTTTATGATTCTTGTTGATGATTTTACAAGAATGATGTGGATTGCATTTCTTAAAGAAAAATATGAAGCATTTGATCAGTTTAAGATCATTAAGAATAAAGTTGAGAATGAATCCAGAATGAAAATTAAATGTTTGAAATCTGATAGAGGTGGAGAATTTACTTCTAGAGAGTTTAACACCTTTTGTGAAGTGAATGGTATTAAGAGATAGTTTTCAGCCCCTAGAACACCTGAACAAAATGGTATTGCAGAAAGAAGAAATAGATCAATGACTGAAGCAGCAAGAGCTATGTTATTTGAGAATAATTTGGTGAAGATATTCTGGAGAGAAGTAGTGAACACAACAATGTATACAATGAATAGAGTACAAATTAGAGTAGACACAGACAAGACACCCTATGAATTATGGTTTGGACATGCAACCTCAGTTAAGTATTATAGAATTTTTGGAAGAAAATGTTATATACAGAGAGATGATGATATTGGAAAGTTTGATTGTAAAAGTGATGAAGGTATATTTCTTGGATATTATTTGAAGAGAAAAGCTTATAGATGTTATAACAAGAGAACTAAGACTATTGTTGAGAGCGCAAATGTTAAAGTTGATGAAAAGTTCAAAATTTAGGAAATAATGCTTGATTATGAATCTGATGAAGGAACTCATCTTAAACCTAACACTGAAACTACTAAATTATTCTATGAAACTGACAGTGACTTGTTGAATGAAAGCCAAAGTGAAATCATTGAAGAACCGACACCTGAAGTAAGATCTGAGACAATGACACCTAACAGAAAATTATCAAGGAATCATCCTATTGAGAAGATTATTGGAAGCATAGATAGAGGAGTTCTAACTCAAAGTAAGGTACAAGAACAGTTATGTTTGATTTCTCAAATTGAACCTAAATCTACTAGTGAAGCTTGTGAAGATGAATATTGGATTAAAGTTATGAAAGAAGAACTAGATCAAATTGAAAAGAACAAGACATGGGAGTTGGTCCCTAGACCTAAAGATAAGAATGTTATTGGAACTAAATGGGTATTCAGAAATAGGATGAATGAACAAGGAGAAGTAGTAAGAAACAAAGAAAGATTGGTATGTAAGGGATACTCATAACAAGAAGGAATTGATTATGAAGAAAATTTTGCACCAGTAGCAAGAATTAAAGTAGTAAGAATGTTTTTGGCCTATGCAACTTTTAAGAAATTCAAAATATATCAGATGGATGTGAAGTCAGCATTTTTGAATGGAGAATTGGAAGAAGAAGTCTACATTGAGCAGCCTGAAGGTTTTCCTTTGAATCAAGAAGGAGACATGGTATGTAAACTGAACAAAGCCTTATATCGACTAAAGCAAGCACCTAGAACTTGGTATGCAAGATTGGATAAGTATTTGTTAAAATTGAGATTTACAAAAGGAACAACTAATAGCAACCTATACACAAAAGAAATTGAAAATGGTTTTTTAATTATAGTTATTTTTGTTGATGACATTATTTTTGGAGGAGAAGATGAAGCTAGTGATAAATTTGCTGATGAAATGAAAAATGAATTTGAAATGAGTATGATTGGTGAAATGAAATACTTTTTGGGATTATAGATAACACAGAATAGTGATGGTATCTTTGTAAGCCAGACAAAGTACTTGAATGATTTGTTGAAGAGATTTGGAATGGAGAACTGTAAACTAGTTGGAACACCTATGGTAATTGGACATAAATTATCTAGCACAAATGAGACTCCTACAGTTGAATAGAAGAAATATAGATCTATGATTGGAGTTTTTTAGTACTTGACACATACATAACCTAATATAGCATATTCAGTTGGAATTGTAGCAAGATTTCAAGCTAAACCTAGAGAATCACATTATGTAGCAGTAAAGAGGATATAAGATATTTAAGAGGCATAATGGACTATGGATTGTGGTATGATAATTCTGATGATTTTACCCTATGTGCATATAGAGATGATAATTGGGGAGGTAGTGTTGATGATAAAAAGAGCACCAGTGATGGAGCATTTTTCCTTGGAGGTAGATTGGTTTCTTGGCTAAGCAAGAAGCAAAATTGTATTTCATAGAGCACAGCAGAACCAGAATATGTAGTAGCAGTAAACAATTACAACCAGATAATTTGGATGAAGAAGATGTTGAAGGATATTGGAATAAAGTTTTTTGAACCTATTGTTATACATTATGATAACAGCAACACAATTAGTATGTCTAAGTACCTTGTATTAAATTCTAAGAAAAAGCATATAGAGATAAAGTATCATGTAGTAAGAGAGAAAGTTGTTGAGAAAGAAGTCAAATTTGAGTACATAAGTACAAAGGAGCAGATTGCAAACATATTTACAAAGCCTTTGCCTAAGGATACCTTTGAGTATCTGAGAGGTATGCTTGGGGTTATGCCCGAGCCTACTTTTGAGAAGTGATGAAAATTGGTTACATCCATCCAATGGTATATGAGCCTTATCTTTCTTCTGGATTGGATGTTGGTACTTCCTCTATGGTGGAGTGTGTGTATTTGAGCTGAGTCATAAGGACTCTAATGAATGTATTTTCTAACAATGTCTTTTGACATTAGAGTTGTTGTTGACATAATGATGAAATTTTTTTCATTGATGTCAATGGGGGAGAAGTGTACATGAAAAACCATTTGTACCATCTGTTGGATAGAACTAAATAGGATAATGAAGCAAAATTTGATTAATGAAGAGGATTTGAAAATATTTTTTGAAGAGCAGCAGAATTGCAGTATTGGATTCATGGAACATTGGATGTTTTACATCTATGTTGCCATCAATACCAATGAGGGAGATTGTTAGGAATGAATGCTAAATATATCCTATGGGTATATTGGTAGCCATCTGTAGCAGTTGTTGTTGCATTCATGACTATGATTGTCATTGATGTCAACACAGTGATCTATTGGAGATTAGCAGAGGAGCAGATAGTGTTTTGATTAGCGCACATGGGATATTGTAGATCAAGCTATGTGATGTTGAGGATTTACTCCTTGATATGTTATATGTTAATGGTTAAGAGCACATATAGTAATTCATTTATTCATGAAAGTTATGAGCATTTTGGTGGAAGCAGTATTTAGGCAGTGTTCCTGAGTAGCGGTTTGTGGAAATCAGATGATATCTCCTAATCGGGATGGAATCTAGTTTTGCATAGTTAAAGAGAATTTGAAGATATATTGATAGTGATGTGGATGACATTGCAAACTTTGAGGTCACATGAGTGAAGAATTATTCTAATTGGAAGCTGAAAGTTTTATGTAATTTTTTATGTAATGTGTGGAAACTTTTATTTTGTAATTGGATGTCAACTCATTTGTAATTACTTGAGTGTGGTATAAAGGAAGGAATGTTTTTCCTTGGTGCAAGGAAGTATGGTGTGTGGAATTGATAAAGTGAATGATTGTGAAAGAGAATTCATGAAGGAAGACATGCGAGGTACAAAGATCTGAAATTGAGATCTGGTGTAGTAGTGAGTGCATTTTGGCACAATTAAAGAAGAGGTAAAATATTGTTGAGATAAGTAATGATTTGATATTATTTTATTGAATAATCTAGAGATCAGTTGGACAGTGTGTTCAGTGATCTTTCCATTGAAGCTGTTTGGGTAGTGGGTCCTTCTGTCTTCCATAACTCCTAATAGAGTCCATCCTTTCATAAGGAATATTCATATTAGTGCATCTTTTGTGGGCATCATTCCCACTGGGGTTTACTCTTTGATCAAGAGGTTCCCTAGTCAACATATCTTGTGTCATTGTGTTATTGTGTATGAATATCTTTCTATGGTTGGTAATTATATTGCTTACATGGTTAAAATTTATTGAAGTTGATAAAAGTTATAATTATCAAATAACTAATTCACACCCCCCCCCCCCCTCTCAGTTATCTTAGTGGACTTTAATTTCTAACAAAGCTATGGCATGGTTCACTAAACTATCTCCTCCCCTTAAATAATTTGACCAACTAGTGCATAGATTTATCTAGTAATACTCCTATGACATTCAACATTCTATCACTATGCTTGATCTTTGCAATATTAAACAATGCCAAGGTGAATCCTTTGTGGTTTTCCTTTAGCGATGACAAAAGCTCTACTCATGTTATCCTTAGAAAATTTATGAGACTAAAATGATAGATATATTCATCAATGCTTTGGTTCCTAATGAATTATGCATTTGAAAATTTAAACCTATGCTTCATTTGATAAATTGGTTGAATCATTTATTTTCATAGAGGACATTCTTGTTCATAAAGGAGAAATCACTCTTTAGCATAAAGTGTTAGGAATGGGAACACTAAGAGGGGGGGTGAATCAGTGTTCATTGTATTTTAACTTTTCACTTTAATCTTTATATTGAACTTAAATTTTTAAGTACTTAATTAAACATTCACTTAAACATGAAACATAAAATCAACACATGACACCAATATGGTTACGGGGAAACCCAAATAGGTAAAAACCCCGGTGCGAATTGACACCCACTAATATTCTGCACTAGCATTTTGTGATCCTTGTTAGAAGATCCCTAACCCTATTAGGAGTTTCTTTACAATGCATTAAGTATAGTAGACCTTGTTAAGGGTTGGACCCTATTAGGAGTCTTTTACAATTGTCCCTATTAGGGGAGAGGACACAGTATCCAAGAGCTCACTGCTCAAGTGGTGAAGGCTACAACCTTCTGATCTTAGATACACACTATATCTACATGATGAATTGTCACTGTGACATTGCTTGTCAAATTAGTTCCTTTGATGTGATGATGCTTTGACCTCTTGCAAAGATCTAATACATCTTATACTATCTTTTCACAATTCTTCTCTGCTTATCATAACTCTCTTTCAACTTCCATCTTGAATATAATGGGCGTATCTTATATTTATATGCTCATACAAAATAAACAACTAGGTTGGCCCTATAACTTATTACAAACAACACTTCCAAATGAATTAGCTTAAGCATTCTTACAATTATACATATAAACATGTCAAAAACCTAAATACAATGGGTTCATAGCCTTTACAACATTACATTATAACCACAAACCAAAATACTAACTGTCGATTTCATGCTCTATTCTTCACTGGCACACACTAGTTGTGCAACTTCAACTGACTATAACTTTCTCATCCTTTCACATCTGATCATGCACTCTTAGGTGAAGCATGAATATAGTCTAACCAACTTAATTTCTAGGGTGCATAACATAATTCTTCTATACGCACATGCACCGATGCTCTGAGCTGCAGGAACTCTGTACACTGTCCAGTCTTCAACACTTAACTAATTTATGATCTTCTCATCAATTGCGCTGACTCCAAACTACTATATGACTTTGTTACCATAATGAAAACACTATATCAAGTCATAAACATCAGTATATCCAACTTTCCAACAATCTCCCCCTTTGTCATTGATGGCAACAAAGGAATATGGCCAAGTTGCTAACTGTCCTTAATACAAAAAAATTTTGTTCTCTATACATGTACTTATATCTCCCTATACATATTATGATCCATATTCTATACACAACTCCCCCTTTGACATTAATGACAAAGGTGTTACAAAAAAAAAACTATTGGAGATTTGCCAGCAAGCCAGTACTGATTGTATGTTTGTCATTAATGACAACATATGGAAAGTAACATGCATGGAATTCCTATGTAGTAAGATTTCAATATATGTAGCATGGACATGATATCAACATGATATCATGGGTGCAGAGGTTAACTGTTATTATAGATAGTTACATAGTAGTTGGTGTCAGTAGTGTTCCTGACAGAGTAACAGATAGTGTTCTATGTATGGTTTTCTGTATAGTTATCATGGAGCCTTGCACACTTGGATATATGTTGAAGACATGTTATTGATGTTTTAGTTATGGACGCATAGTCTGATGATAAACACAAGTGAATTTATGCAGTAGCTATTCACCAATAGTAGTTTTCTATGTTTGTTCAAAAGAGTTGACATAGATTTTACTGGTTCTTGAGTTGCACCTATCTTGATGGTATGCACCCTTGGATTTAAGCTTGGAGAAGTGTTATTTATGTTCAGTTAAGATTTCATAAGTTAATTCATCTTACAAAGAAATTTCTAGTTCTTTTGGTAGAGCCGATAGTGTGTAGCATGCATCTACAATTATTTTATTAGATAGGTCCCAAAATGAGTTGTGTGCATAATAGAGCTAACAGAATGTTTGTTGGAGGTTATTATGGTTTCTCTAATATGATTTCAAGGTGGTTCTAATAGAATGACTTGATTATATCATTTAGAGGAAAGATATTTATAGGCAGTCATTTGTGATTGCTGAAGTGTGGTTCATGGTTGATTAAGCAGAGCAGAGCAGAGTGTGTGAAGTGTTGAACCATCAGAAGAAGGTCTATGTGACCAAGTAAAATATGTGGGCTATTCATTGGAACTGATCCAGATAGTAGGTCAAATCATAGTTCACCAAGATCTAGATATAGTGTGTATCTATTATTCAGAAGGTTGTAGTCTTTGCCCATTTGAGCAGTGAGCTCTAGGATAGTGCATCCTCTCCCCTAATAGGGACAATTGTAAAAGACTCCTAACAGGGTCTGACCCTTGACCAGGGCTACTATACTTAATATATTGTAAAGCCACTCCTAACAGGGTAAAGGATCTTCTAACAAGGATCATTATACACTAGTATAGAATATTAGTGGGTATCAAGTCCCACCAAGGTTTTTACCTATTTGGGTTTCCCTATAACCAAAATATTGGTGTTGTGTTCAAGTGTTATTTCATTGTGTTTATGCTTTATTTTTAAGTATAATTAATTGGATAAAGATTTGAATCTTGTAGATAATTGATTCACCCCCCCCCCTTCTCAGTTGTCTCTTGGGACTATTCCTAACAAAAACTTTATCTACACATACTCACTGAGGGAAAACATCTGAATATGCAATCTTTAGGTTCTGGATCTCCTTCTTCCAAAATGTGATCAAAGAGTTGACTATCTAGAGATGGGAACATAATGCATACTGAAGCTTCTCCATCTTCTTCAAATCTATGGAAGGACCTTTATCATAGGTCACCATAGTGGCATCAATCTCCTTGATATTCTGATTAATAGTGTCTAGTGAGGGTGCAAGAGCATTCCTCAACTGAGTTTGTCTAGCCCTTAACTTTGTCATCTTTTTTTTTGCCTTCTCAATTTTCTCTATTTGAGTTTGGTAGACATTATTGCACATGTCTACATATGTGGATGTGTCTTTCACTAAACTCTTCACCTGTTCAATCATAGCTTCTACCTCTTTTATTTTCTTGAAATGAGCATCGGTGAGCTTATCTTGATCCATGCATTATGCAATGATTTTTCTTCCTTGATCTACAAATTCTTTCAAGGATGCTTGACCAATCTTGAGGGAACTAAGGTCAAGTGCAAAGTTACTGATCAATTCAATCAATCTCTTCTTCAGATACTTTTCTTCTACAACTAGAGATGTAGACTCTTCAAGGCTTGAGAAATTGCTTTTGAAATGTGAGATGACTATACTCACATCATCAACTGAGTGTATGTTTGACACTTTCTTATCTTCTGGCAATAGATCTTTCAAAATGTTTACTGATTCTACCAGGAGGGGATTCCTCATCACTTGATTTTATTTGGCTTTCTCCATAGCTAAGACATTGAACTTAATCAGGTCTTCTTCTTTCCATGAGTCCAAATTGGATGTGTCAGGTGTCAAACTTGACAACAATGCTGCTGAAGGGGTGATGGGAGTGTTGTCCAACACTCTTTTCTCTATTGACATTTCATCCTTTTTATCACTTTCCCTTTCTTCCTCTTTTTATATTTCTTTTTCTTGTTCTTTTTCTATTTCTTTTTCTTCCATCTTTTCTTCTTCTTTTTCATCATCAATCAATGCTTCTTCTTGATGAGTGGGTGGTGTGTTGCTGCATAAAATTTTAGCTTCTTGTGTGCTCACAAGCACTTATTCAAACTTATCCAAGTTAGTGTCAGTGGCCACCATGGCTATCTCAACATTATCAATGATAATGGTGTTGTCCTTGAGTGATTTTGTCATGGGCGCAGGCTTATCAAACTCTATTTGTGCTTCCACTGTAGGTGTTGAATCTTGAGGACCTGTAGATTGTATCTTGATGGTCTCTATTGCTTTGTCTTGCTCACTAGGTGCTTGAGAGATGGGCATGAACATAGGTTTCATGTGCTTCTCTAAGAATACCTTCTCAAAGGTCTTCTCTATTTCCTTAGAAATCAGCTCATAGTCTTTGTTCATGAGGTGTAGTTTTCTCATCTTTGTCCTTAAGTGCAGCTTCACCAAATTAAACAATATTAACTTTTCTTCAACATAACATACTAGAAGAGTGGAATCAAGTGTTTTTTCCCTTATTCTAAAGTCTTCTTCAGTGGCTTATCTCTTCAAGGTATCCATTATCTCCCATACCTTATCTATAATTGTTGTTTTCAATTCAAGAACTGTCTTCTTGAAATTTATCATGTGTTTAATCTGAATCTCATGAATCTCTGATTTATCAATTTCATGATTTTTTTCATAAAACTTGGCTATCTGATCTAGCCTTCCTTCATCTACAAATATAGTCCTTAACACTTGAAGACTAGGTATGAATCCTACTTCTAGAGGTGACTACACATTTTTCAATTTGCTTCTTGTGGCTGCACTTATAGCTAAAGGGTGATTTGTGGCAATTTGTTTTCTCCTCTTGGGCATCTTAGGAGATGCATCTTTGGAATCAATATCAACTATATCAATGGGTGCAAGACTAATATCATCAATTTTACTCTATTTATCCTTTGGATCATCAATCTTCTCAATCTTTATCATTTCAACTTAGGATCATTAGACTTAGCATCTTCTGTGGATGCACTTTCAATTTCCAAGGCAATCATTTCTTCCCTTTCCTTTTCAAGGGCTGCTTGTGTTACTCCATGAGTTTTGAGTATCTCAGATGTAATCTTAGAGGCTTTCCTCTTAGTTGTTGTGTTGTTTAGTTTAGCATCAACTTCCCTTGTCTTTTCCTCATAAGTTCCCCACCTAGGTTCATTAGGATCTTTAAGGGTTGATAGTAGAACCTCTGCATATGCTTCAAGGACCTGTTCCTCTACCTCATAACCAAGTGGATGAATCCACTTAGTTCTTGGCTCAACAGCTTCCATACAAGTTGTGTCTATCTCTACCATAAAGCATATAGTATCCTTATACTTTTCCACAATGCTCTCTGGAATTCTATACCTCATTTGCATCTTGATCCTAAAGGTCTTCAATTCCAATGTTATATAATCTCTCAATGTGCTTTCAGTGGATGCTTTGTTAGATATCTATGGCATGGTTGGAATGGACTTGTCCAAATACATATCTGATACTCTCCCAACTATATGAAGGTACATGTAAATGATTAAAGACCCAAACCTGAATATTTTGGTCTTATCATGCTTGATGGCCTTGATGTTATCAATCAACTATGCATGACATATCTCACACAAGTTGAACTATGCATCTTCCTTCACAAGTCTAATGGGTGCTAGAATAGTTCTTGTAGACACACTATTCACCCTACTGGTGTGATGAAACCTGTATCCAAGTATCATAGACATCAATTTGATGTCTTCTTGTTCAATAGGCTCAATTATCATCCCACACCTATCACTCCTTGACTTAAAAGTTAGCTCAACCATCTTTATGACATCCTTACCCATAGGAAGGACAGTGCCTATCCTAGAAAGGCCTGTCATCTCATATATCAAGTCAATGGTGATTCTTACTGGCACATCACCTATCCAAAATAAATCATCATGAATTCTGCTCAATAAAATCTTTATCCATTCTATCTCATAGAATTCATATGCCATAGCATACTCAACAATAGGGTGATCATTACATTTAACATATTCATCCATGAATGTTTTGTCTGGTTTCAACATGGTATCCATGTGTGCCCTTAACCTATCCAACCCTACTCATTCTTTCTTGCAGTAGATATATGCCCTAATATCCTCGACATGCATGATGTCCATAGGTATGTAGGAGAAAGCTCCCTCTAAATCATCTAGGGTTGACTTAAATGGATGCTTCTTGAATACATATCTCTTCTTCTTGGCAACATCATAAAATATGGGAGTGGCCATGACTTACTTGTTTAATTTCTTTCCAACTAATCTCTAAGATAATTTGAAGACTACTGGATCAGCGCGATGAACTAGGGTTTTTGCAATTGACTAAATGTACTAAAAATCACTGATAGATCAATCTTCAAGTCTTCACAACAACTTCCAAGGCTCTTTATACTCTTCAATCACTCTAAGTTTGAATAAAATGAGTAATCAAACAACTTTCTATGTACTTAAAGTGAGAATTATGCCATTAATGCAAGTTGTGTAAACCAGGTTGTCACTTCAAAATTTCCAACTCAAGTTCTATTCACAATCAGCATATGTGCTATTGCACAAAGGTACCTTTATACTCCAAAAGCTTAAGTTCGAAGGTGCATACTTTGAGGATGAGTATACCAGCCACGTAGGAGTCTAGAGATAAATTAGCTCCCCCTATGACCCTGAGGGCCATTCATCCAGATGTAGAGGGTGCGTCCACTGTGGATGCATCCAATACATTCTCATCAACTTTTTCCTTCTTTCCTTCTAACCAAATCAAGCTTGCATCCTCTGAGGCTTTCACAAACTTGAATTCTCCTTCAGGATCCAATACTAGTTCTTCAGCCTTTTTAGAGCTTTCCTGACCTTGCATCCTTGATCTATAGAACTTTGAGATATGTCTAGCCTTGTTACAAGAGTGAAAAATGACTGGAGGTCTTATATTCCTTGGCGCATTAACATGAGTTAGCAATCTGCATTGTCTCACTCAGTGACCATTATAGTTACATATCTAACATCTAACATTCTAAGAACTTCTTGTGTTTGTCCGATTTTGATTTCTCTAATCATGTTGAATCCTATTCTTCTTGCTAGTCTTGCAATTCATAGCTCTATGACCAAATTTATTACATGAATAATAGTAACCATTAAAAGGTCTTACCTCTGTACAGTTCCTTGCAATGTGTCCATGCTTGTTACAAGTAAAACAAGTGTGGTCTATAGGCTTGCACTCATTCTTAGGTGGTCCACCATTATCTTTGGTTTGATCTTTATTCTTTTTAGCATTAGTAGAGTCCTTTTGTGAGTCCTTTCTTGCTCGCATGTTGTCAATCTGATGCTTCATTGTATCCAATACAGCTAGTGTCTCCTTTAGCTCTCCTTGCATTCAACTGAGATTCTATCAAATCAGAACTAGTGTTTAATTTGTCAATATGATTCTTTACTACTTTCAATTTAGACTCCAAGCTTTGTTTTCTATTCCTTAGCTCCAAGATTTCCAAGTTTGCTTGCCTTAGTTCTTCATTGAGTTGAAGGTTCTCTTTGATTTGTTCATTATAGACTTCCTGGTTGTTGATCAGCTTATCATCAAATTCTACAAGTAGTTCTTTCATAGATGCATTTTCTTCATTCAGCTTCTTGACCTTTGCTCCTAGATCATTCTTTCATATCCTTTCTTAGCCTTTTGATAACCAATTGTGCATCACTAAATTTTTCTTTTAGTTCTTCAATTTCTCTTTCTAATTTGTCCAGGTCTTCAAGAGAAGCTTCAAGATTTCTTTTCAAATGTTTCATTTCTACTTTTTCAATGATCTCCTTAATTGATTAAACTTCTATGTTGAGGACCAGAGCTCTGATACCAATTGTTAGGAATGGGAACACTAAAAGGGGGGGGGGGTGAATCAGTGTTCACTATATTTTAACTTTTCACTTTAATCTTTATACTGAACTTAAATGCTTAAGTATTGAATTAAACATTCACATAAACATGAAACATGAAATCAACACATGACACCAATATGGTTATAGAGAAACCCAAATAGGTAAAAACCCCAGTGGGAATTGACACCCACTAATATTCTACACTAGTGTTTTGTGATCCTTGTTAGAAGATCCTTAACCCTGTTAGGAGTTCCTTTACAATTCATTAAGTACAGTAGACCTTGCTGAAGGTCAGACCCTATTAGGAGTCTTTTACAATTGTCCCTATTAGGGGAGAGGATGCACTATCCAAGAGCTCACTGCTAAAGTGGTGAAGGCTACAACCTTCTGATCTTAGATACACACTATATCTACATGATGAACTATCACTGTGACACTACTTGTCAGATTAGTTCCTTTGATGCATTGATGCATTGACCTCTTGCAAAGCTCTAATACATCTTATACTATCTTCACACATTTATTCTCTTCTTATCGCAAGTCTCTTTCAACTTCCATCCCAAATACAATGGGTGCATCTTATATTTATGCGCTCATACAAAATAAACAACTAGGTTGACCCTATAACTTATTACAAACAATGCTTCCAAATCAATTGGCTTAAGCATGCTTACAATTAAACATATAAACATGTCAGTAACCTAAATACAATGGGTGCATAGCCTTTACAACATTACATTATAACCGCAAACCAAAATACTAACTGTCAGCTTCATGCTCTATTCTTCACTGGCACACACTGGCTGTGCAACTTCAACTAACTGTAACTTTCTCATCCTTGCACATCTGATCATGTGCTCTTAGAAGAAGCATGAATATAGTCTAACCAACTTAACTTCTAGGGAACATACCATAATTCTTCTGTATGCAAGTGTGTTGATGCTATGAGTTGTAGGAACTTTGTACACTGTCTAGTCTTCAACACTTAACTGATTTCTAATCTTCTCATCAAGTGTGCTGACTCCAAACTACTATATGACTTTTTTACCATATAACAACACTATATCAAGTCATATACATTAGTATAGCCAACTTTCCAACATAAATAGCATAAGTCCTCTACAAATAACCAACATAATAAAGACAAGCATAAGTTTTGGAACAAAACCAAAGATGTTGTCAATGACATAATCGTGGGTACAACTTTAGTGTCTACCACTACTAAGCTTAAAAAGATAGATTTCAATCTATCTACTATTGTGAAAGATAATAAGACAAATTCAACAAGCTCCAAAATTGATAGGCCTTGGATCTCTAAGCCTAAGAGAGACTTCACTCCTCTTGGAGAATCACTTGAGAATTCCTTGAAGATGCTTCTAACTAACAATATCATCACTTTTCCTAATAAGTCAAAACCCAATGATCCTAAGATAAATCCTAAATGGTGGACCAAAAACCAATATTATGATTATCATCACAACAAAGGACAAAAGACTAATGAATGTATGAATCTTAAGAATCTCATTCAGGATATAATTGACAATGAGACTATTGTAGTTGAACCCCCACAAGAAAATAATGATCATAAAGCTTTCAAGGAGCTTTTTCCTAAATTTGAGAAAGGGGATTCTTCTAAGATAAAGTATAATAAGGCTAGTTACACCTACTCTAATAGTGACAATGTGATCAACATACTTGAATCCTTTGATCATACTATCAATACTATCAAAGCTAATGACAAAGCTTAAGCTGAATCATCTAATGTGGTAACTCACTCTCAAGTGAAAGTCACTCTACCAAGAGAAGGTTTGTTCTCCTCCTCTGCTTTTAAGCAAGCAACAACATCAATATCTAATCTAGCTACCCCATCAGCTGCACAGGATTACAATCCAGTTGACCAACTCCAATGCACCTCATCTTAGATCTCAATATTTGAGCTACTCAAAATCTCTCATTCTCACAAAGAGATCCTTGATCAAGCCCTTCTTGTGACTAACATACCTAAGGACCTAGACATTGATAAGTTCTAGTCCATGGTCGGTCATCTGACTTCACCTCATTATCTAACTTTCTCTTAATAAGATGACAAATCTATTATCCATCCACATAATCATCCCCTCCATATTGAAGTTTCTATCCATAAGTATAGATTTAAGCACATTTTGATAGATGGAGGTTTGGGTTTGAACATCTACCCTTTCAATTTGGTTAAATTTCTTATTTTCTTAGAGTACGTTATTGATCCCCAATGCAAAATAATGATCAAAGCATACAATGAAGAGGAATGTTCTTCTAAAGGCATGGTATTCTTACCCGTTCAAGTAGGTCCTTCTCAAAAAGATGTCATCTATAACATCTTGGATATTCCTTTTTTATATAACATACTTCTGGGTTACCCTTGGATCCATGAAATGAAAGAAATTCCTTATACATACCAATGATGCATTAAATTCCCTCATGACTAAATTGATATTACTATCTTGATAGACTCACCGTATATCTGTAGCATTCCTAAAAAATAATACTGAAGGGTTCCTCACACAAAAAAGGGTCAAATCTTGAGGAAGAAGAAACAAAGAAAAAGGAAGCTTTGTCAGACTATGGGAAAAGAATACTAGTTAGACCTACTGGTATGGGAGAATATCGAGTGGACACTAAACCAATCTCTTCAAAGTCTTATGGTAGATCATCTCCCTCTGTTAAAACAACACCTATTATCTATGAAGGCACTATAATGGTTAAGGCTACAAGTCCCCTAGAGCTAGAAAGGGAAGAAAGCGATGTCCTAGAAAGACTCTACAAGAGAGAACAGTCTAGATAAGAATTAAAACATGCTAAAATTTCACCTAAAAAGTATGGTGTTGGTTACCAACTATATCGTCAGAAAATGGAAGCACTTCCATTTAGGACTATTTTATCCCTTTGAGTAGGTGGTTTGGGGTCATATCAAATGCTTTGATGGGATCTCTAGCTTGGATCTGGTTTTTCCCCTTGTTCTGCCCCTCTTTCCACCTCTTTCTAGCCTATTTTTGGCATCCTAACCTGAAACCCTGAGATTCTTGACCTCAGGGTCAAGGTCAAACTTCTGGGTCAAGTTTGACCTTAACCCTGACCTAGGTCAGAGTCAACCTTGACACTGACCCTAGGTCCAGATTTCAAAATCCAAAAGTTTTCAGATGTCGGGTTTCAAAAAGTTTTATTTTTCGCTTTCAGGTTGGCTGTTTCAGATTTCAGAATGGTAAACTCTTAAATTATATTTAATTTAGGTCCATTTCTAGGGGTTAAGGTTTAAATGGGAATTTAATTCTCCTATGTAGGCCTCTCTAGAAGTTTTTTCCCTAGACTTGTATAAAAGGAAGCTTTCCTCTGTCATTTCAATCCATCTTTCATCTCTCTTTTGTAATCAAGGACTCCATCTTTCAAGAAAGCATTCTAAATCAAGGAAGCATTCAAGCATTCAAGCTCTCCATTGAACATCAAGGATTCAAGAATTCAATTCTTTTGGAGGGATTTGGTTCAGGCATTCAAGATTCATCATTCAAACCCTACATCTATCTATCATGGTGGTGTGATCTTCCTTCAAGATCCTTTGTTCATCTTCAAGATCTATTCATTCTCCCTTCAAGGTGGATTCCAAGCATACAATCATGGAGGTTTTGATTTACATTTGTTAGTGTTGATTCCAATCTTTCATATCAACATACTTGTTTACATTCCAAATACAATTGCATATCTATTGAATGTCATAGCTTCGTTGTTAGATCTACTTCTATTACTTGCTAGCATTCTCTATTTCAATTCTATTTTAAAGGTTGATTCCAAACTAGGGTTTGACCAAGGAAAACCCCTCATCTAAACAAAAAAACCCTTTTTCTTGTAGGTATAGGTGTGGGACAATGAATCGCAGATCAGATCTGAGTACCCTTTTCGTCAAACTTCTAGGATCCATGAACAGAATTTCTGTTGGAATAGTGTAGGTCAAGGTCGACATAAAGGGGTAAGATTGTACCCAAGGGTAAGATCTTACCCCTATTTTGGGTCAAGGCCGACCTTTCTTAGAATAGTAGAAGGTTTCTTGGTTTTCTCTGTCTTTGTGTTTCCAAGCCAAATCCAGTTGCAGAATTTCCTGAAACTGAGTACATACACCAAAAAATAGTGATTCCTGAATCTTCTACCTTTCAAGATAAGTATTCATGTTTTATTAAGTTTTGTATATCCACAACATTTTCCACACACCTCACATTTTCCAACACACAAAACATAGATATAAAAATATATCTTCATATGTTTTTATATCTTACATTTTGGTGAACCCATGATAGAAAACTCTTTCTTTTTTAGTGTTAGATGCTTTTCTTTCTTTCTTTAATATTATATTTATTTTATGCTCTTGCATTTTAAAATTCAAAAAACAAAAAAATCTATATATTCTACAAAATACAAAAATATTTCTTGCATTTACTATGAAGATCTTTAAGATCCTTTGATGTGTGGTTATTTTATTTATTATTCTCCTCTTAGCATCTCTTTATCATACTTATGATGTTTATGAGAGTATCATCCACTTCATTATGTTTGTTACTCTTCATCTTTCACTTGTCTATGCTATTGTGAGACTGACTAATACTAGTCTTTCTACTTTCATAACTTTCATTAAAGATTTATGTGGTGGACTTATTACTCTATTAGATTATGTGAAGAATTTGGTAGATGATACACCATCTCCTAATCTTCCTAATCCTAATCCTAATCCTATCCTTCCTTATCTAATTCCTAACATTCCTAATATGTCTAATTCTCCATTTGATATTCCTAGTTCTTCCCATACTTATGATGAGGTTCAAACTATGGTTCATGATGCATATGTGAAAGAATTCTTGGATTTACCTTCCCCTTCTTATCTGATCCAAGATGATATTAAAGGGAAGAAAAAAGAAACTTCTTCTAAGCCTATTATTCCACCTTATACAACCTTTACTCATGAACATAATAAAAAATCACCTCCTAGAGAATCTTTACATCATATGTACACTATAGGATATAATATGATGGTTAAACAAGGTTATAAGGGTTTAGGGCTTTGTGTTAATGAGCATGGTATTAAGTCTCCAATTCATATATCCCCTAAACAAGATATGTGTGGTCTTGGTTGTTTGCAATCTCAATTTAAGATGGTTGATTTTGATCATCGTCCTCCTCTTCATCTTCTTCTTCAAATGCCTACCTTAGATTATCTTGATACTCCTCAAGATGTGGCTAAGAAGGTGTATGTTTAGTTAATGAATTCCAAGAAATAAATATTTAAAACTATGCTGAAAGATTCTCTATCCAAGTACAAATGTCCTTTTCATTACAGTAATACACATTTACTTGTTGATTGTGTGCATTTCAAGTTATATGTTAGAGAAAGAGTTGCTTTAGGAATAATATCCCACTCTCGTGTGGTTTTAAAATTCCTTCATAACTTTGATAAGGGGTATCCCCTTGACTCTTCCATAATGTAGATCTTCTATCCTCTTGTCTCATGACTAGGGGGCAAGAGGTATTTCATCTAGTCTTCTAGGATCCATCAGGCTCTTAGCATATATTTTTTCTTAAGCTTAATTGGCATTCTTTCTATCTTTTCCTCCCTATGGTTTTGTATTATGTCCATAATCATCCATAGATTTTCTCTTTTCAAGATATATTTTCTAAAGACTTTTTTGCAAAGGTATCCCTTTCTTTCATCCCTGGGGGGCAAGGTTCTTCCTTCTTTCTCTTTGTCTAGGGATCTTCTTTCCTTAGCTTAGTGGCATTTGTTTATCTTTCAACATTATTTTATTATACTGACTAAGGTTTTGGCTATGGATATCCTTTTATGTGAGAGGTTTTTGTCTGAGGTCATCACCTCTTCTTTATTTTGTAAATTATGTTCATTATAAATTTTTATCCTTGTTGTAGGGTTAGAGGTTGATTCCTGTGTTCCAAGATTCCTCTTCCTCTTGATAACTAGGAGCTTGATGATTGAATCTTTGGTCTCTCTTTGTTTCTCTTTGAAAGATGATGTTTTATCTAAAGCACTCCTCTATGGTGGGGGTCTTGTTGATAATATCTCTTTCTATGTAAATAGATCACTGACTGTAAGGTGGCCCTTCATCAGTGCTATTAGAGTAGGATTTCTTGAGTGTGTAAACAGAGCGCCGAACGTGAGGTAGTTTGCACCAAGACCTTGGGTTGGGTGAAGTTTTCCTTAAGAGGACATGAGTATGGAGAAGAGAAAGAAGAAGATGACTTTTGTGATTGGATGGATTCTTAGAGTTCCTAGACTTGAGAAAATTAGAGAGAGATATCAAGAAGAGGCAAGAGTTGCAATATTGGATTTGAAGAAGCAAGTGGCTAAATTAGAAGCAGAGCTGAAAAAGAGAAGAGTGATTCAAAGAGATGATGATAATTCTTTGGATGCAGGGAAGAAAGAAGATACATTGGAGTATCACACAAGCGGTGCAAAAGAAGAGGAATAGCATGAAGATGAAAAGATTCATGAACCTGAAGTTGAAGAAGATAATTTATTAATGAAGATTGCAGCAGTTGAGGAAGAGTGGAACATCTTAGTTGGAGGTCAAAGGAAAGAAGGTGTTGCATACATTGTTGAAGACATGAAAGAAGAAAACAAAGATGAAGATATGAAAGAGGTAAATTTTTATGAATTATGGGATGCTAACTTTGAGATGGATTTGAAAGATAATGATGATGTTTTATATGAGGACTTTGCAAGTGATGTTTGGTATGCAAAAGAAGATTTGTATGGTATTACAGAGTTTACTACAGATGCATTAGATCCTAA
Organism: Chamaecyparis obtusa; assembly: GCA_027943335.1. Taxonomy (NCBI): domain Eukaryota; kingdom Viridiplantae; phylum Streptophyta; class Pinopsida; order Cupressales; family Cupressaceae; genus Chamaecyparis; species Chamaecyparis obtusa. The sequence continues at coordinate 657,275 of BSBK01000407.1, forward strand.
AAGTTTGGAGGAGAATGAGAGTTATAGATGGACAAAGTTGGTTGTAGGGGAGTATTATCGGCAGCATATACTTGTTCCAACTAGGTGTTGGAAAAGAAGGAAAAATAAAATATATCGGCAACGGATACTTGTTCCAGCAAGGTGTTGGAAGAGAAGAAAAAAAATATATCAGCATTAGCTACTTCATTTTGTGAATCCATATCCTCAAAATTTTGCCTACCATGGGTGTCTGATGCAGGAGCATCTTGCATCACAAAATAAAAGGGGGCATGATAAAAAAAAGAGAGAAAAAAAAAACAAAACAAAGGAAAGAGAAAAAAAAAAAGAGAAGAAGAAAAAAAACAATAGATAAATAAATAAAAAATTCATTTACCAAGGTGCATAGGTGGGAAGGAAAAATAAAAATAAAAATCAAATAAAAGAAAAAAAATCATTTCATTTATCGAGGTGTGTAGGTGGCATTTTAGAAATTTGTAGAAAGTTCTTGCATTTAATATTTGTAGCTAGGTAGTTACACATTTCTATTTTCTTATTGGCCCACAAAGGCAATGTAATTTTGTAATTGGCCCACATGGTGGTGCTTAATATTAATTGGGTGGATATTTAATATTTGTATCAAGGTAGTTGCATCTATCTTTTATCCCACATTGGTTGTGTTGTAATATCTTGGGTGGTAAATACCTATATAAAGAAGGCAAAGGAGCATTCATAAGTAAGCTCTCAAGTTGAAGCTCTCAAGTGGTAAGATATCCTATTGGGAAAGAAGCTCTAGGAAGGAAGCTCTTGAATTGTAAGCTCTCATAGTTGGATGGAAGCTCTCATGTTGTAAGATCTCTCAAGTTGTAATGATTTTCAAGTACTAATGTATGCTTTGTAAAGCATTTTGTGTTTTCTTTATCTCCATGTTGCTATGTATTTGGTTATGATTTGGTAAGGGTGGTGTGGCCCTTCATCAGACATATCCTTTTTATGATTATCTATGCTCTTGGATGTAAGGGTCAATACCCTTTGCTAAGAATATAGTGTACATTGTTGTTAAACATAATATCTTCTTATCTTGTGAAGTAGGTATCCTCCTTTCTCTTCCTTATCATGTCTAGTAAGTAGCCACGATAAGGACGGGGGCATATATGTTCTCCCTTATGCTGCATTTTTCAATTCCAAATATGCCAAATCCTCTGAAGGTAACGCACATAAGTTGCTAAATCCTGAAGAGACATGCATTTTTCAATTTTCAAATATGCTAAATCCTATGAAGGTAATGCACATAAGTTGCTAAATCCTGAACAGACACACATTTTTCAATTTTCAAATATCTTAAATCCTCTTTAAGGTAACACACATAAATTGCTAAATCTTGAAGAGACATGCATTTTTCAATTTTCAATATGCTAAATCCTCAGAAGGTAATGCACATAAGTTACTAAATCCTGAAGAGACATGCATTTTATATTCATAGTGATGCAAGAATGTGGATCTATGGGTATTTCAAAAGCCATCAGAAGACACATTACAATTACAAAACACAATTTTTTGGGTGAACTATCAGGTTTTTTTACATGTTGGGCTCTCCCTCCTTGGTGATTCATGGTAAGGTGGGCATCTTATTGGGCAAGGTAATCACTTTCTCTTTTCTCTCTTTTTGCTTTCATGCTAGTAGGATTAGATCATGAAGCTATGTTATTTATAGTGTTTCTCTTGTCTTTCTTATGCAATCATTTATACTTATATGATAGCTTTCCAAATGTGATATTAGTATAGGAAGCATTGCTTAGCAAGGTTTCCTTTGCTAGTTGATTTGGGTTTATATTTGTACTAACCCTCTCTTTTTTTGTGTCTTTTAGCCATGTCTTTATTTTTCTTTATTTTCACACCCTTGTGCATGTATGTTGAGTTAGAATCCTTAACTTGGGGGCTCGTGTCCTTAACTAAGCGTTATTCTATCTCATTGCGAATCCACTTGGATCTTTCTTCTCCTTTACAAAGAGTTTGTATTGAATCCATACTCTTGCTAAATGGGGGCTAAAGGTATCATTGGAAAATGGAAGCACTCCCATATGCCATATTTTTCAATTTCAAATATGCTAAATCCTCTGAAGGTAATGCACATAAGTTGCTAAATCCTGAAGAGACATGCATTTTTCAATTTTCAAATTTGCTAAATCCTATGAAGGTAATGCACATAAGTTGCTAAATCTTGAAGAGACACACATTTTTCAATTTTCAAATATGCTAAATCCTCTTAAGGTAACACACATAAGTTTCTAAATCCTGAAGAGACACACATTTTTCAATTTTCAATATGCTAAATCCTCGCAAGGTAATGCACATAAGTTGCTAAATCCTGAAGAGACATGCATTTTATATTCATAGTGATGCAAGAATGTGGATCTATGGGTATTTCAAAAGCTATTAGAAGACACATTACAATTACAAAGCATAGTTTTTTGTATGAACTATCAAGTTTTGTTACCTTTTGGGCTCTCCCTCCTTGGTGATTCATGGTAAGGTGGGCATCTTATTGGGAAAGGTAATCACTTTCTCTTTTCTCTCTTTTCACTTTCATGCTAGTAGGATTAGATCATGAAGCTATGTTATTTATAGTGTTTCTCTTGTCTTTCTTATGCAATCATTTATGCTTATATGATAGCTTTCCAAATGTGATATTAGTATAGGAAGCATTTCTTAGCAAGGTTTCCTTTGCTAGTTGATTCGAGTTTATATTTGTACTAACCCTCTCTTTTTTTGTGTCTTTTAACTATGTCTTTATTTTTCTTTATTTTCGCACCCTCGTGTGTGTATGTTGAGTTAGAATTTTTAGCTTGGGGGCTCGTGTCCTTAACTAAGTGTTATTCTATCTCATTGCGAATCCACTTGGATCTTTCTTCTCCTTTACAAAGAGTTTGTATTGAATCCATACTCTTGCTAAATGGGGGCTAAATGTATCATCAAAAAATGGAAGTACTTCCATTTAGGATTGGTCTATCCCTTTGAGTAGGTGGTTTGGGGTCATATCAGATGCTTTGATGGGATCTTTGGCTTGGATCTAGTTTTTCCCCCTATTCTTCCCCTCTTTCCACCTCTTTCTAGCATGTTTCTAGCATCCTGACTTGAAACCCTGAGATTCTTGACCTCAGGGTCAAGGTAGACCTTCTAGATCAAGGTCAACCTCAACCCTGACCTAGGTCAAAGTCAACCTCAACCTTGACCTAGGTCAGATTTGACCTTGACCCTGACCCTAGGTCTAGATTTCAAAATCTAGAAGTTTCCAGATGTCAGGTTTCAAAAAAATTTATTTCCCACTTCTGGGTTGGCTGTTTTGGATTTTGAAACAGTAAACTCTTAAACTATATTTAATTTAGGTCCATTTCTAGGGGTTAAGGTTTAAATGGGAATTTAATTCTCTTATGTAGGCCTCTCTAGAAGTTTGTCCCCTAGACTTTCATAAAATGAAGCCTTCCTCTCTCATTTCAATCCATCTTTCATCTCTCTTTTGCAATCAAGAACTCCATCTTTCAAGAAAGAATTCTAAATCAAGGAAGAATTCAAGCAATCATCTACATTCAAGCATTCTAGTTCTCCAGTCAAGATCAAGGATTCAAGCATTCAAGTTCTCCATTAAAGATCAAGGATTCAAGCATTCAAGTCTTATGGAGGGATTTGGTTCAAGCATTCAAGATTCAACATTCAAACCCTAGATCTATCCATCACGGTGGTGTGATCTTCCTTCAAGATCCTTTATTCATATTCAAGATCTATTCATTCTCCCTTCAAGTTGGATTCCAAGCATACAATCATGGAGGTTTTGATTTATATTTGTTAGTGTTGAGTCTAAGATTTCATATTAACATACTGGTTTACATTCCAAATACAATTGCATATCTATTAAATATCATAGCTTCATTGTTAGACCTACTTCAACTGCTTGCTAGCATTATCTATTTCAATTCTATTTTAAAGGTTGATTCCAAACTAGGGTTTGACCAAGCCAAGTACTTCCTTGCAAGTACAAGTGCAGGACAACAAATTCTAGATTAGATCTAAGTACCCTTTTTGGAAAACTTCTGAGATCCACAAAAAAAAAATTTGTCAGAATAGTGCAGGTCAAGGTCAACATAAAGGGGTAAGATTGTGCCTCGGGATAAGATCTTACCCCTGTTTTGGGTCAAGGTCGACCTTTCTCAAAATAATAGAAGGTTTATGGGTTTTCTCTATCTCTGTTTTTCTAGGCCAAATCAAGTTGCAAAATTTCTCAAAATTGAGTACAAACACTAGAAAATAGTGATTTATAAATCTACTACCTTTCAAGATAAGTATTCATGTTTTATTAAGTTTTGTATGTGCACAACATTTTCCACACACCTCACATCTTCCAACACACAAAACATAGATATAAAAATATATCTACATATATTTTTATATTATACACCAACTTTTGTAAAAAATGGGATATGATGGAAACATTCCTCTTGGAAAAGGCAAAGGTCTCCTTGAACCTCTGCACACTAAATTCAAAAATCCTAACAATAAGATTGGTGTTGTCTATCATGAACATAATTTTGGAAAACCTAGTAGAAACACACACATATGAGGACTCAGATGATGAAGAAGAAGTAGAAATTCAACCAATGACATATGAAAGGTTATTACATATCCAAAATTCTAATCCAGACTATCAAGGAGAGCCCTATATACCATCTCAAGCTCCTCAAGAAAATATACTCATGGATCCAGCATAAAATGGTCTTGATCAATAAAATCCCACTCGGTCTCCTATGAAAATTGCTACTACTATTGATGGTACTACTACTACTCTTTCTATTACTGAGCACATTGTTGAATCTAATCACATGTAACCTGACTAGGGGAAACTAGCTCATGTTTACCATATCTTGGATATGCCTCATTTTATGCCTATTCTACACTACTTTGTTTCTACTGCTATTGAACAAGCTCTCGCTGCTGAAAACATACCTCCTCTAATAAAAGAGAGTGATGATGAAGATCTAACTCCTACAATAACTCTAGTTGATTACATTAGATAGTATCATAACAGTGAAACAGATTCACATGAATATGAATGGGACTCATTATTAGATTCTACAATAGAAATTCAAGTTGATGTCATACTTAGATACATGACTACAATGAATTTTGAAAGAGGAGAAAGCTCAAATTCTCAAGACCAAGAAAATGATGAAGATCCTTTGTATCCTTCTATGGAAATCATCCCTATGACTCCTATGCCATCTTCTCATAATCAAAACAACACTCCATATAATCAAGAAAATTATAGGTATGTAAGACCTCATCCTATGATAACAACATGGAACTTAGGAAGGTCTAGGATTGAGATGGTTCCTATTCACACACTTCTAGAATAACAAGAGGGACTTAATTCTTGAAATGTTTCATTCCAATTGGATTCATGTAATATTCCTCTAAACCGTTCTAATTCTTCTGGGACAAATCACAATCGAAAACACTCTATGGAAGATAAATTTCTTGATCTCTTGGATTCATTCATGAACAATGAGGATGATATTAGTGTCTTTGCACTTGAACCCATTGAGCCTTTATCCCTTCTTCATCCTGAGCTACTTAATTAGAATCCTTCTGAATCTATCCAACTCATATCCTTTGACAATGATCATGAGCTATCTTGTTACCTAAATATTGCTGAATCTTTCCCTTCTTCCACTAGTGAAATGAGTGGAGATATGGTAGGGGAAGATATCAAGTATCTCATTTAGAAAAGGAAAAATAAAAAAAAATGCAGTCGGATGGTGAAAACCACTCTGTGGCAGTATCAAATTATGAAATAGTAAAAATAAAAGATGTATCCAATGGTGAAAACCTCTCTGAGGCACCTATAGATAAGATACTTGATGAATCCATCTTGTACTTAACAAAAAAGATGTACTTTGATGGATTATTTACACAAAAAGGTGCTTTTCTGCTATTATGTTCATATCTCTACAAGGCTACAAACTTCCTAAGGAATACAAGATAATCTTTTCCTACACAAACAATATGGAAGAATATAAAATATTAGATAATGGATTCAAACTGGTTGTTGAATAGAAAATTAAAGAAATTCATGTCTATGGTGACTCTCAACTAATAATCAATCAAGTTACTGATAAATACCAAACCGCAGATAGAAAAATATATAAACTTCTGGATGATTACTTAAAGCAATACTTTTTCTTCATCATTTTTTAGTGGTTACTACGTGCAAAAGATAGAATGGGGGATGCCATGGCTATCTCAGCCTCAATGCTACAACTTGAAAAACATCAATTTTTCTATGACTTCTTGGTGGAGGAACTCACCTTTCCTACCAATAACTCACCTGACCCTCAGATCATCTACACAATCACTACCTCAAATACCTCATGCTACTCTCAAGTCTATCATTACCTTACAAGAAGTACATCCTAGTATCTATTCATTACTAATTACTTGTTTAAGATGAGTCTAGAGGGTACTCTCCTTAGGTGTCTAGAACGTGAGGAATCTAAGAAAGTGTTAAGAGAGATCCATGAGGGTATTTGTGAATCTTTCTCAAATGGTCTTTCCCTAGCTACAAAACTCTTGACAGTTGGACACTACTGACTAGATCCTTTTATCATCACTACAACATTTGGTTCTAGAACTTATCAATTGGCTACTATAGAAGGTGATATTCTCAAATATTCTCTCAACTCTCTTCACTTGAAGTGACTCTATAGCTAGACATTCTACTTCCTTGTACAATAGCTTATGATCATGAAAAAATTCTAAAAATCATATAAAGTCTTGAAAAATCATAAAAATTGTAAAATGTCTTGAAAAAATGATCATCCTAGTGAAAAACTGGAAACAGATGCCTTGATGTATCCTCAAAAAAATAAAAATATAAAAAAAAAAATTAAAAAAAAAAGAAAAAAAAATGAAAAGAATAAAAAAATTAGAAAAAGAGAAAAATTTTGCCTTGGTAAAAACCTGGAAATAGGTGTCTTGGTAGAAAAAATAGAAATAATCCCAAGTGGTGAAAACCTGGAAAATAGTTGTCACTTGTAATCAATGATCCATCTATCAATGCATAGATGATTTCTTGTGCTTCCATCCATCTCTCTTTTTGTTTCCTTGTGTCATCATGGGCTGGAACTAGTCTTAATCTTTCCCTTGGTTCTTGTCTTCTATTTGGGGGAAATCGTATGCCTATCTAAGTTGTTAGTGATTTATCACTTGGTTGATCCATTGAGCTTAACTTGAGTTATTTTATCAATCCTTCTTGATGGATAGTTTATCACTAACACTAATTGATGTTTCACAACACCCTAATCCTATAGTGTTTCTTAACACTACAAATTTAGACATCACTATGTTTCTCAACACATCAAATCTTGCACTCACTGTGCACTTGCACTTTGACACTAGCACAAAGGTTTTCCTTGACACCTAACACCAATTACATCCTAGAAAACTAAAAATGACTGAGATATGATGAACTATTTTCTTGTGTGTTGTCTATTATCATTTATTTTTGCTTGCTATGTCTTCTAAAGTCGCTCGATGATGTCTACTTGACTATAGATTCATGACTAGGGGCATAACATATTTTCTTTAATTTCTACTTATGGTGTGATTTTAATGATTCTAAGTGGTCTAATAAACTAGTTGTATGTGGTAAGATCCTCCATCATGATTGGAACACCACACATACCTCAACCCTCTTTATTTGGACACTTAGGTGAGGTTGGAATTATCTCCTTGTCTATTCCTTGTGTATAGAACATGCGACGACACTCTTAGTTATCTTGGAAGATTGTGCCTTGATACAAGTTTTTTCATACAATATTAAATTAGAAACCATGTTCAAGTCATCTCGACGCTTATGTCTTGATGCTTACGTGTGTTTCCTATATCTTATCCAATAAGGTTGTATTCATATTTTCACGGTTTCTCTCACACTAGTGAAGTTTTTACTGACCCCCGATGTCCCAAATGCTTAGATGATGAAAAATGAATGGTTACAGGATTAGTGACTTCACTACTCTCATCTATTAGGCTACGTTTCATTCTAGGGATGCATTTAGTTTTGCAATTTTGGTTCCCTTGAGCTATCCTTCCTTTGCTCTCTATTGAAGTGATCAACTGCAAATATCTCCTAACGACTTTGACTAATACTTGCATGAATCAATATCAATTCCCTATTAGGGGCACCAAGTGTTGAACTCTCATAAGTTTCATTTGATTTCCATAATCCTGGATTAATTTTTATGATCAAAATTGAAATCCTTTGTGACATAGTCAAATCTTCTAACACAATTGACTGCTAACACTATCACTTATATATCACGTCTACCTTTATTTCTTGGATCTTCTAAGGATTCTCTTTTCCCTTTTAATCTCATTTTGATTTTGATGCCAAGGTAGAATACAAATATAGAAAATCTTTTTGTTAATCAAATATCCTCATCTGCAAATATAGCAATTATACCAAATCTTAAATTGATCAAGTCAATCAGGACTAAAACATCATCACTCGGGGAAACTTAGATTCATCACTTCATATCAAGTTGGGGTTCTCTACATCTCCTTTCTGAAAGAGTGTTCTCATTGCTTCATATCAGTTCACTCAAATATGCATCTTTTTCAATCACTTGGGGCATATCAGGTTCATCAGGACCCATATCAATCTGGTATTGTCTCTCAAATAATTAGTTATCTCAATCTCCTTAGAAAGATATCTAGTCTCATCACTGATAGGCTTCTAAATAGCCATCTTTCTCAGTACTTTTTATCCTCTTTCTAGAATAGTTGGTTGCACATAGACATGAATTTATGGTTTTTAAGCATATGAACTTATGGTTTTTATGTATATGTTATATATATGTGTGAACATAAGCTAAAAATGTGGATACTCTTAAATACATAATATCTTCTTTAATTCATGGACAAGAATGGTAAATATAGTAGCTATACATGTTAATGAATGTTTCCTTGCCTAAGCTATGTTTTGGGTAGTTACCTCATGTAGCCATAGGACTTGCAAGAGTGTTAATTAAGGCTTACACCTTTTCCTAATATTAATGATGCAGATATATACATATATGGTTGGATGTGTGTGCATTGATTATTTTTCAAGTGTTGACTATGGACATTTAAAGACCAACATAGTGGCGTTGGAGTAATCAAAGCTAACTGTGGATTGCAGAATCTTGGCAAGCAAAGCAAGTTGATAGATGTTTTCTATTACATGCGGGCACATATTTAGTTTTCTTCATGTGCTATATTTCTGGGATTATTCATGGTCAATAATGTTTATGTTTTTAACTTTATGAGTTGTAACCAATCCTCATTTATGAAGTGCTCATAGACTTAGGAGATAGTTGTAGCTTTCTTTTAAATAATTGACTCTTGTGACTCTGTTGGAGTTAGTCGAACAAACTGGTTTTATAATAGAACTCTTGCATACTATTTTCAATCAAGTGTAATCATTTGTTATGGATGAATAGAATGTTCAGTTCAAGTTTGTATCTTTCATCTTGATTGTAAGTTCTCATTCACTCATTCAAGGGGGCCCACTTGATGAGTGAATTGTTCTGTTAGCGTAGAGTTCATTTTCCTATTATTTCTAAGTAGTTAGAACTCTGCTATTCCTGCAGCTACTGATAATAGAATTAGTAGCCCATTCCTACAGCACAGTTGCTTGGAGCAGTTCCTGGCTGCAATTTCCTGCTTTAATTAGAATACATTTGTTTACCAATTTTAGTATAGTTTCCTGAAGCATAAGCATTTGAATTCTATAGATAGTCTTAGAATGAGAAGGTTTGAAGCATATACTTTGCAAATGCCATTCCAAGTTTACATCCCTGGTTGATAATTAAATGAGACCAAGTAATCCATTTATAAATCATTTGGGGTGTCCAATCCTAAAATAGGTAGTCCATTGCTCTAGGTTTTTGATACCATTATTTGGCCAAGCATTTTTGGCACCGCTGCCAGGGATGGTGTTAATTCAAACTTATTCTTGTTGTTGCATTCTTAGTTTTAAACTAGCACTCAATCTTAAGTAAGCATTTTTATGCATAGAAGGAGAGATCACCTTGGGAGATTTCTTCCCTATGATTACCAAGAGGGCCCATTTGATCTATTGAACCCTCAAGTTGAAGAACCCCAAAGTGAGAACAAAGAAGGAGAACCCTTTGAAAATCCATTTGCTGATGCTCAGGAACACATATCCTCTTCATCATCTAAGGAATCACTGCATTTGAACAACCTATTTGCTGAACCTGAATACCAAGACAACCCACTTGCTCTTATTATCTATTAGCCTCCACCACTAGGTCCCCCTCCCAGAATGGCTCAAGCTCCCTTTCCTTTTCCTATACCTCAATAGAAAGGTAACCAAAATTTGAAGAACATACCTACTACTACACTCCCTAAATTGTATGGCCTCCTTACAGAAGACCCTATGACCTTCCACTTTGAGTTTGACATTTTTTTCTGGAGTTATGACTATACCACTAATGCCGACAAGCTGAAGTTGTTTCCATCAACTCTGAAAGAGGTTGTCTTGAGATGGTTCATGGGGTTAGGTGCTAATGTTGTAGCAGATTGGAATGCCATGCGCACTATGTTTCTTTTAAAGTATAAGGAGTACTGTAGGGGTCAAGACTTGAAAGGTGATGACATTTTTAAAATGTCTCAGAAGGAGGATGAAACCTTGGAGGATTATGTAGCAAGATTTATGTTTAACCTGTAGTGTAATACACAACACCAGCTAAATGAGGCATCTAAAAAATACCTTTTCTTAAAGGGTGTGAATGATGGAAGTATTGAGGCTCTAGACCTGATGGCAAGAGGAGATACCACACAAAAAGGTTGGGCTGACATAAAGAACATATGTCTAAATTATTCAAGGGCCATTGTGAAGAAGGGTAGGGGACTTTGAGACCTACCACATAAGTCCAATGGTGGTTAAGGAGTATCCTAAATGGAGTTGTCTAACTTTCTATTTGACTTCAAACAAGACATCATTTATGAGTTCATCACTCAACTAGATAGTATGCAGGCGAGGAGGAAGAAGGAAGAGTTAGATGTTGTGCTGGCTGAGTTCTATTCTCATTGTAAAGAAAAGAAAGGAAATTGTAAATGCAAAATGGTTGCATTTGTGGACATCAATTCAATGCCCATTGAGTTCAAAGCCATAGATGAGGAGAATGGAGAAGTTTTCTATGTTGCTCAAAGGCTTCCATGGGCTCAGAGACAAGGTATGCCTCCAGACCCATTGAATAATTTTGGTTATAATAATAATAATAGTCAATGGCCAAACCATAACCCCCAAAATTATGCTCCTCAAGGTTAAAATTAGAATTATAACTAGTCCAACCAGCAGCTGCACTATAACCAAGCCTATCTACAACAACCACCATTTAAGCCATACCAACAGTAGTATAACTCCTATCAACCACCATAGCAGAATAGCCAATGGCCACCTCATGGTAATTGGCAACCTCATGGTAATTGGCAACCACAACCTCAATGGGGACCCAATCAGTCTAGTCAACAATAAGCAATAATGCCTCCACCTTAGTAGCAAGCTATTATACCACCACCTCCTATAGCCAACAGCAACCTGTAAAAGCTAGATCAACTTCCTGCTCAGCTAACTCCAAATCCTAATAATAAGTAGCAAGCATATTCCTTGCAAGTAAATGATATCCATCTCAGATCGGGAACTACACTATCTGCACCCAAGGAACCTATAATAATTGAAGTTGCTAATGTCGAGGACATATCTATGAACCAACCTATCGATACTCCACCTATTGTTCAAACTGCACCAGTGCCTAAAAATCCTCCTTATCTACAAAGATTGTCCCAGGTTGTTCCTCCAAAAGAAAATCCTATAGCAACTGATTTGATCGATCAGCTCAAACAAATGATAGTGCAAATTCCTTTGTTGGATGCCCTTAAAGAAATTCCATTCTATACCAAAGCAATTAAGGAAGCCTATATTAAATATCCTGGAAGGAAGAAGAAAGACCTTGATACTATCCATGTCTTAGGCCAACTCTCTAATCTCATGCTTAGAAAAGTTGTAATGCCTAAGTATTCCAACCCAGGATGTTGAGTAGTTACAATCTATATTAATGGTACCCAAATTCAAAATGTCCTAATTGACTTGGGAGCATCAATCAATGTCATGACTAGAGAAGTTTTGTTGAAGCTTAGTATCATTGGTTTGCAAGACACACCTACAATCTTGTAGTTATCTGATAATTCCATAGTCAAACCAAATGGTATGGTTGAAGATATTGTTGTTACTTTAGACTCATTAGATTACCCTTCAGATTTCATAGTCATGTCACCCAAAGCCACCTTAGGAGGATACCCATTAATCTTAGGATGACCTTGGCTAGCCATAGTTGATACTTGCATTGCATGTTGGTCAGGGAAAATGATAATATTAGATGGGATAAATACCAAGAATTTAACCCTGTATTCTCTAGAAAAACCCCAAAGTGAACTTGATTAGGTTGTATAGCCAGACCTAGGTGATGTTGACCTTGAAAAAAATGTTGTGCAAAAACTTATGGTCATTGAGAGAAATCCATTCATGGTATCACAAGAAGAAGATGATATCCTGGTAGCAATCCTTACCAATCAATATGGTTTCGAGGAATCATCCTGTGATGATCCTAATTGTTCCCTTCAAACAATCATTCCCAAGAAAACCACATCTCAGCTTCCTGCAACACCTAATTATCTCCACACATTGCTACCCCATGAGATAAAGTCTCCATCTATAGTGGAAGTACAGATGCTATAAATAGTTAAAAGAGTTGAAATTGCTTCAGGAAAGGAGCTGAATGTTAATAAGAGCCTAACTGATAGCTTAGGGCATCAAATGTCTATTGTATCATTGATAGTTGAGACTTTGTTAAAAGGAAATAGGACAAAGAACAATTTTGATTTAGTCTCTGTATTTTGATCCCTAAGTGGCTTACAATCGTAGAGAAGTATATGGAGATTTATGGATGTAGTTGTAGGATACATAGCAGCCGATAATTGACAAGAAATCCATGCATCCAATTTGAATAGAAATTACTATAAAGAAATAGGGTCCTCCGATGGTGCAATCATCTGGACCTTGACTATCCCCTCAACCAGTGACCCTTCAAAACTGGGTTATCATGCAATCAATGAATGATCCTTCATTCTCCTGGTCTGCCCTGCATCCAAACATATTGGAAATACATAATACAATGATAACAAGTCTTTCACAATCCCCCTTCCCTCAAGGAACACTATCAACCATCCCTTCCACATAGCATTTCATTATTTTATGAGTGGATTGTGCAAGAACAGTTAACATTAAACAAGGAGAAAACTCCTCAACACATCTTGGAAACTATTGAATTCAATAATAAATGAAACCTAACACCAACACTATCCCTTCCATAGTTACAGGATACATAGCAGTCGATAATTCAAAAGAAATCCATGCATCAAATTTTTATCAGGATATCCTACTAATCAATAGGAATTTTCTTGAGATGACCAATGATTATGCATTTTGATGGTAGTGTGCTAGTTCAAAAGCATAATATAAATCTGAAACATTTTTTTCTAATTTTCTCAAACTATAAATGTGGTTAAAAGGAAAATATTATGTGGAAAACCCACAAACCAAGCTAGCAAATGATTGTACATAAAATTATTCCTATATTCATTCAAGTATTGCTATGCTTTAGCTACCTAACCTTTGAGCTTCATCTAGAGGAATGTGTAGCTTTAAGATAGAGTTACTTCTTGGGCCTTACAATAGGGTGGAATATGATCAAGATTTGTTTAGGCTGTATCTTTGTTAGTCCCATTGTTAGGTTCTTATAGTTCATGGTTTGAATCTATTATGGTTGTGTAAGGGATTTGTAGATGCTTTTTCTAACATAATTATTGGACATCATGATTGGAACAACTAGTTGTTGGCTATTTTACATATGAATCATATCTGTCAATGGTTCTTTGTGTTCAAGAATTCATTGATCAATCTTTGAGATTTATTGTCCCAGCTTTAAAAGAGTGATAAAAAATATAGTGAGTGTTATCTTTTCCAAGTGTTTTGTGGGTGCCATTATCTTCTAGGAGTAATTGCTGGAACCAAATTATGTTCTTTGCCTCTAGTAAATATTGCAGACACAACCATCTTCTTGGTGAAGGGTTTCTTCCATCCCCATGAGGCACTATTGCATGGTTTCCATTCCCTTGTAGTATACTAAACCTAATTTAATACAAGTGTGCACTATTTTGGGTTCCATAATTTATGGCCCCTACACTGTGGTTGTTACCCTAATTAAGACAGGCCTACCTTTGCATATAGTAAGAGGCCAACATGAAACAAACATCCAAAGGTTAGGGGGTTGTTCCCTGTCCATAATTTATAATTTAAGTGCTAAGTGATGATGGGTATATCATGTAATTCATACCTAGTGTGTCTCTTTCTTTCTCTCCACATTTCACATTAGGAGTATATGTTATAAAATACTAATGAAATCAACTATAGGTCAAATCTAATCAAAATTGCAATATAAAGATTAAAATAGATCTTGAAGAAATATGGGAACCATTTTTGACATATATTGTACAAATGAAGAGAATACTCCAAAGAGGAAATGCTTCAATGTGGAACAATTGAAGGACAATATTTTACTTTTATATGCACATTTGCAATGTTTTTGATATATTTCTGAGATAACAAAACCATAGAAAGAATAGCATATAGAAGAAAGTAAAGAATAATGATCATACTTTGAGATATTGTGGAAAATTAAAGGAAAGAATGCTTGGTGGGGTTATCATGCAATCAATGAGTGATCCTTCATTCCCCTCTTCTAGTGACCCTTCAAAACTAGATTTTTATTTAGTTTCTCTATTTTGATCCCTAAGTGGCTTACAACCCTAGAGAAGTATATGAAGATTTACGGATGCAGTTGCAGGATAATAGCAGCTGATAATTCACAATAAATCCATGCATCCAATTTGAATAGCAATTAATACAAAGAACTAGGGTCCTCCAATGGACCAATCATCTGGACCTTGACTATCCCCTCAACCAGTGACCCTTCAAAACTAGGTTATCATGCAATCAGTAAGTGATCCTTCATTCTCCTGGTGAGCTTCTAGGTAGGCACCATTTGTATATTTGATAGCTCAGGGCATCAAATGTATATTGTATCATTGATAGTTGAGACTTTGTTAAAAGGAAATAGGACAAAGAATGATTTTGATTTAGTTTCTCTATTTTGATCTCTAAGTGGCTTACAACCATAGAGAAGTATATGCAGATTTATGGATGCAGTTGCAAGATACATAGCAACTGATAATTCACAAGAAATCCATGCATCCAATTTGAATAGAAATTAATACAAAGAAATAGGGTCCTCCAATGGCCCAATCATCGGGACCTTGACTGTCCCCTCAACTAGTGACCCTTCAAAACTAGGTTATCATGCAATCAGTGAGTGATCATTCATTCTCCCGGTCTACCCTGCATCCAAACATATTGGAAATACATAATACAATGATAACAAGTCTTTTAAAATCCCCCTTCCCTCAAGGAACACTATCAACCATCCCTTCCACATAGTATTTCACTGTTGTGTGAGTGGATTATGCAGGAACAATTAACATTAAACAAGGAGCAAACTCCTCAACACATCTTGGAAACCATTGAATTCAATAATAAATGAAACCTAACACCAACACTATTCCTTCCATTCACTTCTACCAAGAATAAAGCATTTAATACATTCAACATTACATATAATCATTAGATAGTTACATTTCCTGACTGTGTAGAGGAACAGTCATGACCAAAATGATCAAAATTACTTTCACCCTTGCACAAGCTATTCCTCACTCTTGATGAGTTATAAACATGGCATTGTTTCAGTTTTGCTTGTGAGTTATGATAATTTTTGTAAACATGTCATTGGTTCAGTTTAGTGTATTCATTTTTGTCAAACAAATCTTCATTGTCTTCTGATTATCTTCTTTATATAGTAACATGTATTAATTGGTTGACAAATAAAGAAGCATTTAGACAATCAGAAGACAATCGAAAGATTTGGCTAATTAAGAGAGAGGCCTTCTTTAGAATCTCATATAAATTTGGCTGATTAAGATGAGAAGAAAAACACAATTCATTAGTTAAATTTTTCAATTTCATGTATTTTTCTTCATATTTATTAGGTGCATGAGTTGAAGGTTGAATGTAAGAGTCTTATACTGTTGTGTTACCTTAAATCTTGAGTTTTTGATACTCCTATGATGATCTTTCTCAACAAGTATTTTATTCTATTTTTGTTTTTTGAATAACATATTGGGCAATTATGTACTTCTACAGGACAGTTAACACCAAATTGAAGCATCAAACAAGACTTTATCAAGTTACAGGTGGAACATGCACTCAAATAGTAAGTAATGTAGAATAACAAAATAAGTAATCCGTCATGTCTACATTTTGTTATTTTCTGAGATTACATCCATGTTCTATATTCACAGAATGGTTCAAAATTGAAATTTACAATTTGATAAAACTACTGATGAGTGTTGTTCCTTGCACCCTCAATCAACAACTTGCCTCCATTTTATTTTGATTTACAAACTACTATATTATTTGAATATCTTTCTTTCTTGCCACAATAGGAAAGAGTTTGAGGTGGAAGACTACAATAATAGAAGTGTTTCAATTTGGTATACTATACTACAACATCATTTCATAACTAAGTTTTCAATTTCTATATATAATTAGGTTATAGATAATCTAAGTGAAGAAGCATCATGTCAGACAATCTAAGTGAAGAAGGTAATGGGGATGCAATCAATAGATTATGGTCGAACTTGAAAAGAAAAGGCAATGAAAATGTTATTGTCCCTGCAATAATTGTAAGGGCTTAAACATTAGAAGATTCCTAATCAAAATAGCTAAGAGACATTGTAGGGATAATGGTCACATTGAAGGAGGCCTTGATTATCATGAATTGGTAAGTTTTTCATTATATTTATTTAACAATTAATATATATATGAAATACACCTGATGATGAGATCTTTATCGTGGTTTATTTGTGTTCATTTTAATATAGGTCGACCTCCCTAGGGGAGTACGTGATATGGACCATGGAGGTGTGAATATTGAGAATATGGCTTTGGAAGTGGAGGATCATGGAGGTGCAAATATTGAAGCTAAAGATTATGATCCCATGGAAGATGACAATGATGTGCCAGATGATGGTACTAATACATTGATCCATGACATATTTGGTATTGGCACAACTGATGATGATGATTAGGATGATGTTGATGCCATCCATGATATACCTCTACTTGAGAAGGCAACCATGCCCCTTTACGAAGGCTCCCAAACAACTCTTCTCTCTATTGTATTGTTGTTGTTGAGCTTGAAGGTTATGAATGGTTTATCCAACACAGCAATGTCACGTATGCTATAGTATGTCATATATGTCATTATAGTAATTAAATGGTGAAACATGTACCATAAATATTGTTAATATTAACAACATATATTTTTTTCTACAGATTGATAGGTGAGTTCTTGTTACCACCAATGAATATTCTCCCTCGCTCATACCAAGAATTATGTGCCACTATGAAAGATATTGGAATAGAGTATCAAGCAATAGAAGCTTGTCTCAATGATCATATTATTTATCATAAAGAACATGAATTTGCAACAAAATTCCCTAAATGTCATAGGAGTAGATATCGAACAGATCAAATAACAAAAAAGGTGCCTCACAAGGTTCTTCATTACATCCCCATTATACCACATTTGCAAAGATTATTTAGGTGTAATAGCTTGGCACAATTTATGGATTTCCATGCACGCAATAGGAGTCAAGATGACATTATTTGAATGCCTCCGAATGGTTCTATATTTAAGGACATAGAGGAAAAGTGGCCACACTTTATCAAAGAACCTCAAAATCTCAAGCTTTCAATGGCAGCAAACAGTGTCAATCCATTTGGAGAGCTCAGATCTGTTTGCACTGTTTGGCCTATTTTTGTCATCAATAATAACATTCCTCCATGGATGTCAATAAAGAGGGAGCACATTATGTTGGCAATGATAATTCTAGGCATTTGATCATTTAATAATTATCTGCATGTAATTATAAATCTTGTAGTAAAATGGTCACAATAATTATGTAATGTTGTTCATTCAACTAGGTAAATACCAAGTTAAAGATATGAATGTTTATATTGAGCCTCTTATCGACGAGTTGGTGGAGTTATGGAAAGGTGTCACTATGTATGACATCTCTAGACCAATAGGAGACAGACAATTTCAATTCCATGCAATGCTTGTATGGACAGTACATGATGCCCCAGGGATAACACATTTTTCTGGTATGTCATGGTGAATTCAAGTTGCACATGATAATTCTAAAAATAAAAATTAACATATTTAATCCAATTGTATCATTACCTTGTAGGTCTTCAAACAAAGGGAAAATTTGCATGTCTATTTTGTGGTCCAAAGATGAAATCTCATTATTCAAAAAGTTTAGGGAAGCAGGTGTTTGATGAGTATAGGTACTTTCTCCACAAAAATCATAACTATCAAATTACTGAAAAACATGTTTTCAATGGGAAAGAAGAGACTACATCTAAGCCACGGAGAATGACACCTCACTTATGGAAGTTGGAATATAATAGAATTAATCGTCAAGGTACTACCATTCTACCTAACAGTTTATGTTTGGAATTTGTATATTTTTATTGTGTTTTGTTTGCTGATTATGTGATTGATGATCGTGAATGTTGTCAAGGCAACACTATTGAGAACCTTCCAAAGGGACCAAAGAGTTATCCCAAACAATTTAGTAGGTTTCCCTACTACAAGCAGCTGCTTGATGTGCATTTTTTTGATAGTATGCATATTGGAAAGAATGTAACGAATACATTGTGGAAGATATTGGATGGAAAGTGTGACAAAGAAAAAATTGTCAAAATTTGTAGCGACATTCATGAATCCAATCATGCAATGAAAAATTTCATTGAATCAAATAGAAATGGAGAACAGATTAATACAAGTTCCCTTCCTTGGTTATTAACAGAACAACAAGGTGATGCCATAAAAGAAGTCATACAAAAAATTTGATTTCCCATAGGATTTGTTGCAAACATAAGCAATATCATATCAAAGAAAGGTGAATTTGGGCCAGGGTTGAAAAAGCATGATTGGCATACCTTCATCAAGGTAAGTCATGTTCTTTTTTATTTACAATATATTTGTAAATTGCATGTACTTCTCATTGTATTATATGAGAAAAGAATGACATGATTATTTTTATAATTTTTGCAGTACGTGCTACCCCTATCTCTCCCAGAGAACTTTGATAATAACATCAAACAAGTGATATATGATCTTGAAAAATACATGAGGTAAGAAATGATATATGTTCAATTTGTTGTATATATATATATATATTTTAAAGTCTCATGTTTATATATTTTTGTGTCTTGAATGTCTTGTAGGTGGTTGTCATCTAAAGAAAACCATAGAGCAGATATAAAATACTGGAAGAGAAGAATTCCTCTTCTAATGTGTGAAATGCAAAAGTGTCTACCTTCAACCTTTTTCAATGCACAAGAACACTACCTCATACCCCAAGTTGAGGAGATTGAAATGTGTGGACCCGTACACACTCGGTCAATGTGGATGGTTGAGAGGAGTTTGAAATTTTTGAAGGCTTTGGTTTGGCAAAGAGCACATCCTAAGGCTTATATGGTGGAGGAATATATGGTATACCAAACTATGGCGTATGTTACTGAATATCTTCCTAAGCTTGCAGCAAAGATCCATATAGATCGCATTTGGGATCTTGACACCATTAGAAAATTTGAAGGGGAGTGGTTGGTGGGGGAAGGTAGAATGAGGAAAGTGAGAGGTAATAAATTATAAGATGTTATTGTAGCTATTAATTAATTCTTAATCTTCAAAATTAATCGGTTGTAAGTCATCTATTTATTTTTTGTACAACTGCTCGAGAGTGGGATGCAATACATTTGTATATTGCAAACAATCAAGTTTGGATGATGAAATGGATTGAATGATGTCATCATTTAGGTCGCACATTAACATGGGAAGCTGTGTCTTCATTGGTTAATGAAGCTCATTGTAACGGAGATCCAAATGTTACCCAAAGGGAAATAGATTTAGCACATGGTTTAAAAGATTTCCAGGTACATATAAATTTGTTAATCACTCATATGTTTATGAACTCTCGATGCATTAATTTATACATGTTTTACATATTTTTGCAGGTCAAACACCACAAGGCTATGTTTTGCAATCGTCATAAATTTTGCATCAAAAAGTTGGATGACACAAAGAAAACTTGTGATTCTAGGATAAGTGCAGTCTTTCAGGTGACTAATATTTCATCTAGAAATGACTTACATCCTCGAGAGTCTGAAGATCGATACTATGGCATTTTGGATGATATACTTGAGTGTGAATTTAATTCCTTTAGATTAGTTCTCTTCATCATCAGATGGTATAGGCTATGACTTAATCAAAATGATCCTGATAGAACTATTATTGAACATGACAATGGATTTCCAATGATTAATACAAGGTGGTTTGAGCCAGTTGGGGATGAACCCTATGTTCTTCCAAGCCAATGTGAGCAAGTATTTTACTCAGAGGTTCCGCATAAATCAGGTTGGTCGTTTGTTGTTAGACATGATCTAAGAGGAAGGCCAATGAGGTATAATGCAATGGAAGAAGATTGCAAACAACTAGAAGATGATGTAGATGATGATCACGAACAATAGTTAGTCGATGATGTTCCTGACGCAACTTTTCTTGAAGAAGAAGAAAGTGATGACGATGATGATGCTACTGATGATGCTACTAATGATGTTACTAATGATGATGATGTTACTGATGATGATGATGATGTTTTTGTTGATGATGATGATGATGATGCTAATGCTGATGCTGATGCCGATGATGATGAAAAAAATGAAGATGAAGACAATGACAGTGGTGGTGATGATGTTGATGTCAATGATGATCATGGTGATTAGTTGGATGAAGAAGAAGATGAATGAAATGTACAATTACATGATCACTACTTAATCTATTTAATATTGATTTCTTGATAGAAATGTGCAGTTATGCAATCAATGCTTAATCTAATTAATTCATGATGTACTTACTATGGGATGCTTATGGTTTTTAATGTACTTACTATGTGGTTTTGAGTATATGTATCATGATTTTTTTAGCTAACATTAGATAATTGAATTACATATGTAGGTACCCAGACTCCTTTCATGAGCATCCCACATAGTCTCATGGATCGAAAAATTGACCTTGATGTTGATGATGTGACTAGATCAGGTAAAGAGCTATATGATTATGGTCTATAAAGTACTGAAATACTTTAAAATGTTTAAAATGTTTTTAATTTAACCCTTTTGTATGTTATTGCAGATGAGCCCCATTTGCATCAATAGAGAACTAGGCGTGCATTGAGATCTAATGAGAGGGTAGATGATCATGATGATGATATCAATACTCATCTTACAATTATATCTTAAAAACTAGAAATCAAAAGAAAAAAAAGAAATGATTTCCATCTATGCACCTTAATTGATAATGAATGATTTTGATATGCCAATGAATTTAATTATGTGGTAGTGAATGTTCATAAATTTTATAATGTGTTAATGAATGTTATCATGTGATAATTAATGAATGTCACATTTTATTAATGTGTGAATGAATGTTATTGTGTGATAATTAATGAATGTTACATTTTATTAATGGATGAAATAATGAATGAATGTTAGATGTTAACGGGGAATTTAGAGTGATGTTAGGGGGGGTGTGGGGGGGGGGGGGGGGGGGGGTTGGGGCCAAATGAGCTTCCACCTTCATGTGGCTGGCCCTGTTTAGTACAGAATATAAAACTATTCTTGAAACAAAATGAAGCTCAATAAGTTTGTTCCTTATATAGGGTCTCAAGTGTAGCTTTTATCCCACTCTCAACATTGCAAGGCTTCAAGTGGTGTTCTGATATTGGTTTCTCCATCTCCCACTGACATCTTGTCTTTATCCTAAGAACTCTCATTGAGCTATGATACATGGATGAGTAGAAGATGTCCCTTACAGGCTACACATATATAATATGGTAGATCTAGGGAACAAATATACTACAACATAGAATGAGTCAACTTGAATCTATAGTTTCTTCATTCACAATGAAAATTCAAATTACAAGCCATATTTTAGATTTAATATTCATATTTATCTTCATCATGATCATAGCCATCACAGTCAGCATTTGGTTCAACTTCATTTGAACCACACTTCATGTTGGATTATAACATATTGACACTTACACCATGAAGAAGACAAATGATTAAATAGAAAGGGAGGACCAACTGAACCATCTTGTGGTCAGTCTATATCACATTGAGAAACAATGGCAAGACTCAAAAATCAAAACAATCAAAAGTTTCTTCGGGACCATGAATGATCAACAACATTCCATTAGAAAACAAAACACTAATCTATATTATCATTAAACCATAAAATATGTTTTTAAAGTTTAGAAGCATTTCACAAGAACTTTCAAGAAACATAGTACTATCCAAGGACCAAAATGAATACCCTCCAAATGATTATGATTATGTTGATGTTGATGTTGATGTCTATAATTTATGTCTAATGATTATGATGATGTTGATGTTGATGTCTATAATTTATTTCACTTACTGATGCTTGCCTAGATTGAATTTTGAATTGCCAGGCTGGAGAACGCTTTCAAAGTTCAGGGTATGTTCTACATGATACTCTTAGTTACAGCTCAAATGCAACTCAACATATTTTTGATGCTGGGCAACCCACTACAGAAACTCATCCGCAAGTGAAATTTAATGCTGTGAATCTTGGCATTGTTAATGTTATTACTTTTTCTCACGTTTCATATTTGTGAAAAATTTTCTTGGCACTATCTTATTCTTATTAGAATGTTCTTTGTTGTGGGGCAAGAGGTCAATCTTCATTGTCTTCATTGTGGGGGATAGTGAAGATTTCTCTGACAAATAGCAAGTCTTCTTTAGTATCTTATAATAACATGCTAAACTGATAAAGGTGTTATGGGAATTTAATCTACAATTACTAATAGACTAAGCATATTATTACTATGCTTAATGTTCCATTTAAATGCATTTAACACAAAAAACAAATTTACAAAACTAAACCAATGGCATGTTTACAACAAAGATGTGTTGAGGAGTTTGCTCCTTGTTTAATGTTAATTGTTCCTGCACAATCCACTCATACAACAGTGAAATGCTATGTGGAAGGGATGGCTAATAGTGTTCCTTGAGGGAAGGGGGATTTTGAAAGACTTGTTATCATTGTATTGTGTATTTCCAATATGTTTGGATGTAGGGCAGACCGGGAGAATGAAGGATCACTCACTGATTGCATGATAACCCTATTTTGAAGGGTCACTAGAAGAGGGGAATGAAGGATCACTCACTGATTGCATGATAACCCCACCAAGCATTCTTTCCTTTAATTTTCAACAATATCTCCAAGTATGATCATTATTCTTTACTTTCTTCTATATGTTATTCTTTCTATGGTTTTGTTATCTCAGAAATATATCAAAAACATTGCAGATGTGCATATAAAAGTAAAATATTGTCCTTCAATTGTTCCACATTGAAGCATTTCCTCATTGGAGTATTCTCTTCGTTTGTACAATATCTGTCAAAAATGGTTCCCATATTTCTTCAAGATCTATTTTAATCTTTATATTGCAATTTTGATTAGATTTGACCTATAGTTGATTTCATTAGTATTTTATAACATATACTCCTAATGTGAAATGTGGAGAGAAAGAAAGAGACACACTAGGTATGAATTACACGATATACCCATCATCACTTAGCACTTAAATAATAAATTATGGACAGGGAACAACCCCCTAACCTCTGGATGTTTGTTTCATGTTGGCCTCTTATTATATGCAAAGGTAGGCTTGTCTTTAATTAGGCTAACAACCACAGTGTAGGGGCCATAATATTTTCCCTTTAACCTCATTTATAGTTTGAGAAAATCAGAAAAAATTGTTTCAGATTTATATTATCCTTTTGAACTAGCACACTGCCATCAAAATGCATAATCATTGGTCATCTCAAGAAAATTCCTATTAATTAGTAGGATATCCTTATAAAAATTTGATGCATGGATTTCTTGTGAATTATCGACTGCTATGTATCTTGCAACTATGGAAGGAATAGTGTTGGTGTTAGGTTTCATTTATTATTGAATTCAATGGTTTCCAAGATGTGTTGAGGAGTTTGCTCCTTGTTTAGTGTTAACTATTCCCACACAATCCACTCATAAAATAGTGAAATGCTATGTGGAAGGGATGGTTGATAGTGTTCCTTGAGGGAAGGGGGATTTTGAAAGACTTGTTATCATTGTATTGTGTATTTCCAATATGTTTGGATGCAGGGAAGACTAGGAGAATGAAGGATCACTCACCGATTGCATGATAACCTAATTTTGAAGGGTCACTAGAAGAGGGGAATGAAGGATCACTCACTGATTGCATGATAACCCCACCAAGCATTCTTTCCTTTAATTTTCCATAATATCTCAAAGTATGATCATTATTCTTTACTTTCTTCTATATGTTATTCTTTCTATGGTTTTTTTATCTCATAAATATATCAAAAAAATTGTAGATGTGCATATAAAAGTAAAATATTGTCCTTCAATTGTTCCACATTGAAGCATTTCCTCATTGGAGTATTCTCTTTGTTTGTACAATATCTGTCAAAAATGGTTCCCATATTTCTTCAAGATCTATTTTAATCTTTATATTGCAATTTTGATTAGATTTGACTTATAATTGATTTCATTAGTATTTTATAACATATAATCCTAATGTGAAATGTGGAGAGAAAGAAAGAGACACACTAGGTATGAATTACACGATATACACATCATCACTGTAAGAATTTGCAAATAGAAAATATTGAACCAAGGATCTAGAGGTTGAAGAAAAGCACAAGAGAGAAAATATGAATGCAAGGATGGATTGAATAGATCCAATGAATTCACCTTCAATGCTATACAAATGATTACATAATAGGCCTCCTTATATAGGAAAGGTGATATGAGAGAATGATAAGGAGCTGATAAGCTATTACCTATGCTAGGTCTAATCACATGTCCACCAAATGTGGATCATCCTCCAATATGAAATAAAGTATGTGCATTGGATTAGGATGATAATGTGGTAAGAGCATGAAAGGTGGATCTCACACACAACGAGCTATGTGAAGACAACTATCACACCAAAAGTGGAATTTCTCCTACACCATGTGCTTAATAGATGTGCACACTCTTAGGTGTCTCAATCACAAATTACTATGCAATGCATTAACCTAAGTAAGATTAAGTAAAGTGTAATTAGGAATAATTAATTACACCAACACCCCCCCTTAAGTGCAACTTAGAGGAATGCACTTAAACTCACAATGCAAGATGGATCCCAGCTACTAGGCCATGTTAGGTACCCATGTACAAGATACATGAAATGCATAACTCTCATAAAGTGGAGAAAGAGGGAAAACCTCATGGGAAAAACCCTCCCACAAAAAGAGAGAAGAAAACAAGAGGCATGGATGGATGGAGTGCTCAAGACCCCCCAAGAACTACATACATCATGTATATACAAAGAAGTATCCCCCCATAAGAAGGATAGTTGGAGACATGATATCCCCCCCATAATGTAGAAGCTCCCATGTTGATGAAGAGTACCTACAAACAATAGTTCAACCAATGCTTACAAGAAACATGTCTCCCCTTAGGAAGAAATAGATACATCAAATGATGAAGAAGCCAATCCTTGTGCAAATGGAAGGAGGAAGAAGATTTAGGTCTCCATGAATGAATCTTTGAAGACTGAGTAGGAATCTCCAAGCTCAAGGAATTTATCACCTCATGTGAAAAATCAAATGAAGAAGGAGAAGAATCAAGTACACCAATCTCCAAACAAGGTGAAGAAGTGTCTCCATCTATGATGAAACTATCATCAAGGGAAAGAGAAACCCCCTCATGTATGTCTTCCAAATCTGCATTATGAGAATCAACAAATGCTAAAGATGCATCTAAGTAGTCATCACACTCTGCAAGATCTAAAACACTATGATCATCCTGTTGAATAGTAGAGCCCATGTCTGAAGAAGCAGGAGATGGAGGAGTAGGAAGATCAACACTTGTCTCAACAACAAAATGATTCAAGTTCCCAAAGTTCTCCTCATAATTATCCCTTGGCAAAGGGATGGGTACATCATGAATATCATCATCATTATCAATAAAATTAGAAAAAGAATATAAGCGGGATGTATGATCAACAACTCCCATAGCTATGACATTTCTAGTCTCCATGTCCCTAATGTAGACATAATTAGGAGTGAACTCAACAATTTTACCTTGTGCCCCATGTGTAATTTGGTAAATAGAAAGGAGATTAGTGGTCAAGGATGGTACACAAAGAACATCATTAACTATCCCTTCTCCCATAGGAATAGAACCTTTCCCACAAACTCTCATGAATGTGTTGTTACCCATCAAAATATTAGGAGAATTACAAGGCTCAATAGAAGAAAACATATCCATAGAAGGTGCCATATGATGTGATGCACCTGAATCAAGAAGCCATTTACCTTGCTCAGGATGTATGGAAGCCATGAGTGCTTGTCCTTTACCTTTATCTTTGGATGATGATGGAGATGTAGAAGTTGCCAAATGTGTAGAAGAAGGATCAAACATTGATGAGGGCAACTTAATGTTGTGTTTCTAAATAATGTGAGTTAGCTCATCAATCTTCTTTTGAAAACACTTATGCTCGTCATGTCCTAACTTTTGACAATATGCACATTTATCTCTCTTTCTTCTAGATGATTCCTCTCTTGAAGAGGACTTGGATTCAGTACTTTTTGGTGAAGAAGATTCATTACCTTTGTCATGAGGCTTAGGATCCTTATTGTGTTTCTTTCCTTTTCCATTAGAAGCCTTTGATGTAGACTCACTTGCAATCAATGCTTGATGTGTGGAAGGCTTCAACTTACCCATGTGTGCTAACTTTGCTTGTTCCCTTGTGAGTTGCGCTGCAAATTCATCAAGAGAGGGCAATTTGTATGCACTACCAAGAGCATCCATAGTAGCATAGAATGTAGAAACAAAGATAGAATAATCAGGACCTAGCTTGGAAAGAATAGAAAAGATCAATTGTTCATCCCCTTTAACAATGCCACATAAAGAAAGCTCCAATCTAATAGTATTGAACTTAGAGAAAAAATCTTGAATATTGTCAAAATCCCTAGGATTAAGACCTATGAGATCATTCTCTAATCTAAATTTTCTCATCCTATTAGGTTTACCAAAGAGTCCTTCCAATGTGATTTAAGCATCATGAGGATTTGTGCCAGATTCAATATGAAAGAGCATGTCGCAAGAGATGGATGATCTAAGAGAGCCAAGTGCTTTATCCCTTTGATCAGACTATTTTTGTCTTTCTACAGCACCTGTTTGAGATTTTTGATCCTACCCAAGAGTCATTCTAAGCAATCCAAGACTCAACAAATGATCACTTAAAGAAACTTTCCATTCATGGTAGTTATATGGAGTCAGGATTTTAACCTTTGAATTATCTATATTAACACCAAATAATAACTGATAACTCCTTCAAATGACTGATGCAAATCAGAAAATTGAAATCCAAAGATTAACCAAGTGCAATTATAGCCCCAAAATGACCTATTTCTGAAAGTAATATGTCTACTAAAAATAACTCAAATCTAATTGCAGATCTGGAAAGTAGATGAAAAATCATGCACTTTCAAAAAAAATTTCACCTTTAAAATGTTATCGTATGTGCCCAAATGAAGCCCTAGAAGTTGTAAAAATTAGGAGCATTAAAATCAACACCACCACTAGAAAGTTCAGGAAATTCTACCCAATTTTTAAAAAAATTGCACTTGATTTGGAGCCCGGATGACCAAGTTATGGCCTCTCAAAGTTGGACAGCAAAATAAAAAATGCAAATGGTGAAGGATGAAGAATTTCCAAACCCTGATGATGTTAGTAGTTTACTAGGTTAAATTTGATGGTTAGATGACCATCAAAAAGACCTAATTCTTCCCTATGGTGATGGCTAGACGGCTATCAAATTTAGCATCATCAATTAATGACATCAGCAAAAAACTTCACCCCCATGGCTGACATGTCTGTTGAGGTGGCTATCCATACAGTGTCGTACACATCATGGTAGATGATGTGGCAAGTGTCAGGTGATGTGGTAGGTCACCACATGTTAGTTTTAGTTTGATGGGTTGTTGTGCAGAGGTGGCCCGAGCGAGCTGACTGTTATGCTACGTGGTGTGCACTGGATGGATGGTGAACGGTAGAGGTGGCGTCATCCATGGTGTTTGGTGAGCGCAGCGTGGCACAGTCAAGAGCATTGCGTGGCATGCTCCTATTCATAGTAGGGCGTTGATGGGGCTCTGAGCAGAGGACTCGACTGAGAAAAGGCTGCCGGTGGCAGATCGAGGCAGTAGCCGCTGCGGGTGGCTCTACGGAAGTGACGCTGAGGACTGCAGAGGAGACCACCAATGGAGGTTCTAGCCGCGCTGCCAGAGGAGGAGCGGCGGATGGGTGGAGCACCATGGGGATTATATATCCCACATTCATTGTGGGATGGGCTTTGAAGCCTTAAAATATGAAAACCACCACAGATTAAAATAAAGAAGAAAGCCAACGGTCTGTCTTGGTTCATACCTTCGGGCTGTGATGTCACCCTTGCACATGCAAAGAATATTCTCTACAATATCTATTGTATACAAGGCGCGTACAAGGCCCACTTTTTTGCAAAAAAATAAAAAAATCTGAGAAATTGCAGGATTTAAAATATATATATATATATATATATATATATATATATATATATATATATATATATATATATATATATATATATATATATATATATATATATATATTAATAAAATCATACCAGTGAGGCAAATCAGGCCATGCGGTCCGATTTGCAAAATTTTTTTGCCTCGGATTGGACTTTCACCGAATATGGGCAAGTTTATAGTTGATCTTAACCGAAACAGCCTCCCAAATGCAATGGTGAGGTCAGATCTACTCCAAGACACCTCTATTGCACTCTAGTTCTTAGATCTGAGATTTGGACCTTCAAAACTTGCATCAAGATCTCTTCAAATCGGCTGATCTAAAATGCTCCAATGGCTCTGATACCATGCAAGAATTTGCAAATAGCAAATATTGAACCAAGGATCTAGAGGTTGAAGAAAAGCACAAGAGAGAAAATATGAATGCAAGGATGGATTGAATAGATCCAATGAATTCACCTTCAATGCTATACAAATGATTACATAATAGGCCTCCTTATATAGGAAAGGCGATATGAGAGAATGATAAGGAGCTGATAAGCTATTACCTATGCTAGGTCTAATCACATGTCCACCAAATGTGGATCATGTTCCAATATGCAATAAATTATGTGCATTGGATTAGGATAATAATGTGATAAGAGCATGAAAAGTGGATCTCGCACACAATGAGGTATGTGAAGACAACTATCACACCAAAAGTGGAATTTCTCCTACACCATGTGCTTAATAGATGTGCACACTCCTAGGTGTCTCAATCACAAATTACTATGCAATGCATTAACCTAAGTAAGATTAAGTAAAGTGTAATTAGGAATAATTAATTACACCAACAATCACTTAGCACTTAAATAATAAATTATGGACAAGGAATAACCCCCTAACCTTTGGATGTTTGTTTCATGTTGGCCTCTTATTATATGCAAAGTTAGGCCTGTCTTTAATTAGGCTAACAACCATAGTGTAGGGGCCATAATATTTTCCCTTTAACCACATTTATAGTTTGAGAAAATCAGAAAAATTTGTTTCAGATTTATATTATCATTTTGAACTAGCACACTGCCATCAAAATGCATAATCATTGGTCATCTCAAGAAAATTCCTATTGATTAGTAGGATATCCTTATAAAAATTTGATGCATGGATTTCTTGTGAATTATCGACTGCTATGTATCCTACAACTATGGAAGGAATAGTGTTGGTGTTAGATTTCATTTATTATTGAATTCAATGGTTTCCAAGATGTGTTGAGGAGTTTGCTCCTTGTTTAGTGTTAACTGTTCCTGCACAATCCACTCATAAAATAGTGAAATGCTATGTGGAAGGGATGGTTGATAGTGTTCCTTGAGGGAAGGGGGATTGTGAAAGACTTGTTATCATTGTATTGTGTATTTCCAATATGTTTGGTTGCAGGGCAGACTAGGAGAATGAAGGATCACTCATCGATTACATGATAACCCAGTTTTGAAGGGTCACTGGTTGAGGGGACAGTCAAGGTCCCCATGATTGGGCCATTGGAGGGCCCTATTTCTTTGTAGTAATTGCTATTCAAATTGGATGCATGTATTTCTTGTGAATTATCCATTGCTATGTATCCTGCAACTACATTCGTAAATCTGCATATACTTCTCTACGATTGTAAGCACTTAGAGATCAAAATAGAGAAACTAAATCAAAATCATTCTTTGTCCTATTTCCTTTTAACAAAGTCTCAACTAGATCTATTAGATTTCCACAATCCATATTAATGCTAGTATTAGTTTCTAGGTTTGATTGTGTATAATTTTTTCCATCAACATTTTGGATCATACTACATGATCCATCATATCATGTTCTTTTCTCTCTAGCATCCTGATGATGGATCATGTAGTATGATCTGAAATGTTGATGGAAAAAATTATACATAATCGAACCTAGAAACTAATACTAGCAAAGTCTCAACTATCAATGATATAATATACATTTGATGCCCTAAGCTATCAAATATACAAATGGCGCCTACCTAGAAGCTCATCATGAGAATGAAGGATCACTCACTGATTGCATGATAACCTAGTTTTGAAGGGTCACTGGTTGAGGGGACAGTCAAGGTCTGGATGATTGGGCCATTGGAGGACCCTAGTTCTTTGTATTAATTTCTATTCAAATTGGATGCATGGATTTATTGTGAATTATTGGCTGCTATGTATCCTGCAACTGCAACCGTGAATCTGCATATACTTCTCTAGGGTTGTAAGCCACTTAGGGATCAAAACAAAGAAACTAAATAAAAATCATTCTTTGTCCTATTTCCTTTTAACAAAGTATCAAGTGTCAATGATACAATACATGTGATGCCCTAAGCTATCAATACAAATGGCACCTAGCTAGAAGCTCACGGGCTGTCCATTTGATAACCATAGTCAACATTTCAAAAAAATGGATATCCTTGAGCACAAGCACCAATAACATCAAATAATGGAGTTAAAGCATGGGCAGGGCATGACACCAATAGAATGTGGTCATTTCAGTGACAACAATTTAGAATGCGGTCCTTTGGTGTGTATTAAACATAATAGAATTTTCAGCATATTATTATCATTCTATTTCTTTGTTGTAAACATGCCATCGGTTCAATTTTGTAACTTCACTGTTGTATGAGTGGATTGTGTAGGAACATTTAACATTAAACAAGGAGAAAACTCCTCAACACATCTTGGAAACCATTGAATTTAATAATAAATGAAACCTAACACCAACACTATTCCTTCCATTCACTTCTACCAAGAATAAAGCATTTAATCCATTCAACATTACATATAATCATTAGACAGTTACATTTCCTAATTGTGTAGAGGAACAGTCACGACCAAAATGATCAAAACTACTTTCACCCTTGCACAAGCTATTCCAAACTTCAAGTAAAATGAGCAATATGCTATATCAAATCATTCATATTCATAGTAACCATTCGAAGGATCATTTTGTCAATGAACCCTCTGACTGTACCCCTGCGGCAAAGAAAGGAAACCTTAAAATAGAGAAAGGAAACTTAGTAAAACTAGTCTATGTTGATGTTTGTGAGGGTACAATCATGATAAGTGCCTCTCAAACCTCTCCAAACATGTAAGATTGTCTTTAAATACTTTATTGATCTCTTCTAAACATTAACCAAATCAAACCTACATTTGAATCCACACATAATAACCCCAAAATGAAGGGTTTTGTATCCTTTAATGAATCTCAGTCACTGGTAGCACATGAACAGTCAAACCAATAGTCTCCAAAGCATTCAATAAGTGACTAGATTGTATTTAATACACAGTATTCCTTCCATTCACTTGTACCAAGAATAAATCATTTAATCCATTCAACATTACATATAATCATTAGACAGTTACATTTCTTGACTATGTACTTGAGGAACAGTCAGGAAATGTAACTGTCTAAATGATCCAAACATTTGAAAATAGTGAATCGATATCCTTGAGCACAAGCACCAATAATATCAAATAATGGAGATAAAGCATGGGCTAGGGCACGACACCAGTAGAATGCGGTCATTTCAGAGAGCATTCGTGATCAAATAAAATGCAATGCATTTGAAATTTGCAATCGAATATGATGCCAGATGCTCAAAAGATGAAGAAATCACATACCTTCTCTCGTGCTTAGCTTTTGCTCCTCTATCCAATTGAAATAAAAATGATGAGGTCGTTTCACTTTTTTTTTTCATAGCCAAATCTTCCTTGTACCACACGAAGAACATGCCATTGGTTCATTTTTGTAATTTTTTTTTTGTGTAATTAGTAATTGGTAGATTAAATGCATATAACACCTTTATCAGTTTAATTAGCATGTTATTATCATATCAGATAAAGTATGTTTAAGAATTGTTGGGACTGGTCCTTTTGCGTGTATTAAACATAATAGAATTTTCAGCATATTATTATCAATCTATTTCTTTGTTCTAAACATGCCATTGGTTCAGCTTTGTAGATTTGTTTAATCTATTAAATGCATTTTTCATGAGGAGGGGTCTTGTTCTTAGGAGATTGATGAAGATTGTGCACCTCAAAAACCAATTCATAAGGTACCAATCATGTTTCCTATTCTTGGATTGGTAAATCTCCTTATAAGTTTCATGTCCTTTCTTTTGATTGCTATGGATGAGATATATATCTTACATTTAACATTCAACTTCTTTACATTTTAGAACATGTGTGTTTTTTGAGGATTTTACCAAATCAACTTTTAACATAAACCAAAAACACCAAACTGATATCTTGCCCTTTCAACTTGACAAAATATTTTCATTTGACCAATAACTGCAAGCAACTGAATGATAAATCCACATACCTGTATCTTTTTAAAATACCTGGAACATCAAAAAGATGGCTAAGTGGTTGCTGCCATGATTTTTATCTACTGAATATGGGAAAAAAAAAAACCAAAAAAAATCGAATAGAAAACATGATTGGTCATTTCAAAGAGCATTCATGATCAAATAAAATGCAATGCCTTCTCTCGCGCTCGATCAACTTTCACCCGCTTGTTTTCTCCCACTCCTTTTCTCTGCAAATGAAATAAAAATGATTTGGCTATTTCAAAATAGTGAATCGATATCCTTGAGCACAAGCACCAATAACATCAACTATTTTCATATGTGGGTACCCTAATGTTGGCAAGAGTTCTTTTATTAATAAGATTACTCTACAAGCTTGAAGAAGTGATATATTTTGGCAAATGAAGAGTAGAAAGATGATGATATTCCTGAGATCATGGATGGACACAATGTTGTAGATAGAATGGGAAGACATCTTTCTAGACTGGCCCTGGATCCCTCGACAATTAGGGTAGGATCCAGTCCCAAGCTAAAAAGATGTCTTCCTTTCTATTATGGAATTATCACTTCTTTGGCCTACACTCATTCCTCTTCTCAAAAATGGTTATCTAGAAACTTTGGATACTATTTCTCATTTATGCACAAAATGTGCTAGTGATCATATAAAATTACTTTAGGCCTCCAGTATTGATGAGATGTACAAGTGTAAAATGTTTTTGTGAGACTAGGATCAATTTGTGCAGTGTACATAAATGCAAGGTGGTGATTATTCTTGATGATTGACAGGTAGCTAGGATAGTAGCTAGGACTAAAGATAAAACAGTTCAAGAGACCATCATAGGTTCTCTCTTTCTTGGGTCTATATTATTGATAGAATGTTTTACCTTTCATTAGCTCATCAAATCCAGGGATTTGAAAGAATTTAATAGAATATTTTCATGACAACGTATATTATTTATGTTGACGTTGCACAAATTTATCTACTTCGCGCACTTGTAGACTATGAGGATGGCGATAAAGAAGCATGGCCGACCATGCTTCTTTATCACCGTCCTCATAGTCTACAAGTGCGCAAAGTAGATAAATTCATGCAATGTCAACATAAATAATATATTTTGTCATGAAAATATTTTATTAAATTCTTTCAAATCCCTGGATTTCATGAGCTAATGAAAGGTAAAATATTCTATCAATAATATAGACCGAAGAAAGAGAGAACCTATGATGGTCTCTTGAGCTATTTTATCTTTAATGTGCATATCCATCAGTTTTTCGACACTTAATGATTAATTCTGACAGAAGTGCTATGCATTCGATAGATAAAATGTTGGAGAAAAATTATTTACAACAATCGTTCCAACAGTAATGCTATACGTTCGATAGGGAATCTGTCAAAGAAATAATGAAGGACTGTCGCTCTTCTAACATTTCAAGTGTCACAAATAGAAATTTTTTGATAGATGGTTCGACATTAATGCCATATCACCAACGGGTATGTCTGTCAAAATTAAGTGGAAACTATCACTATTCCGACAGTTATAATGTCAAAAAAGATATCATTTTGACAATTAATAGGTATTGTGTCAGAATTCTGATGGATAAACCGTAGAAAATTCCATAATGAAGCTATTGCTGAAATACAAGTTTCTAACATGATGTGGTGTCGGTAAACCGATGGTTACGTCTTCTATCACAATTTCCTACACAAAAATGGTGACAGACCCATCTGTCGAAATGTCGACAAATTAGCGTTGCAAATTTGACAAATGGCCGTCAGAATTTGACCCCAAATGTATTAGTGAGAAGCAAGTGATCTTGTAGCCGAAAAGGTTAGGTCTCCTACCCAGCCTTCCACCTTCCACCGATTCTTGACTCCATTCAAGAACACCATAATAAATATTTCACATTTCGTGGAATGCTTTCTCCATAATAATTTTCATCTCACCTTCTCTCTCTTCCACCCATTCACCCCATCCCATCACTTCATTCATGCAGGTGCAGTTTTTAGGACAACTCTTCCTACAGTGCTTCCAGGTTCATGTCACATACACTCGTACATATATTATTTTTATTCATTAATTTTTAGGATTTTGTGTCATTTTAATTTTCTACTCTTGCATAACCTGGCTTGGTGGGACCCATGCCATTACTTAGTTGGGGGGGGATCTATTCTATTTTCAAATTTTCAAATTAGCATGTAAAATTAAAGTTTCTTGTCCTTGAGAAATGTCTACGACATAACTTGTTGATCTATCCTTCTGTGATTGTGTCATCACATTTCAAGTGAATTAAAGATATTAAAGGCTAAACTTAATTTCTAATGATATGATGTGACGTGTTCGGGGTGGAAGCCTTGGCACGTACAAGCTATTATGAGATGTTATGAAAATAATATATCATTAGATTTTATGCAAAAAAAATCTTTAATTCTATGAAGCAAGTTGCAGTTAGTACGTTGTCTTTTCTTCTGCAACACCTTGTTTCGTAATGCATTGAGGTCTATGTTTTACTATTGTCAAGCTCTGAGGAATTAGCAAGTTCTGCGAATTCAAAATTCGCTAAGAGCAGCAATGGGGGTGACCTTCAATGGCATGAGCCAGTGGATCATAGGGTTTTGTTAAATGATGTGTCCACTTGTGAAATTTTTAGAAGAAGGGGATGGTTGGATTATTGCCTAAGCCTTAACAGGTTTGATGAGGAAGTCACTCTACAATTTTTATCCACCTTGAAGATGGATTTGTGGAGGTCAAGGGCTTAAAGATTGAATTCACAAAATATGTAGTAGCTGAAGTGACTAGTTTGCCTCAAGAAGGTGAGCATTGGCTGAAAGACTTTGACCTACATTCGGTGAGGGCCTAGTTCACTTTGCATGGTGATCCCCAGTTAGATGTCAATAGGAAGAAAGGTACTTGGAAATTATCTTTGCCTCTGGAATTCATTCAACCAGCTTCATTTTTTATCTAGTACTTCACCTATGAGGGATACTACAAGTACTTGCATGCTCTGCATTTCAAAATTCTTAGTCATCTTCGGCATGACAATAGACTAGTAAATCTTCTCAGCTTCCTATTTAACATTGTGAAAAAGAAAGCTTTATTAGTCTAGTCAGGAATCAACCAATCTATTTCACATCATTGCTTGGTAAAACTAATTGTAGAAAGAGAATTAAATAGAGAAAAGGTTGGGACATGGGAAGAATTTTTGCAAATGAATGAGGTTGAACCTAGAGTGGTCAACCCTAGAGGTCATGGCGTTGGTTGGAGAGAGAAAACATCCTCTGGAGTTTGTAAAATTATTCAAAGAATTGAAATTGATCATGAAGCCCCCCCTTCCATTCCTAGGTCACCTAAGAAAAGAACCTTCAATGCTAAAGCCTCTACTTCTCGGAAGAAGAAAAAAAAAAATAAAGAAGCTTCCAGTATCCCTGAAGTATCACCATCTGTAAGGACCAGGTTTGCAACTAGGGAGGATAAGGGTAAAACAAAGGAGACTGAAGAAGAAATATTAGAGCCACATCTTAGTGATAATACTAACAATGTTGAAGAAACCTTACATTCCCCTAGGGAAGGAAATTCTGAAAACCCTCCTAAAGCAGTCGCAGAGGAGGTAGCCACTAAAGGAAGGAAATGGAAGAGTCCTCCAAGCTCATCCATACCCCCTAGGAGGAGAAGTAGAAGGCTTGTCGAGAAAGATGTTGAAGCTTCTATTCTTGTTGTTAACCTTGAGTCTTTTGAATCCGTAGAGAATGAATCTGTTGAAAATGAGTCTTTAGAAAAGTCCTCTTCTGAGGAAATATTTCATCAAACTATAGCCAGTAACACTATATTAGAAGATCAAAGTCCACTAATAGAAGTTAACCCTGGAGTTAACTACATACTTATTGATAGTGAGGAGGACTCCGAGGACATAGAGGAATTTGTAAATAATTCTGTTGGGCTAGATGTTAGTTTGGATTCTGAGGAAACCCCTAACTTTGGGATAGAAATTATTGAGGAAGTGCCCAAGCAAAGTAATTAGGATGGGTTAGAAACACTGGCTAAGGTAGCAATGGATGCTAGTGAGGAAAGCAATGTAGTAAAAACAATTGTTTGATGGAAAGGAGAGTCCTCTGCACCAAAGAAAACAATAAAAATTCCTCACTTGCCATCTAGATGGGTGGATATACTCAATCAGGAACCTTTACCCCCACCAAATTTGTCTACACCCCTCACTATAGGGATAAACTTATATCAGCAATTGTTATGGAAAAAGACACAATGGGAATTAGAAAAAGGAAAATTAAAATGATTCATTAGTGAGCAAGGATCTCAATTAGAACAAAAATTAGATGAAATTGAGTTATTAAAATGAAGGATTGATCAAATCACAGGGTTAATTCCAGAGTTAATGGAATGCAGATCACCATCTGCGATGTATGCATTATTCCTTAAAGAGAAACTTGTTAATTTAAAATTAACAAGAATTGTGGAAGGAATCAATCCTTCCCTATCAACTCCTCATGAATTTTACTATGCCTTTTAGTTTACTCCAATAACTCTGAAAAACCTATTGTGTGAATTGTACGTACATAACCTGGCAGTTCATGATGATGCAGAGTGGAATTCACTTCTCTATGTAGGGGATGTGCAATTAAGAGTGGTTATGTCTTGGATGTAGAATGAGATAAGTAGGGAACATCAAGCTAAACCATACATAAAAAATAAGATGACAAATCCTTTGATGATGAGGCCTAAAGTTCAAAATTCCAAGCGAACATATTTAGACTGGCTTTCTATTACAACAAACACTAGTGGGGCTAATAAAATTTATCCAGTGTGAGAAAAAGCTTTTGTAGACTGGGACCAGCATTCCTCACGTGATATTGCCACACTAATCAGTGCCTCTAGGAAAATATGGATAAGGATGTCACATGATCTAAATTCAAATGAACCTCACTCACCATAGAATTTGACCCTTGCTACAAGAAGAGTTCCATGGTACATTATGTTGGGAAGGACACTCCTTAATCACTGGTTTCCATTGAGGTTTCGGCCTCCACTCTTCCTCCAGCCATTGCTAGTGATGAATGACAATGCATTGGATTATGATATGGCCACTGAAGTTCTGTGATGGGAAAGACTCAAAGAGACTCACAGATACTTTGACTATGTTCATGATGAGTCTGGGCAGAGAACAACTAGTGACTTGAGGGTCCGTGCTAGGATTCATAATTTCATGGTTGCTGGAGACCAACAATAGTTCAATTGGAGGGAATGATGGGCTTCTAAATAGCCATCTTTCTTAGTACTTTTTATCCTCTTTCCAGAACAGTTGGTTGCACATAAACATTAATTTATGGTTTTTAAGCATATGAACTTACATGGTTTTTATGTATATGTTATATATATATGTGAACAAAAGATAAAAATGTGGATACTCTTAAAAACATAATATCTACTTGAATTCATGGACAGGAATGGTAAATATAGTAGCTATACATGTTAATGAATGTTTCCTTGCCTAAGCTATGTTTTGGGTAGTTACCTCCTGCAGCCATAGGACTTGCAAGAGTGTTAATTAAGGCTTACACCTTTTCCTAATATTAATGATGTGGATATATATGTATATGGTTGGATGTGTGCGCATTGATTGTTTTGCAGGTGTGGACTGTGGACATTTAAAGACCAACATAGTGGTGCTGGAGTAATCAAAGCTAACCGTGGATTACAGAATCTTTGCAAGCAAAGCAAGTTGATAGATGTTTTCTGTTACATGCAGGTGCAAATTTAGTTTTCTTAATGCGCTATATTTCTAGGATTATTCATGGTCATTAATGTTTATGTTTTGAACTTTATGAATTGTAACCAATCCTCATTTATGAAGTGATCGTAGACTTAGGAGATAGTTGTAGCTTTCTTTTAAATAATTGACTCTTATGACTCTGTTGGAGTTAGTCGAACAAACTGGTTTTATAATAGAACTCTTGCATACTATTTTCAATCAAGTGTAATCATTTTGTTATGGATGAATAGAATGTTCAGTTCAAGTTTGTATCTTTCATCTTGATTGTAAGTTCTCATTCACTCATTCAAGGGGGCCCACTTGATGAGTGAATTATTATGTTAGTGTAGAGTTCATTTTCCTATTATTTCTAAGTAGTTAGAACTATGTTGTTCTTGTAGCTACTGATAATAGAATTAGTAGCATGTTCCTATAGCACAGTCGGTTGGAGCAGTTCCTAGCTATAATTTCTTACTTTAATTATAATACATTTATTCACCAGTTTTAGTATAGTTTCCTGAAGCATAAGCATTTGAATTCTATAGATAGTCTTAG
This sequence comes from Chamaecyparis obtusa, assembly GCA_027943335.1. Classification (NCBI taxonomy): domain Eukaryota; kingdom Viridiplantae; phylum Streptophyta; class Pinopsida; order Cupressales; family Cupressaceae; genus Chamaecyparis; species Chamaecyparis obtusa. The sequence continues at coordinate 696,955 of BSBK01000407.1, forward strand.
AATGAGAAGGTTTGAAGCATATACTTTGCAAATGTTATTCCAATTTTACGTCCCTGGTCAATAATTAAACGAGACCAAGTAATCCATTTAGAAATCATATGGGGTGTCCAATCCTAAAATAGGTAGTCCATTACTCTAGGTTTTTGATACCACTATTTGGCCAAGTAATCACTTCATATCAGGATGGATACTCTCATCTTTCTTATTGGTCTTCATTCAATCAATTTTGGATTTAGATCTCTATCAACTACCTTGACATCATCATTCTTTGACTCAATGTGTTCCTAGATCTCTCACACATTAGTCAAAGAGGGGAAAATGTAATCACCTAAAATTAGTCTAGTAAAACTTGAGCCCCCTCTTTCGATCAAATTACCTCGAATAAAGTCTTAAATATCAAAGGCATATCTACTAGACATAATTTTGCAAAGTAACTCTTAAAATCCCCTTTCATAATTAAATTAAAAATCTTATATCAAGCTTATACTATGGTCTAATTTCTAGAGTTTGCATATTTATTTAATTGCTAAGACATTACTTTTAATATAAAGTTTCTATAATTTTATTAAATAACACATTAACATGTGTGCACATACTTAAGCTTGATTAATTAGAAATTAAAAAGGATTTGTGCTTTAAAAATGCTATTTTCTCTTATCTTACCCTACATTTTCCTTTTGCCTCTTAATCCTCACCACTCATCTCTACCTAACCTTGTATCTCCTTGCATCTCTATTTTCATCTTCATCTTAATCACTCATTCTTTTTCCTCTTAATCTCCACCCTCCATTCTTGAGGAAATTCCTTTAAAAGGAATCTCTTCCTTGGCTCAAGGGTCCATTCTGTTGCATTCTAAAAGTTCCATCTTGATTATTGTTGAAGTACACTCTCTTGCATTCTTAGAATTTGAATTCTTAATTTCTCATAGTTTACTTCATTGCTAACTTAATATTTCATGGTTAATCTAGTTTCCTTTCTTGCATTGCTTCAATAGTATAGCTCTTGCATCTTCATTTGAGAATACTAGTTGCTTGTATTCATTTTAGCTTAATCTTTCATTCTAGCTTGTTAATCTTGCATTTTAGCTTCATTTAAATGGCTTTGAATCTTTCATTTTGGATTAGTCAAATCACTACTATTCTATGCCAATTTGGTGAGCATCATGAGAAGGATTAAACTTGCTTTAACAAGGAAGCTATGAGCCACTTCTTGAGATTTCCTCTTCCATGGATTCTCTCAAGTGTAATGGTTCATAGAAGTGTGTCACACTTTGATCACACAGTGATATGTATGGTAATTCAAATGAAATTAAAAAGGAAGCAATTATTGAAGCCTTCAAAAAGTACTTTACTAATTTGGAAGGTTTAAGTAAGGATATTCTAGAATATTTGTGGAGATTATTTGAAAAGTTAAGAAAAGAGGGGACAAAAGATGGAAAGGAGATTTGATGATATGCACAAAAAATTATGGTTTCTACATTTTCTAATATAGACAAGGAAAACTTAACAAGTATTTTGTAATGAATTCATATCCAAAAGAAAAAAATAAAAATTGACGCAAAGAGACAAAGACGTATTTGAGAAGATGAAGACATAAATTTTAGAGTCCCTCTGGGACATGACTAGAAATCTTGGATTGTTGTCAGATGAAAAAACTTAGAAGGATTGTATTGGTACTTCAATACAACATAATCCCAATCATGTTCGGCGGTAATGGGATAAAAGTATGATAGGAAAAAACATAGAAGAAATTGATATGGACAACACACCACTCCCTCATCCAAAGAATGTAGATGAACATAACATCCCTTTGAAAAAAATACAGATTAATGTAGAAGAAAAAAATGATATGAATGATATCCAAATAATTCTATAGAATAAATATTAGAAGGATATAATAAAAAAAATAGAAGAGGAAAAAGAAACTAAGACTAAAAGATGATGAAGATAGGAAATAAGATAAGGAAAAAAATTATAAAGAAAAAATTGATGAAGAAAAAGGGAAAGGAGCAAAAAAAGGAAGAAAATAAAGAATATTTGAAAAATGGTAACCACTTCGCTACCTCTATTAATCTTATATAAAATTTATGAAACATGTAGCTGATTTTTAAGTTTTTAACTTCTTCACAATTGTAATTTGATTTGAGAAAGATGGATCAAATGCATAATTTTAAACTGGGTGATGCATTTCATGCATCTACAAGGGAAGACAATTGATAATTAGTAGAAAATTGGCAAAATTATTGACTAATTTGTTGAGGTGTTACATATTGTCATGTAATTAGAAGCACCACTGACCCTTCCATGTCATGTGTTGAAAATTTTAGATCATTAATGAATTCCTTCAAGGCTTACTCTTCTAGTCTTAAAGATCTTGTGAAAAATGAGATGGAAAAGGAAAGATAAAATAGGTTATCTAAGTTGAAAGGAAGATGTGTTGATGTACATAAAAAGTTTCATTAACTATTGTATAAAGGTAATGCTTTCCAAAAGAAAGCTAATGCCTTATATCATTTGATTTTACAATGGCCCGAGGCTAGAAAAAGTAGAAGATTGGAGATAGAATCTATTAATTCTCAAATCAATGTTACTATAGTTGATGGTGATGATGATGAAAAATGACCAATATTAGAGGAATACAAGATAGTAGAAAGGTTAGATCAGTTATTTTCTTTTCATTGATGTCAAGCAATTGTTTTCTAGTTTATATTATGTTTCCATATCATTCATTATATGATATAATTTGAATGAGTTAAGGAGAAGAAGAAATGAGATGTTGTGAAGTTGAAGAACTTAAATGGGAAATTGATATAGATTGAAAAATGTTAAGATTATGTTGATATAATTGTTTTCTACCTAACATATAATTATGAAAAGTCAGTAAAGCCGGTAATGAAGATTTTTCAAGTTGGTAAGAAAAAGAGTTTTTGCTACCGAGTAGGAAAAGTCAATCGGTAAAGAGGAAAAGTAATTCGGTAAAGAGTAGAGTATGTTTCAGTAAAGGAAAAGGAACTCAAGGTACTAAACATGAAATTTTAAGCACCGATCAAAGTTAATTGAAATTTAGAGTTAGCCATCAAGAAAGGAACAAAAATTAAATACAATAATTATAACAATATTTAATGATTAGCTATGATGAGATGGAAGGTTATGATGATAAGGGAAGTTAGTTATAGAGATCTATGATCAAGAAAATTCATGATGAAGATCTACAACTTAGATCTAAATGGTTAAAATAGAAGGAACAATTTTCAACAAAAGTTCAAGTTCCTAGGTGAAAGTAAAATGTGATTACCAAGATCCAAATATAGTGAATAAGTTTATGAAATGAATGGGATGACTGAGATTAAATAAAGGAAAATGTAATAGAGGAGATTAAGCAGAAAAAGTTGTCTATATAAACGATGGATTTATATGACCAAATGGCTGGAAAATTGAAGAGTTGAAGAGTCACTGATTGATGTAGTGAAAAAGGAATAGAGAGATTCTGAGTTAGAAAGAAGGATCTGATGAAGTGTTGAAGCTAGTGGAAAGTGAAGAATTGAAGTGAAGATAGAAGAACGCACAAAGGATCTAGTTAAGAAAAGATAGTTGCAAATTTACAATTCAATATATTTATTGTTGCATACTAACATTTGTAACAAAGAAATTTTTTAATAGAGTAGACCTAACAGTCTTATTGTAAAATCTTTGCAAAAGGTAACATTCTAAAGAGTGTTCAAAGTCCTTTTACCAGGCCACTCCTAATAGATCTAAGGTAAATACCTTGACTAGGTCACACCTAACAATGTGTATTGTAATCTTTAACCAGATTGATTCTTAACTGAGCATACTTTAAAAGAGTATTTTCTTAGTGGGTGACAATTTCCATAGTGGTTTTTCCCAAAGATGGGTTTCCATGTTAAATATGTGTGTTACATGTGATGAATGGTTTATGTGATTCTTTTTCTTATTGATAAAGTTTATTTACTATTGTCGATAAATAGTGAATATTTTTTAACCAAGATAGCACTAAGTTAATCAGAGAAAATATTTTTAGGTATTTGGAATCAAGGATTATTGATTCACCCCCCCTCTCCATAATCCAACAATTGGTATCAGAGCTAAGTACTCTAGAGAGATAAGTTTGAAAGACTTGACTAAAAGATCCAAAGATGTATAGGAGAGAAGTACCTAAGATAAACAAGGAAAGTTTTTCTACTTGGAAAAGAAGAATGAAATTGTATCTATCTAGGATTGGATAATATGCACTAAATCTTTACACTCCATTGCCTCCCATACCTATGACAGTTGAGTAGTTGAGATAAAAGAAGGAACACAACCCAGTTATGATAGAAATTTATTCTTCTCTAATCAATGTTGAATTCAATGATGTTAAGGACTATGTTAATTCAAAAGATATGTGGGATAGGCTTACAATTATTTATTGATGAGATCAACATGTAAAAAAAACTAAGGTTGATAGTCTCAGAGGAAAGTATGATGAAATGAGAATGAAAGATGAAGAGAGCACTACTCAATATAGTTGCATAATCAAGGAAGTTGTTAGTTCCATAAGAGGTGATGATGGAACATTGACTAATGAAGAAGTGGTAAGTAAAATTATGAGAACTCTTTCTTCCAAGTATGCTATTAGAGTATGTCATATTTAGAAATTGAGAACCATACCAAATAATATCATTACTCTTGAAGCCTTAATCAGTATCTGATTGCATTTGAGATAAGTAATTATGATAATAGTCTATCAACCATTGAAACTACCTTCAAATCATCTGTGAGTATTTGACATTCAATGAAAGAAAGAAAGAATCATAGTAATTCATATAGAAATGAATATGATAGTATCCTAATAGAAGAGAAAGAACAAGAGGAATTGGAAGCGTCATTGGCTAAGAGACTACCAAGAGGTAAAGGAAAATTATCCTTGAGACTACCAAGAGACTACAAGAAAAATGGTAAGAAGTATTGCAACCTAGATGAAGAAGGTGTAACTGATGATGAATCTAATGATACAAAAGAAGGATATGAAATTTTTTATGTTGTTGTAAAGGAAGGATTAGATGAAGAAAAGTATGAAGATTAAAAAGCACTAATTTCTCATGTAAGTAAACCTGAACCATGGATTATTGATAGTGGATGTTCACATCATATGACTAGTGATATTGATAAGTTTGAGAGCCTAGAAGAGTGTGATGGAGGATTTTTCATATTTGGAAATGATGCTCCATGTCTTGTTAAAGGTAAACAATCCATTATATTAAATGAAAAGATGAGATGTAATGATGTATATTGGGTTAAAAGACTAAACTATAATCTGTTGAGTGTTTCACAAATGAACAATACTAGCCACCAACTAGAATTAAAAAATAGAAAGGTGAAGATTTATGGTACTAATGGAAATCTAATTGCAACTAGTGAAAAATATAAAGGTTATGGTGAAAAATATAAAGGTTAAAATTGAAGATGTATGGTTATGGCATAAAAGACTGTCATTTGAATTTTGATAACATGATTAAAGTGACTAAAAATAATAGAGTTAGAGGTCTACCAAAATTAAGAAAACTTGATCAAATGATGTGTAAGGAATGTTAGATTGGTAAGATGATGAAGTCAAGCTTCTCAAGAGAATATTATTCTACCAATGGTATTTTGGAATTAGTTCATACTGAACTTTGTGGTCCTATGAAGATACAAAGCTACTATGGAGATCGGTATTTCATTTTGTTTGTTGATGACTATTCAAGAATGATGTTCATTATGTTTTTTATTAAGGTAGAAATAGTTTTTGAAGGGAACAGTAACCCTTTACAAAAGTAGAAAAAGATAGGAAATATCAGCACAACACAAAAAGAGATGGCTGGGGGAAACAACATAGAACAATAGAACCCCCCCCCCCCCCCCAGCACTAGAAACTAGCAAAACCAGACTGACACACCAAAAAAGTAGGATGATAGCCAACCAACATAGCTTAAGGCATTTTTTCCATATATTTGGTAGTGTCCTCCTCTAGCATATCAAATTTTTGGATGGACTCTCAGAGAGCTATGATTTCCTTAGAATTGTCTACTTTCTTTTTCCTCATACTCGCTCTAATGTGAGATCCAAGGCCAATAAGCGTAGAACCTTTAATATCCTCATCTTCAACAACAATAGGGTTGTTATTCCCTTCTAGAACAAAGAGAAGGGCCCTAAGGTTGTCAGTTGTTACCTTCATGCCTTCAAATTTTTGTTTCATGATTCTGATAAGGGTTTCTTCAATGCTCATAATATGGCTGGAGGTACTCTACATGTGGTAGTTGACAATGGTATTATTTTTTGTTCTATCTTCTCCATCAGGCCTTGTCCAATAGGGCCATCACCCTTTACAGTATCAGTAGAGGCAGAGATCATGGGCTTAGCCATTAATAGGGTGAATTTTTTTACTCTATCTTCTAGCTCAGAATACTTGATACTAACATCTTGAATTTCATCATACAACTAGGAGTTCATTTACATGTCCATGCCAACCCTCTATTTGAGAACCTGCATGAACCCAAAATTACCTTTAACCTTATTAGTGTGTTCCTCCTACTATTCCCAATATTCTTCTCAAGGTTCTTCTTGTCACTACCCTTTTCTTTTTTCTCTACGGCCTTCTTAGAGATAGACCTGAAAATCATTTCCTCCTTGGAGGATGAGTCAACATAATCCACAAGAATGGGAGAGGTGTGGGTAATAGGGTTGAAACCCTCTTCAACATGAACACCAGAAAAAGAACTAGGAGGAATAGAGCTAGCCACAGCTTGAGGGCTAGCACCCATGGAAACTTTCTCCATGTCAGTAGCTCCTCAGGAACATAGTTATCACTTGGGCCTTCAGACTTCAGGTCCCCAATTTTGGCACTACTAGATTTGTTGCTCTCAAAATCTGAGGAAGGATCAGAGGAAGAAACTAGAGGGACTTGGTCCTCCTCATCGTGATAGTTGCTGAGATTATGATCCTCTTCCTACACCTCCATATCTTCCTAAGTATCCATACCTACCTCCTTAGAGAGGAATTTGGCCTCTTTGTCCACGGCATTGTTATTATCTCCTTCCTACACAATAGTGTCTTCATCAGTGTTCATATCAGCCTCTTCCATGAGGAATTTGGCTGCTTCTATCATCTCACCAATAGGGTTATCTTTCTTTTTCTTCTTGGGAGTATTACTATCAGTCAGGAGGGATCTTTTACCCTTACTCTCCTTGATCTTCCCAGGGACTAGAGCCGCATCCTAGAGGTTAGACTTCTAGCATCTCACCAGTAGGGAATGATGTCTATTTTGTTGCTAAAGGAGAAGTCTAATGCATTCCAAATGTTTAAGTGGTATAAAGCTAGAGTTGAAAAGGAAAAATGTAAACAACTAAATTTTTTAAGATTAGATAGAGGAGGTGAATTTATCTTTGATGAATTTACCATCTTCTACAATGAAAATGGAATCAAAAGACAAGTATCTGCACTGATGACTTCACATTAGAATGGTATAGCTAAGAGAAGGAATAGATCTATAGTTGAATGTGCTAGAACATTTTTTATTGACAAAAATGTTGCACAAACATTCTAGAGAGAAGCCATTAGTATTGTTGTCTACACACTCAATGGAGTATATTTGAAGAAAGGAATGAACAAGACACCTTATGAACTCTAGTTTGGGCATATACCTAATGTAAGTTACTTTAATATTTTGGAAGTAGGTGTTACATACTGAAAGATTCTAGAAATAGAAAGTTTGACTCAAAAGGAGATGAAGGTATATTGCTAGGTTATTCATCAAAGATAAAAGCATAAAAAAATTTGATCAAGGATATGTGAGGCCTCACCCCAAGCCTATCATAGTCATTCAGTTCTACAGTTGGGATAGACATATTTGATGATTATATTTTGATGCTCTATGGATTTTACTGATACTTTATGTTATGGTTTATCACTTTAGTAGTTTGATGCAAATTATGTTATGATTGGATAATGATTACTGAGACATCAGTTTGGAACCTACATGTGTGTTTTAATTCTATTTAATTAATGAATTATGATGTCATGAGGATGTTTAATTTGAAAATTAAAATATATATCTATGCAATGATTATGTTTCAAGTTTAATTTAGTGATGAATTGTATATTTCATGATGAGATTTATGTAAGTTATAAATGAATGATTTTTCCATGTGAAATTTTGACTTAATTATGATTAATTTCTTGAGAATTATTTAATTATGAAAGTTATGGAATTTACATGTATATTTCCTTGGACTACTGATATTGGACTTGAGTGTGTGGGGAAATAGGCCATGGTAAATTCAAGGAACCATCGCAGAGACCAATGTGAAAATCAGTTTGAGCCAAGGTTGCTTCTAGTGAGAAGCTAAAAACTTCATTGTAATGTATTTAATTCATAAAGTATGATGCATGAATGTATTTGATTTATATTTTAATTGTAAATGTTATTTATGTGAGAATGCCCAAGTGGACATGCCACATGGCTTGTGGTGTGTCATTTTTGTTGTGTCACTTGACACATGTGTGTGCTCTTGTGGCCATGACATGTCCACTTGGAGATTGGTTGAACACCAACCTAGGAAGGTACCCTTTAGGATCCCCATGAAAATCACTTGGTCAGAGAGCTTGAGGTTTTTTCATATCATTAAATTTCAAATTTGAGTTTCACATGGGTTTTGGGGGGCTTAAAAGGTGTCTATGAAAGTGTTAGGGCCATTTTTAGTAAGTCCACTTGATATACCTATGGGTAAGGGGCATTTTTAATCATAGGACAACCCCATGTTGAACAAAAGACCCCTCCAAAAGTTGGATTTTCAAAATGGCCGAAAATTCACTTTTGAAGCATAGTCTTGGGTAGAGTTTCATCCAATAATGATACAAGTCTTTGGTCCACTTTTTGGGCAACCTTTTCAGGAATCCATATTTGGAAACCATGTAAGAAGCTTGGGAAGTTCATCCAATTAGAGTGAGATCTTATCCGTAGGAGAGTGTGTGGAGGCCTTTTTAGAGGGGACTCTTCTTTTCGAAGAGTTTGACACCCACTCTCTAGATTTGGAGACTTAGCTATTTTGGAGAGAACTTGGGAAAGTGGGAAAAACTCTTCATCAAATTTCTTCCATAAGCTTGGATCAAGGTTGGTGGTATTTTTCATTTGATTGTTTTTTGTTTTCATGTTGAGAGGAAGAGTTTTCTTTTATGCTATTTTTTTGTATACAAAATTTAGTATTGTGTTCTTGTAGTGTTTGCGGTTTTGGGATCTTGTTCCTTTTGTGGTAATGAATGTTATGTGAATCATGAGCTTGTTGTTGAGCATGATTTCTTAGCATTGTAAATATGTAGTTTCATTTTTTAGTTCATAAATTTTTCTTGTATGTGTTGTAGTGTTTTATTGAGGGAGTTCTTAAGGCCATACTCACCCTTGGGAGGGAAGAGTAGCCTTGGGGGTGAAGGGATTGTTGGGACAATCAAGGGTGTAGAGTCTCTCCTTGGATAGGAGAGGGATGAAACATGGATGTATGGGCTCCATGTAGCCATCTCCTTTATTTTTTTGTTATATTGGGGAGCATAAGCAGTTAATGAGATTGTGTTTGTGGTGAAAGATACATGATGAGGAAGCCAAGTGATGGCTTATCTCTTATCATGAGATGTGCTTTCTCCCCTTGAGTATGGTTCCACATTCACCCTATTTTTGAGTCATTTTGAGACTCTTTGTGTTAACCTTGGAAGGGAGATCTCATTATGTTTTATGTTGTATGTGTTGTTATTGTGGGTTGCTTGATTGTCTCCTTGTCTTTGTGATGGTTCCCCAAGCTCGAGGGTGGCTTCTTAGAAGCCTAGGATGGGAGGTGAGCATCCCATGGTCTATCCATGTTTATTTGCAGGTTTGGAAGCCATTGGAGACTTCATGTTGAAGAAGAACTTTTGAAAAAATTTGATGATGTTTTCAGATTTGAGTTGTATCACTTTTGTTTTGTGTTTAATGTTATTGTAAGGGAATCTTGTGAATCCCATGAGTTCAATATATATTGTAATGGAGTTATCACTCCAAGTGGTGTGATTGTATCAAGTGATGTTGTATCAAGTTGTGAAGAAATTGTATGGAATATTTGTTGGTAGTTTTATTTTTGAAAATATAGTATATTGTTCAAGGAAAGTTTTTGTCTATTCATGTTTTATATATTAAAGAATATACAATGTATATGTTTCATAAAAGGAGTGTAAAGACTTTGTTGGATTAGTTTATGTAAGAGCATTGCTTATTCTCTCGTTGAGATATCCTTATGTAACCATGTTGATATATTATAAAGTGGAAAATTTAATGTAGTTCATTGTTGTTCATTGTAAATAGTTTCATTTGAATAAAAAAATGCTAAGAGATAAGCAAGGAAAGAAATCAAACACATTGCTTTCTATGTTAATGTTGTTGTATGATATTTCTATGGTAGTAGATCTTTTTGTTGGAAATATTACACTCAAAGAAATATAAATGTATGAATGCTAGATAAAAATCTTATGATCTTTAAATCACATAGTTCTTCCTGTTAGTTCAATAAAAGTAGTCTTGAAAATAGAAAGAAAGAAGAAATCAATACAAACAAACAAGTCAAAAATACAAAACAAACTAGAGAAAAGAGGCAAAAAGAGACCTACAAGTCTCTGGAAAATATAAGAGATAAATTCCCATACATTTTCCTTTGCCACAATCAATAGATTAATCAAAAAAAAACTCCACTTGCCCATTTGGCAAGTAGTATAATATATAAAAAGAAAATATACAAACTACCTTTATTTCTTCTTCCTATGCAGTTGGTGGTAGGACCCATTTGAACCGCCACTTATATATCAAAAAAAAAAAAACAATAATATATGCATAGTTACAAAAAAAATGCATACTTTCCTAAAAGTACGCATGTCCTTTTTGGAGAAACGCACCAAGGAAGTAATGAAAACAAAAAAAAAAATTAATTAATTAAATGAAAACAAATTTTACTATTTTTAAAAAAATTTGAAAAAAATTATATGGGAGGGGGACCCTGTGGTCCCCACACTCCATAGCCCCACGGGTTACATGGGACCGCAGGTACCTACCTACGCGATAGGTACGGGCCTGCCTAGCGGCCCGACCTGCCATGAGCGGTGGGTCCACGTGGGACCGCTGTTCAATCCCTTGGGGACTCCACCGTAAAGGTGGTAAAACAAACTTTTAAAATTGTTTTATTTTTTTTTTCTTTTTTCTAATTTAATTTATTAATAAGTTTACTTATTAATAATTTAATAATTTTTGTTTATTAAAAAATAAATTAATTATTTGATAATGAATTAGTTTATTAATGAATTGAAATTATTAATAATAATTATTAATTTATTTATTTCATTAATTAATAATTATGTTAATTAATATTTTATTAATTAATATAATTGTTATTTAATAAGTATTTAATTTAATTTTTTATTAATCATATAAATTTAGTGAATAGTAATTAATTAGTCATTAATTAGATCTATGATTTAATAATTATGTTAATTAGAAAAAAAAATAGCAACTGATATAATTATTATTATCATGTGAATAATTTATTTTTTTGGATAATTAATGTTTATATTAATTAATAAATATAATTAATATAAATATTATCTAAACAAATTATGTTTTATTTAGATTTATTTAAATTAATAAGGGGATTGTCAATATGTTTCTTATCGATGGAAATCGTAATTTAATGATTTATAAATTAAATATAATTTTTCAATATAACGATTCCTAGAATTGTTGGGTAACTAATTAGTTCATGGGAATCATAATAATAGGTGATAATGTTCGTATGGTGTGATTTTTTGACCCTCCTATGCCAAATAATCAAACTAGGATTTATAGCATCCTAATGTGATTTTGAACCCTCTGAGTAACCTATTAAACTTCACCGAATGTAGATTTAGTTTCGTACTTCCAAACTCATTTCACAAACCTTTGTTTCACATAAAATCAAGTTGATTGACACCCTCTTAGTTTCAACCTTTCACCTTAGTCAGCTGATAACCCTCATCATATACTTAGACTTATATTACCTTTTTAAAAAAAAAATTGGTGTGTTTTTTGAGTGAAATATTATGGGCATGACATGATTCTAACAAAATTCTTGAAAGTGCAAATTTGAGGATTGATGAATTTGTAGAAAGGAATGAAGAAGATCAAAAAAATGAATATGGGGATTATAAAAGATTTTTTTATGTACCGAAAGGTAATTCGGTTGATACAACCGAGCTGCAACAAGAAGGAATTGCGGAGCAAGATGAGCCTCCACTGAGATTTGAAAACACAGATGAATATAGTCTACTAAGCCTATATTAGAAAAATATGTGAGAATACACCACTCATCGAGTGAAATTATTGGAGACAAGAATGCAGGAGTCATGAAAAGAAGTAAGTTGAAAGATAACACATGTCTAATTTCTGAGTTTGAGCCAAGATTAGTCAAGGATGTAGTAGGAAATAAAGATTGGATTAATGCTATGAAAGAAGAAATTGATAAGATTGAAAAGAACACCACTTGGTCATTAGTACCAAGACCTAAGAATAAGAATGTGATAGGAACAAAGTGGATTTTCAGAAATAAACTCAATGAGAAAGGAGATGTGATCATAACTAAAGCAAGATTAGTCTACAAAGGGTATGCAAAAGAAGAAGGTATTGATTATGGTGAGGCATTTTCCCCTTTTTCTAGATTAGAGGGTGTAAGAAAATTACTTTCATATGCTGCCTATAAAGGATTCAAAGTTTATTAGATGGATGTTAAGCCTGCATTTTTAAATGGAATTCTTGAAAAATTGTACATTAAACAACCTGAAGGATTTGTTCAGAATTATAACAAGGATATGGTATACAAACTAACAAGGAACTCTATGGATTCAAGCAAGCACCCTGATCCTGGTATGAAAGACTACGCTATTATTTAGTTAAGATTGGATTTCAAAGGACAAGTGATAACAACAATTTATATTTGAAATTTGATAGTACTGATAAGATCTTGATTGTTGAGATATTTTTTGATGACATTATATTTGGAGGAAATGAGATAATGTCTAAATCATTTACTAAAGTGGTGAGAAAGGAATTTGAGGTGTCTATGATTGGAGAGATTAAATTATTTATAGGACTAAAAACTCGACAAGTTAAGGATGGGATCTACATAATACAGTCAAAGTATATCAAGGAGATCCTAAAGAATTTCAATATGGAAGAATCAAAACTGGTCGAAACACTGATGGCTATTGGTTGTAAATTGTCAATAGAAGATGATACAAAATAAGTGAATGAGACACTATAGTATGTTGTACACACTAGGCCTGATATTTCACATTCATTGGTATTGTGGCAAGATTTTCTACCAAACCAAAAGAGACACATATGTCTACACTAAAAAGGATATTTAGATATTTGAAATAGACTAAATATTTTGGTCTGTTATACACAAAAGGAGGTTTTCATCTCAAGGTATATATTGATGTTGATTGGGTTGGAAACATTGATGATAGAAAAATCACAAGTGGTGGAGCTTTCTTTTTAGGAGAAACGTTAGTGACATGGTTAAGCAAGAAATAAAGTTGTATTTGTTAGATATTGCTAATGCATTGGGGGTGATTTTTGGATGCATTTAATATGTTTAATCACTATGTTATCATGGTGGTGGAATTGACATTCATACTATTGTCATTTATGTTTTGTCACTGATGTAAACATATGTTTATATAAGGAAAATGAATTGGTTATTATAGTGTACGTATACTGTACAAATTTTTCAGAATGTGTGAAGTCAGATGAGAGTACATGAAGATATTGTGATCTTATATCTAAGATTTCATGCTGTAATTTTGTGTATTAGATGAGTTACAGATGTTTTGGTGAAAACTGGTTACTAGACTATGACAGTGAAAGTTGATAGATTAAGTCTCTATGTTTCTGGGATATCTTATAGAAGGTATGGATTTAGTGTATCAAAGAATGTTCTTTGGTTTGCGTAAGTCACATAAAGCTAGATGATGTCAGTTGTAGCATGTGTTCTAGAGAAGACTTATTTGGTAGGTGACTTCAAAGATGTAGCAAGTATTATGAATAGAAAACATGAATTAAGGATGTCGATCCTTAATTATTATAATGTAATTATTGTATACTTGTTTTAGATACTGTGTGTATCTTAGCAAGGGGTTATGTAATTGTTTGTATATTAGGAAAGCCTAATTGGCCAACATGATCATGTAAAATGTAATAGGGTATATATGTAAGATCTTTTCTTTGGAAAAGATGTATATAAGATGTATGTGATGAAAAAGAGAATTGTGAAAGCTGCGAGCTTGTGTCTGCTGGATGTAGAGAAGAGAATTATGTGTACTTCATTGGAACTAATCAAGCAAAGACAATTTATAATAGATAGTTCACAAGGATTGTGTATTTCTTCATATACACTTGTGTTGTGAATAGTGTGTTATAAAGGTGGACTTAACCTTCTTTGGGTAGTGAGCCTAGGCAGTGACCCTACCCTTTTCTTTGACTCCTAATAGGGTATGTCCTCTAAAAAGGACTATGTACTATAATGCTTTAATCAACTTTTAAAAAAGCTAGATCTTCTAACAAGGATACTATACTCTAAATACATCATTAGTGGGTGTTAATTCTCATCGGGGTTTTACCTTTAATAGGGTTTCCTCGACAAAAAATATTGTGTTATTGTGTTGGCATTCATTGTGTTCATTTGATTTGATATTCCTGCTACTTAAAAGTTCAAAGTTTAATATTTTGTCATATAATTGATTCACCCCCCCCCCCCCCTCTCTCAATTATATTGGTGGAATTTTATTCCTAATAGTATTTCAAAATCTACTATCAAAGTTGAGTATGTTTCTACATCTATGAATTATTCTAACATTTTGTGGATCAAACAATTACTTGAAGGTATGCAAGAAGAGATTACTAATCCAGTTACAATTTATTGTGATAATACCAGTGCTATAAATATATCAAAGAATCCAGTGATGAATTCAAAGATAAAGCATATATCTATCAAGTATCATTACTTGAGAGAGAAAGTACAAGATAATCATGTAATATTGGAGTATGTGAATTCTAAAGAACAATTAGCTGATATATTTACCAAACCACTTCTAAAGGATACTCAAATAGATGATATATTTTCCAAACCACTACCAAAGGATACTTTTGAGTATCTATTAGGTATGTTAGGAGTTCTTCCCCTATCCAATGTTCACTAAGACATGATGCATGTTTATTCAAAACAAGTATTCAATAGATATCTATCTTTTGAGTTGATGCTAGCATTCACTCTTTAGGTGAAGCCTAAATTTGTGAAAAGAAGTTTATGACTGCAATAAGAGATCAATGCATTTAAGGTATAACTTACTTCCTGAGAAATTTTCTTAGGATTATATATTTCTTTGGCATTGTTGTCAAAAAGGGAGAATAAGGAAATTGATTAGTAAGGGAGAATATCAATGATGATTGCAGAGGGAGAATATTGTTGGTGCACTGATTACATAAAGGAGAATAAAGAAGATAAGAAAAAAATGTTTTCAAAGAGGAACAATATAGAAGATCTATTAAAGAAGATGATTGTTACTAAAAGAGGGAGTCCATGAATGACAGTAAAGTGTACTATCATCAATTGAACAATGTATATTCTTAGTGTTGCCATCAATTCTGAAGAGGGGGATTGTTACTATAACTAATGGTGATGATGATGAAGACTGACCAAGATCAAAGGAATATAGGATAGTAGAAAGGTTAGATCAGTCATTTATTTTTCATTGATGTCAAGAAATTGATTTCTAGTTTATATTATGTTTCCATATCATTTAGTATATGATATAAGTTGAATGAGTTAAGGAGAAGAAGAGATGAGATGTTGTAAAGTTGAAGAGCTTAAATGGACAACTGATACAAATTAGACAATGTTAAGATTATGTTGATATAATTAGTTTCTACCTAACATATGATTGTGTTAAGTCAATAAAGCATGGTAATGAAGATTTGTCAAGTTGGTAAGCAAAAGATTTTTTGCTACCGAGAAGGAAAAGTCAATCGATAAAGAGGAAAATTAATTTAGTAAAGAGAAGAGTATGTTTTGATAAAGGAAAAGGAACTCAAGGCACTGAACATGAAGTTTTAAGAACCGAGAAAAGTTAACTGAAATTCAGAGTTAGCCACTGAGAAAGGAACAAAAATTAAATACAATGGTCATAATTATATTTAATGATTAGCTATGATGAGATAGAAGGTTATGATTATTAGGAATAATAGTCCACAATACAACTGAGAGGGGGGGTGAATCAGTTGTACAATAGAATATTAAACTTTAATCTTTAAGCTTTTAAATATCAGATCCAATGAACACAATGAATGCCAACACAATAACACAATATTTTAGTTTTGGGGAAACCCTGTTAAAGGTAAAAACCCCAGTAGGAATTAGCACCCACAAATGATGTACTGAGAGTATAGTAATCCTTGTTAGAATATATAGCCCTATTAGGAGGTTATTGAAACATTATAGTACATAGTCCTTGTTAGAGGACAGACCTTGTTAGGATTCAAGAACAAAGAGAGGGCTCACTGCCCAAAGAAGGTTAAATCCACCTTCAGAACTCACTAGTTCGCAACAGGTGTATATAAAGAAATACATAATATTTTAAACTATTTGCTAGCAATTATCTTTACTTGATCAGTTCCAATGAAGTCCACCAATAAACCTCTACTCTACATACAATAGACATAAGCTCGCAGCTTTTCCAACTTCTCTATGTCACATATATGTCATCCATATCTTTTCCAAAGAAAAGATTCTACATATATACCTTATTACAATTTACCATGATCAGGTTGGCCCATGAGGCTTTCCTAATTAAAAACAATTACTTAAAGCCTTGCTAATATACACACGGTATCTAAAAAAAGTCTACAATTATTACATTACAACAATTAAGGACCGGCATCCTTAATTTATGCTTGCCAAGAAAAACACACGCTTCATTCCCAGAGTTGGCTTCAAAATAAGCCATCGCCAAAGCACACACCATAGATGATGTCACTAATCATTCCATGCCTTTCACTGACCAATGAAAATCCTTTAGTACCTTTTCCATCATCCTTCAAGTTTTCATACCTTGAATCTAGATCCTCTGAAAGCTATACCAAAAACCCAGAGACTAACTCTGTCAATTCTCACTGTCACAGTCCAATGACCAGTCTCTACAAAAATAGTTGTAACTCTCTTAATATGAAACATCTAATGATGCAATCTCAGATATAAGATCACAACATCCATTTGAACTCTCATCTAACTTTTTAGGATCTAAAATATCTGTACACTATCTGTACACTATGATTACCAGTCTGGTTCCTTCATAGAAGCATATGTTGACACTAGTGACAAAACAAAAATGACAATAGTATGGGTGCTCATTCAGTAACATAGTGATTAAATATATTAAATGTCTCAATCACCACCCATGCATTAGCAATATCCAACAGTTTCCCCCTTTGGCATTGATGTCAACATATGGGAAAATCTTATCCCAAAGTTATATCAATCCAAAAGTCCTTCAACTGGACAATCTCCCCATACAATGAGGATTTTCTCATAGCAACACTCCCCCTTTGACAACAATGGAAAAGGGTTCCATGAGGCTTTGACTACCTTCATAGATAAACTTTCTTCCACAATCAGTCCCCCTGAGGAGTAGATCCCTGCATCTAATCCAGATAGTGATAAGGCTCTGAATACCCTTGGACCGATGCATCTCTGCATCATTTAGTTCTGACTAGAGAGGCCTGAACCCCATACCTCTGAGATATTCAAAGGTGTCTTTTGGTAGTGGCTTTGTGAAGATGTCTGCAATCTTCTCTTTTGTACTGATATATTCTAATTTGATTTCTTTTTCTACCACCTTGTCTCTCAAGAACTGATACTTGATAGAAATATGTTTATTTTTGGAATGCATCACTAGATTTTTTGACATATTTACTGTATTGGTGTTATCATAATGGATAATCATAGGCTCTTCAAAATTTATTCCAATGTTTGTCAGAATTTGTTTCATCCAAATAATCTAAGTGTAGTTTATAGCAGTAGCAACATACTCTAATTCAGCAGTAGATTGTTCTATAAAATCTTGTTTCTTACTTAGCCAAGAAACCAACATTTTCCCAAGGAAAAATGCACCTCCACTAGTACTTTTTCTGTCATCAATATTCTCTACCCAATCAGCATCGGTATAGGCATGAAGTTCAAAGCTATCATTTATGTCATACCATAAGCCATAATCTATGGTTCCTCTTAGATACCTCAGTATCCTTTTCACAGCAGCTAGATGTGTTTCTTTGGGTTCTACTTGATATCTAGCCACAATTCCAACAACATTAGCAATATCTAGAATGGTGTGAGTTGGATATTGTAGTCCTCCAACCATTGATCTATACAAAGTTTGAAAAACACACTTTGATTCATCATCAATTGTTAGCTTGTTGCCAGTCACCATAGGTGTTCCTACTAGTTTACAATCTTCCATTCTAAATTTCTTAAGAAATTCTTTGAGATACTTGGTCTGAGAAATGAAAATACCATTCTCATTCTAAGTTATTTTAAATCCAAGAAATAATTTCATTTCATCTATCAAGGACATCTCATATTCACTTTCCATTTCTTTAGCAAATTTATTAAATAGATCATCATTACCTCCAAAGATAATGTCATTCGCAAATACTTCTACTATCAGGATTCCATCTTCAGTGGTTCTTAAATACAAATTACTATCTGCATTACCTTTTATGAATCCAAGCCCAAGTAGATACTTGTCTAACCTTGCATACCAAGCCCTAGGAGCTTGCTTCAACCCATACAAGGCTTTCTTCAATTTTCACACCATGTCTTTGTCTTCACATAGAGGGAATCCATCTGGTTGTTTTATATATACTTCTTCTTCAAGATCTCCATTCAAAAATGCATATTTAACATCCATCTAATATACTTTGAATTTTTAATGTGTAGCATAAGATAGGAAAAATCTTACTGCCTCTATTCTAGCAACAAGAGCAAATGTTTCTTCAAAGTCTATGCCTTCTTGCTGTGAGTATCCCTTACACACTATTCTTGCTTTATTCCTTACAATTGTTCCTTCTTCATCCATTTTGTTCCTAAAGACCCATTTTGTTCCTCTAACATTTTATTTTTAGGTCTAGGTGTAATACCCCAAAAATGGGCTATAAGTTCGTTAACCTCTTACATCATCAAATCAAATGAAATCGACACAAAAGTTCTAACCTAAGGCACATCTGCACATCAGTTTATCAAAAATTGATTATCTTAATTCTGCATCGAGGAATATTCCTTGAATATTCTTAATTATCCTAATTATCTTTAATTGAATGTTATTTCGCGATAAATCCTATTTATCCTAGAATTTGATTAATTGAATATTCTGAATATTTAATTAATTAAGTTTAATTACGACCACTTAATTATTTAATTAGACCTACTTCTAATTATTTCTAAATTATATTATTTAATTTTGACAATAAATCAAAAATCTTATGAATAATCAATTAAATTCTTATTTAATTGATTAAAATCAAAATTGTCAATATTTAATAATATAGTTTTTTTGAATAAAATTTTGATTAAATAATTGATCAACCCATAAATCAATTATTTTAATTTTAAAAAAATAGTTAAGTTGAGAATAAATCACTTTATTTTTAAATTAATTCACATTAAATCATGCACAATTAGAAAAGCAGTCAACTTTAAATCAATTATCAATTTCAATTTGTTAACTTTCTAAACTCAACATGTGATTGTGAGTTGAAAAAGTGAACTAAACTCTATTTTGAGTCAAAAAGTGATTTTGCATGATTTTATGAGTTGATCTACTCCTAATTTCTTGTTAACTCAAAAATCAACCTAATTTTATCAAGAGTGATTTATGGCTTTTCTCAATGCATCCTCAAGCCCTGGATTTCTATAAAAAAAATGCTCAGCTCTTCACAATCATATCTCTCAAATTTGCACAATTACTCTGGTGAATTGACATCTGAAGAATCAAGCTCTTGCACACAAGGTGATTGTGAGATTTTTGTTATTGTTTTTTAGGGTTCATAGAATTCATTCATAGCATATCATTGTTAGATTAATTTACATATCATTCCAAATCATTCTAGATTAGTTTCATATCAAGTCTTTCATCTTATTGCATTCAAAATCCAAAAAAAAAAGATTAATCTGCATTTCATCTTCATTTCTTTCAATCATTTAAATCCTTCATTTAGGTATTGCATTGTCACTGATCTCAGTCTAATCTGAGAATATCATATGTTAGCACCTGCGAAAAATTTTCATGGCTATATAGTTTTCTCTCGTCTCTACAAGTGTTTTCCCTGCCTCTGGCCTTAAACCCTAGGTCTCATTTCATATTTCTAGCCATTGGAGGGAAAAAACCTAGTTTATCTAGGCCTTGTTCCAATTCTTTGTTACTTTTTTGGGCCACTTAAGTGATTCATAACGCATGTGCACTTTATCTTTCCCAGTCAGTTGCTCAAATATCTCAATTCAAAAGGTACATTCCTTTTGATCTGGCGATCTTCCAATGCCTTTAGTCACGTAGTCTTCTAATGTTTTCAAAATATTCCTTATCTTTCAGCAACTTGCTAGGCGGTTAGCTTTTCTCTCTAGTCACCTGATCTTGGCAATTAGAAATGACATATAACGATTTCATGACTGTGTTGTTGCCAGGTCTCTGAATATACATGTGGTTAGTGCTTTGGTTCAGCAACTCCATGAGTGGCTTGTATCTTCTCTTTAGTCACTGAATCATGTGATGGTAGGCCCACGTCATAAGGAATGATACAGGTGGACCTGATGTCAGAAGATGCTGAGGTGTTGGTTTTCTATTGGTTGCAGGATGGTGAGTTGGATATGCTGTCAGGTGGGCCTGATATCTCAGTCTCCTTTTAATCCTATGGTGAGTGCATGATCTCATGAAATCTTAAAGGCCTATGCGATCATGTGATGGCTGCTCAATCTTCTAGCTTGTTTGACTGACTATGCAGTGGGTCCTTGACTACCTTGTCATTGTGACATGGATACTTTTAATTGGTTGGGATTCAAGCAATGTGGTGGCTGACAGGACCTTGTTCTTAAAGAAGAATTTAGAAGGGGCCTGCTTTATGCAACGTGGCAGCTTGTAATTTGATGATATGTCTTATAAAGCAGGGCAGAGCCCAGCTTTTAGATTCCTTTTGATCTAATGGCTGGTGCATGATCACATGGAATCTTTCCAGGCTATGCGATCATGTGACAACCGTTGATCCTTTCCAGAACTATAGGCTGACGTCATTGTGGGACCTTTTTCCAGTGGGTGCTAACATGCTCGATTCTTATTGGCCATGGGTTTGGTAATATGGTGGTTGTCAGTGGGCCCGAGGTCTTCAATCTATAAGGTAAAGTTAAAGCTCAGATTGATCTCGCAGTTGTCATTATACCACTTGGATAAGATGCATAATATTTAAGTCAATGATATAATGACAACTGTTGATCTCAGTGTGCTTAGAGGTTATAATGTATTCAGTGATCTAGCGACTGTATGGTCATGTGGTCTCAAATTCCTGACAGTTAAGTGCCTAACCTCCAATGATTCAGCGACATGATTAGTCTCATGGTCGCTGAATCAAATAGTTAAGTCAAGAATTCTTTCACGACTTAATATAGACCGTAGGATGGAGGAAAAAAGAAGATCAATGATGGTCACAAAGTCTCAGAAAGAAAGTTGACAAGTGAAAAAGTTGTGATTATGAGACTCTCTTTCTAGTCGCTAGATCGCCAGATGGAAAATTTGGAGGAGCTCTTGTAGTCGCCAGATAAGGGAATGAAGAAAGTCTATTCAACAACTAGAAGATAGGTGCTAGTCGCGTGATCTCTAGATTATATCATGGTTAAGAGAAAGGTTATAAGATCATGGGACTATGTAGTCACTGATTCTCTAGATGGTGACCCGGGGTTAAAGATGATGTCTAGCGATCTCATGACTAAAGACAAAATGTAAACCAGGATTCCTATAAAGTTAAGCTATGAAACCCGGGAAAGTGAAATGATCTGATGGTGCTAATATAAAGTGAGCCCAGATTTGAATGCTGATCATCGATTCACTATCTGGCACCATAAATATAGTTGTTTCTTCCAGATTTAAATTTTAAAAGGGTTTTTTAGCAATAGAAAGGACTGGTATTGAATGCTTAAGTGGCTGGATCTGGTAGATATGATTTTTTCAACTACCACAGTGTGGTCTAGAGAGTAAGATGATTGATTGTAGAGGATTGGACCATGAAGGAATGGGTAGAGAGATGCTCAAGGCATGTTGTAGGTGAGTGATCAGATTGATAAACATGGTAAATTCATGGTCTTTGGTACATCACTCAGAGATTTCTCATAAATGAAGATCATCATTGGATCTGATCTCTAGAGGTTGCTTGGGTTTTCTACCAATGTAATAAATTTTGATTGAATCTAGTTGGTTTGGTGGGTGAAAGCCCTAACCTCTACCCTAGTCATTTGTAGCTTGTTGCATCTTGATTTTTGGGATTCCAAGATGACTAGTGGTATATATTGTTGTAGTTTTGATTTTTGAAGGGTTCCATTGTTCTGGTTCCATGAATGTTATGGCTTGTAAATACTTCCTTTTTCTCTACATATAGGGTGTTCCCTCTTTTCTTTCTAGTTTTGAGAATATAATACAAATTGTAATAGTCTGTCTTATGTGTAAGATTTCAATATATTTGTACTGCTATCAAATTGTCTCCATTTGAGTTGTAAGCTTATTGATTGAAGCATCAAGGCTATTTCAGCCTTTCTATTCACATTTCCTATGTGTCTGCAATAGAGTTGTTTTCACAGAAGCAACTAACTCTAGGATTGGTTTTTAGATGTGTATGAGCTGGGGTATCAAGGGTATTTCATGCTTGTCTTTTAGTGGATGCTAATTAATGTATTACCTATTTATAGGTCTCTTCTAAGGGGAGGGTTAAAATCCTTTGAATAGGTGATAGCACATCTGGGTACACAGGAGGATTGTTGAAGTGAGATCTAATCAATCGTGTATGTTTGGTATAAGGCACTAACATATTAGGATGTATTGGCTTCTTGTTTCATAGCTCTTTGTTGTAGTGAGGTATTTGACTCTATTGCCCAATGGATAAGGCACTAGTCTATGAGAGACTTAGGGTATTTCAGGGGTCCATTCAACCCAAAATTTAAATCATTCAAAGTAAAGCACCACCTTTCCCTTTCATGTTGTTAGAGTAGGTTTCTAGTTTTCAGACTCATTCCATGCAAGTAGGTTATTGCATTAGGTTTGGTTCATTAGGGTACAGGATACCTATAGGGGTCTAATAACTATTCCACAATAATCTATATGAAGGCCTCTTGTTTATCAAGAAGAGTCATGAGTGTGCAAATAAGGCAATACCCGCTTGAGTGATGTGGAGCTCAAAGAAGAAGGAGGATGTCCTCTATCCTCATCAATTGGCCCCTTTTTCCCTGTCAGACTTTAGAGTGGAGACTAACCAATTTGTCATCATAGTGTAAACCTGACACTGTGTGGAAAAAGTAACAACCAACACCATACTCACACCTACTAGAAGGTAGTAAATCGCCTGGTTAGCTTATTTCATTTATATTGCAGATTTTTTGATTTGCTAACCTCTAATATTTTACTTAAGTGTTGTATCCATAGCTAGGTACAATTTTCACACACACATTTCTGGCATTTTTTTCTGATCAATTTTCTATCAATTTTTCTTTCAAAACTCTAATTTTTACTTTATGTTCATACATTTTTCATATGAAATTTGACAGATTGTCATACCAGGACCCCTTGTCTATCATACAATAGGTGAAAATATGAACTATCGTTGTTGAAGAAGAGAGTGGCTACACAACCTATATTGGTTTTGCCAAATTTTGATAAGTTGTTCACCTTAGAGTGTGATGCAAGTGGCATAGTAGTTGGAGCAGTGTTGAATCAAGAGAATAGACCAGTGGCATTCTATAGTGAGAATTTGAATGAGGCTAAGATGAGGTATTCTTCTTATGACCTAGAGTTATATGCATTAGTGCAATCCTTGAGAAAATGGAGGCACTATTTGGTGCCTAAAGAATTTGTGGTGTATACTGATAAAAAGCCTTTGAGTTTCATCAATTCACATGAGAATTTTAGTAATAGACATCTCAAATGGATGGGATATTTGCAAGCCTATACATTCACAATAAAACATAAGAAAGGATAGTTGAACAAAGTGGTTGATGCCTTAAGTAGGAGACTTTTGACAATTCAAGAAGTACAGCTCCAAAGCATAGGGATAGAGAGCTTCAAAGAGCTCTATGAAGGAGATGAAGACTTTGTAGAAGCATACAAGGTTTGTAAAGAATTTAAGAATCATTTCCATAGTCAATTTGTAGACTATACAATTCAAAATGATCTATTGTTTAGAGGTCGACAGTTATGTGTGCCTAAAGGATCTATGAGGTAGAATGTGATACAAGAGAAGTACAATGGAAGCTTGAGTGGGCATTTTGGCCTAAAAAAAACACTAGAACTTGTGCAAAGGTTCTATTATTGGCCTAGGATGTAGAAGGACATCAAAAGGTATGTGGAGCAATGCTTGATTTTCCAAAAAGCTAAAGGTGCCTCATCTAATGCAAGTTTGTATCAACCTTTTCCCATTCCTAGAAGGCATTGGGAATGCATTAGTATGGATTTCATAGTTGGGTTACCTAGAACCAAGACTGGTATAGATAGTATTTTTATGGTTGTAGATAGGTTTAGCAAGATGAGCCACTTCATTTCTTGAAAAAACACTCATGATGCCAGTAATATTGCACATTTGTTCTTTAAAGAGGTGGTATGGATTCATGGCTTGCCACTAAGCATAGTCTCTGACAGGGATGTCAAGTTTATGGGCCATTTTTGGAAGACCCTGTGGAAGAGGTTAGGTACTAACCTATCATTTGGATCAGCCTACCATCCACAAACTGATGGTCAGACTGAAGTCATTAATAGAGTATTTGGTAATCTCCTTAGATGCTTGACAAAGGAGTATGGAGTGATGTGGGATCTGTTATTACCACAAGCAGAGTATGCCTACAATGACAGTGTGAATAGAATAATAGGGAAAATACCTTTTGAAGTTGTCTATGGACTACATCCTAGAGGTGTGTGTGAGCTGAGGCAACTATAAAATGAAGAAGGAATGCTTATGCAAAAGACTTCACTCAATCCATGAAAGAAGTTCGTGATCAAGTGAAGAGGCATCTCCAATAGGCTACACAAAATTTGAAAGCCAAAGTTGATGAAAGAAGCAAAGACCTTTAGTTTTCTATGGGAGATCTTGTAATGGTTCACCTTAATAAATCTAGACTGCAGAAGGGCATTCCCACAAAAATTTAAATGAGAAGGATAGGTCCTTGCAAGGCACTTGAAAAATATGGATAGAATGCTTATAAACTAGACTTGCCATCAGACTTAGCAATGTCCCCTATGTTCAATGTGTAGGACTTGGTACTGTATAAAGGCCCTACACTAGTACAATCAGAGTCTTAGTCAAACAATGAGGAAATAATTAAGGATGTTCATATTTCTCACACACCTCAATTGGTAGTAGAGAATATTCTGGCCTCTAGAATCAAGAAAAAGACTAGGAAGGACACATATATGGAACATTTGATCCAGTGGAAAGGAAATTTAGAAGTTGAAGCTACTTGGGTAGCTAAGAATGCATTCAAAAAGCATGGAGTTGATCCAAAAATTCTGTCACTAGATGTGACTTAATTTCTTGGTGTTGGGAGCATGGTGCAGGAGCACCCTTAGGAGACTAGTTGGTTGTCCTATTTTGATGTAGAAGACCCTCTTGAAGGTAATTGTAATTAGATAAGGTCACATTGACCAAGAGTGTTGTGGTTTGAGTCTATATTAGTGTTTAATTCTAGTTAAGAGATCATTTTGTCTTCATGAAAGCCATGTACTTGATGATGTCAGTAAGTGATCAAATGTTGTTTTTAGATTTTTTAGGGTCTTAGATGCCCTAAGAAGTCTAACTAAGGTTACAGAAGCTTGGGTGGAGTTAGAACACCTTGAGGAATGAAAAGATGTAAAAATGTTGTCAAGCAACATTTACAACTTTAAAAAGTTGTTATGACAAAAAGCCTAACTTTAAGGGTTACGGCCTTAATAGGGTTTAAAGATGCCTAATAGGCCAAAACACATGAGATAAGAATATATATGTTTGAAAAAACCCTAATTTAGGGTTGGTGATCTCATTGTGTACGGACTGATATTTTGTAGGAGGAAGTTTGCACTATGAATAGAGAAAGACTTGAGTAACAGAGTTATCTTTTAGCTTTCTATGGATTGCAACATCATTTGTAGCTATTGGAATCTATTTTTCATCATGTTTTAGTGTGATTCAATCTTTGATTTTGTTCTTTAGTTAGGTTTACTTAGAATTGTGTAAATTCTTTTTGTTTTCATAGTTCTTTGTCCAGTCTTGACAATGTGTACAAAATGTAAGTGTGTACTCTAAAAAGTGCACTTCTCTAAGTCATTATATCCAAGGGAATCCATGAGAGGGAAACCTGGAGAAAGCAACCTAGAGCTCCCTAGGTATGGAGTGCAAGGGTATTTTAAGTTTTCTCTCAGCTAGAGCTATTAAGCCTATAACCTTGCTAGTAAACCATGCAATGGGAGATTCAATGAAGAAAAGGGAAAGAATGCCAATATCCACAAGAAATCTAAATGAGAATGTAATGCAATACTATGCTAGAATGAAGATGCAAGCTAAGCTATAAAAATGAAAAATAGAAGTATTACAAATCCTTGCTAATTAAACTATGTGAGCTAATCTATAGCATAAAGGAAACTAGATTAAGAATGCAATGATAATGAAACTAAACTATGATGCAAGAATAAAAATGAAATGATGATGCAATGCTTCAATATGAGAGATCTAAGAATACCATAGCTCCAAAATGCCAAGATTGAGAAGCTCCAAGACTCCAAGATGCTAAGATGCCAAGACTCCAAGAGGATGAATCATGCAAAAGATGGATTATTTGCAAGAGATGGAAAAGATGAGTGATTAAGAATGAGGAGAGAGCCTCCTTTTAAATGATTTTAGAAATGAACAGACGGTTAAGATTAAGAGGCAAAAAAGAATTATTAAAGGTGGAAATTAAATCTTGGTTGATCCATGTGCTCAAGATTCTCAAGAGGCAAAATCAATGGACATGGTTAAGAGGCAAAAAGATATGTGGAAGAGATTAAGAGGAAAAAAGATATTCCACTCACCTTGAAAAGTGTGCATTCATGTGAAGACAAAAACTCTTTTTATTTTTATTTTTATTTTATTATTTATTTATTGTTTTTAGAAAAGTGGTTTCCATTAAAAAGATTTTTTTATTTAATTAAAAGAGATTTTTAATTAAAAGGGAGCATGTTCTCTTAATTAAATAAGATTTTTATTTTTTTATTTTTTTCTCTTTTTATAAAATAAGAATAGTGTTTTATTTGTGCAACTTAGGATAAGAGGAAAAGTGGGGGCTTTTTATTTATTAAAAGGGGAGGAAATATTCCTTTTAATACATAAAGACTTAGGATATAAAGGTTAGCCCATAGAAAATAATCGAATAAATGATAGAACCAGGATTTGATCTAGAATAAGCAATTTATGATTTTAGCAAAAAGGGGCTAATGACCATTTTTAGGTGATTATAGTAAGCCTAGCTCCATTTCCCACCATAGTTCTTGTATGGCCTTTTAGGAATGGATACTAGGGTTGATAAGCTTAAAGATGCCTCAATTCTAGGCTCTTAAGATGCATACAATGATTTTCAAGGTCTTTTCCCTAGGTGAGCTAAGTGTAAAAGCCCAGCTAGGAATACCAAGTGTATGAGTAGAAATATTGTAGGAGGGTTTATGTCAAGAGCCAAGAAGGCCTTGAATGTGATGTTTAGTGATCTTTAGGTACTCTATGAATAGGAGGAGTGCTCTTGAAATCATCTTGCCAAGTTTTGAAGCCAAAGTTCAAAGACAGGTCTAAAACCTTAAAGAAGGCCCTAATTCTTAAATAGGGTGTACGGACGGTGTCAAGACCCCAAACCAAGAAAATATGAAAGGTATTAAGTCATACATTTGAACTTCCAAGGAATATTTTGGGGTTCTTTAAGAAGATTTAGCAGTGGAAGGATAATCCTAGATTTTAGGAGGCCTAATTTGGCTAAAAGGCTACAAGGCCTAAATCTTATGAATCTAGGGAGTGATGGGAAAATGGGTAAACTTGGTGAGAAGAGACTCAAACTAGGAGTTAAAATTTGTGTTGAAAGAAAACCTTGGCCTCCTTAAATTCAAATCATAGGATAGGGCTTGTGAGCTATGTAGAAGCAAAGTTCTCTTTGAAGGCAAAGAGTGGATATCAAAGAAGATAGGAAGACTCTTGATAGTAGGAAGGAATTGAATATTTCCAAGTGTTTGAGGGTGGATTAAGGAATCCCTAGGAGGTCCTAAGTGTGACCTAAGAAGATTTCAAGACAACTCAAGGAAATTTGGAGTCTCTCCCTATCAAGATGTTGCATCTACATCCAAAATGGAAGACATTGCAAAAGAAGTCAAAATCAAAGACAATGGCATGGGAGAATATACTATGGAACTAGTCCTATCTCTAACATCTCCCCCCATCTTGCCTAAATCTTATGGACAGTCTTTGAAATAGCCAAAACTAGAATCTAAAGAGTCTCAGGTTATCTACAATGGAATTTTTGTTCCAGAACAAGTGTCCAAACAATTTTGAAGAAAATGAAGCTGTGCTTGCATGGCTATACAAAGATGAGTCTTAGTCCAAAACTGTTCAAGCATGTGACTCTAAAACACCAAAAATTCCTTCCAAGTCATGGGGGCTAGGGGATAAACTAACAGCTAAAATAGGATATCCTTGTAAAGGATCTCTAGGAGTACGAGGCAAAGGTCTCATGGCACCCATTGCACATGTGGGTCAACCAAACAAAGACACTATAGGCCTAGGATACAAAAAGAAACCTTTTTATCTCAAGAGTAGCTCCTCTCATGTGATAGAATAGATCAAACCAGAAGAGACAAAAAATGAAGAAGAAGATAACAAACAATCAGACAGTGATGATTCAGATAGCTCATAACTTATTCCTTATGAACGCTTATCTCAAGATATCCTAGATCTTCTCAAAGCTGAAGATGACCCAATAAAAAGAATCAATGTAGTAGAAACACAAGAACCTACTATGGAACCAAAGATAGTTGCACCACAAGAACCAGTTGATCTTGAAGAAAACCACATAGACAAGGAAGAAGGTGGTAGCTATTCTGAAATAGATGTCCATGAGTATGAATTCAAATCAAAATCTAAAGGTAATCCTTCTTGGGGTATCCATCCTGACTTTACACATGTTCTTAGATTTCCTAGAGGCCCAAAATTAGAAGATGAATCCAATGACTATGAATGGGGAGTCATTCTAGAAGAATATGAACTCATCACAAAGAAACATGTTGATTTCATTCACCAATATGTGCCTACACCCGACGTAAGTCTAGAGAAAAGTACTGAACTTAATGAGTCTGATCCACCCATTCCTAAAGTGGATTCCCATAATGACGTTGTAACTCTTAATGAATGAAACATCTTGAGTAGTAGTATCACCTTTGATTTCATGAGTCAGATCATTGCCAATGATGCCAATACTAGAAGATCAAGAGAAAACTTCTTTTACATGTGCATGGGGTACTTTTTGTTGGAATGTCATGCCATTTGGCCTTAAGAATGCTGGTGCTACATATCAACAAGCTATGACATCTATTTTCCATGACATGATGCATCGAACTATGGAGGATTATGTTGATGACACCTTGGCTAAATCAATGATAAGATCTCAAAATTTGAATGACTTGAGCAAAATACTAGATAGAATGGAGAAGTTTAGTCTCAGATTGAATCTTAAAAAGTGTGCTTTTGGTGTCACTTAAGGAAAAATCCTAGGTTACATTGTTTCAAAGAAAGGCATTGAAGTTGATCCAGCTAAAGTCAAAGCTATCATGGAGATGCAACCTCCCAAAAATATCAATCACATGAGGACTTTACAAGGAAGGGTGCAATCAATTAGATGATTCATATCTCAGCTAGCAGACATATCACAACCTTTCACAAAGATATTACATAAAGGTGTGACTTTTGCATGGAATGAGGAATGTGAAAAAAACTTCAACCATATCAAGAAGTATTTGATGAATCCTCCTATTTTGATGCCTCCTAATCAAGGGAAGCCATTGATCCTATATGTCTCCTCCCATATACATCACTGGGGGCATTACTAGCACAACATGATAAACACAAAAATGAAAGATTTATTTATTATATCAGTAGAACATTGGTAGCATATGAGAAGAACTATTCAATGATTGAGAAAATTTTTCTAGTTGTGATCTTTGCATCATAGAAACTGAGACACTATATGTTAGCTCATAC
This sequence comes from Chamaecyparis obtusa, assembly GCA_027943335.1. Lineage (NCBI taxonomy): Eukaryota > Viridiplantae > Streptophyta > Pinopsida > Cupressales > Cupressaceae > Chamaecyparis > Chamaecyparis obtusa. The sequence continues at coordinate 727,567 of BSBK01000407.1, forward strand.
AACAAAACTAGTAGCTAAGATTGATCCACTAAAGTACCTACTAAGCAAAGCTGCCCTCACAAGTAGACTAGCTAAATGGGTGATGCTATTGAGTGAATTTGACATTGAATATGTTGAAAGAAAAGCTATTAAAGGCCAAGTCATTGCAAACCAACTGGCTAAAGCACCATTGATTGATGATACACCATTACAGATGGAATTTCCTAATTCATCCATCATGCACATATCTTCTAGGACTTGGAAAATTTTCTTTGATGGATCTTATACATAGAACAAATCTGGAGTGGGCATATTGTTCATAACGCCTCAAGGATACTCAATACCTAAAGCATTTAGAATAAAGTTTCCTTGCACAAAAAATATTGTTGAATATGAAGCTCTCCTTAATGGTATGAAGATAGCAATTGAGTGGCCAGTGACAGAATTACACATTCATGGAGACTCACAACTAGTCATACACCAAGTCAATGATGTGTACCAGACAAAAGATGAGAAACTTGTTCCATACAAGAGAATGGTCGATGACCTCAAGAAATATTTCATATCTATCACATTTGAATAGATTCCTAGAATGGAGAACAAGGTTTCTGATGCTATGGCAACGCTATCATCTCTACTACAGCAGCCCGAACATGAGCTACATTATGAGTTCCTAGTGGAAGCATTGTCATTCCCAACCTATGATTGCCCAGAATCCTGAATGATTTGCACTATTGTAGGTCATGATTCTTCTAGATACAAAAACCTATTTTCCTATCTTCAAGATCAAATCATTCTTGAATCCTTTAACCGATATGAGAAATGAAACCTTATCCAAAATGCATCTCAATATGTTATCATTGGCAATGATCTATACAAACGGAGTCTAGATGGTACTCTTCTTAGGTGTTTAGAACATGATGAATCTCAACATGCATTAGAGGAAGTCCACGATGATATATGTGGATCACATTCCAATGGTTTAACACTAGCTTGAAAACTTATTACGGTGGGGTACTATTGGCCTAAAATGGAAAAAGATGCAATCAAGTATGCTAAGAACTATCAAAAGTGCCAAGTACATGGTAACTTAATTCATGCACTAGGGAGAGATCTTATTCACTTTACTACACAATGGACGTTTGATCTCATCAGAGCCATAAATCCTCATTATTCTAATGGACATACCCATATCATTATAGCTATAGACTATTTCACAAAATGGGTAGAAGCAGTTCCTTTGACTCAAGAAACTGACAAGCAAATATCAATGTTCATCCTGAACTACATCATATGTCGATATGGTATCCCACATTCAATAGTCATATATAATGGTGGTCAATTCAAGAATAGAGACTTAGATGATCTATGTGCCAAAATCAAGATTACATAACATTGGTCATCTATATACTATCCTCAAGGGAATGGACAAGTAGAGGCTTCAAATAAGAATCTATTGAAAATATTACATTGCACAGTTAATAAAACAAGAAGAGATTGGCATATCATGATCAATCCAACTCTTTGGGCCTATATAAAAAGTATCATAACACCCACTGGGGCTACACCATTCACTTTATTTTATGGGTCTGAAGCGGTACTACCTATTGAGGTTGAAATCCCATCAGTAAGAATCAGAATGCAAGGTCTAGTAACTAACGATGACTACAAAGTGTCTAGGTTGCAATAACTTGAACTACTAGGTGAGCACGAACAAGTGTCATATGATCATCTTAGAGTATATCAAAAAAGAATGTCTAGAGGTTACAACAAGAAAGTCATACACAAAGAATTTCAAGTTGGCGATCTAGTCTTGAGAGAGAATCCTAAAAATCATCACATAGAGAATGCAAGGGGAAGTTTGAACCCAAATGGATGGGTCCCTTTGTTATCACTGCTAATTTTGGCTCTGGAGCCTATCAACTCTCAATGACTAATGGAGAACAGCTCTGAGAACCAATCAACGTTCTCCATCTGAAGAAATTCTACGCCTAAGGCATTCGGTATTAAAAAATGTCCTTAAAAATTTTGGAAAAGTCCTAAAAAATGAACAGCTTGGTGAAATCCTAGCAATAGGTGCCTTGATGATTCACAAAAAAATTGAAAAATTTGAAAAATATCAAAAAAATTGAAAAAATACAAAATACAAAAAAAAATGAGAAAAATAAAAAGTGCCTTGGTGAAAACCTGGAAACAGGCACCTTGGTAGCAAAAATAGAATCTCTGCCAAGATGGTGAAAACCCAGCAAATGGGTGCCACTTGTTCAAAATGCTCCATCTATCAATGCAATCTTGGTCTTTCCTAGCTTTCAGTCCTATTTTAGTTTGTACATATCTCTTGGTTTGTTTTCGCCTTCCTATTTTCAATAAAGTTGGTTTGTACACCAATCTACAAAAGAGTCTATCTCCTATCAATGTTCAAACTTGGGGGCAATCAAAGTCATATCTAATGGTCTCTAGTATACCTTAGATGAGTCATATCCAATTAGAGTCCTTTGAAGCTATATCCAAGTCAGTCAGTTGGTCAGTCTCCTCTCCAGAAAAGATTTTGCAATCAGACACAAACAAACATCAACAAAACTGAAAAAAATATATGCTTCACTTTCTTTTATCTCCTTGTATTCTTACTGATTCACATTGAGATTTTTGCATATTGTGTCCCCTCGAGCTCTTCAATGATGTCCTTTACAGGATTTAGAGAGTGATGACTGGGGGCATAATCTTTTCTTTGTTTTCTTCTTGTATGTGAAAATCTAACAACTTTGGAAATTCTAGATTCAAATGGTGTCTATCTGTAAGAGCTTCCATTTCATGTTGGATGGCCATGAGTACCTCGACCATTGATACCCATAAAATTCAAGGAAGTTTGATCTAACTATTGTCTTTTTGAGTGAATTCTTACTCCTACTATGAAATGCAATCTTACCTAAGGATGTGAATGATAAAGGGTCACTACGGGTAATTCACATTGGATTCAGCATGATCTCTTGACTGTTTGATGTGTTTGTTTGCAAGGTGTATTCAAGTCATCACAATGTTTGTGTTTTGATGCTTATACCAATTGTTATATCAAAATGGACATGATATTCTGGTCATCTTAGCGTTTATGCCTTGGTGCTTATGTCTAATCCAACATTCCAAAGACAAAATTAATATTCATATGTCCATGGTTATCTAGCCAGTGGACATTGTATTGACTTTGGCGCAAAAATAAATATTTAGATATTCTTATTTTCCTAACTAGTGGATGTTGTATTGATTTATCCGGTTACCTAATAAAATATTCAGTGATGAAAAAGACCGACACATGATTAGTGACTAAGTCCTAGGTCCTACGTCTGTATTTCATTTTGCACTTTACATGACCACATTTATCTCATGATTTCAATTTAGCTTGACGCTTAATGATTCTCTAAAATCTATGCTAAACATATCATAAGGACAAAGTATTGCACGAAGGTCTTCTTAATAGATCACCAAGCAGGTACCCCTAGCTAATTTCGATATTTTGAACCCATTTTCAGGATCAAAATTGAAATCTAAGATCATTTACTATGTTAAAATTGTGATTTAAAATTTTTAGACCCAGGATGGCCGACTGCTTGCACAAACGACCTTCAATCATCAAAGAAATCCATTTTTCAACTTAACTGATTATCTCACATCAAACTATCAAAATTTCAACTTGGTCAACCATAGTCAACTCATGGTAAAACTTAGTCAAACTTGGTCTTTTGGACCTCCAAACGATGCAGAACTTGTCTCCGAACATGTATATCCACTTCTCAAATCAATTAAACATGCTTCTACACCATTAAATGTTGACTATTCTTGTCAGATTTTGATTTTCATCTCAAAGGGGGCATGGTATTGCATATCAATCAAATCTATAAATCAAATTTATTTCCTCGGTGATCAAGTTAACAACCACGTCTAATTATTGATTTACATAAAAAGACCTCATCGCTTGGGGCACATCGTTGGGGGCATATCAGATTCATTGAGATCCATATTAATCTGGTATCCCAATCAATCTTGTAAACTGTGTCAACTTTTCATAACCATCAATTCATTAGTGTTATTTCCTTGGTTCTTCATAACTGAAGGGTTCATATATGATACCATTACGATTCCTTTGGACAATCAGGTTTGGAATTAGGTCACTCACTTCTTCGTAATCATAAGGTTCAGAATCAGACATTTTGATACTTTTTCATAATCATCAGTTCATTGTTGTTATAGTTAACATCATCATGATTGTTGGTCAACCAGGACCTCAATCAGCTTTTCCAATCTTTCAAATTGGTTTCTGTCTCAGAATCAGTTCATCTTTCAAATCAGTTTCAACATAAAAAATAGACTAATCTTTGAACCACTGCGCTTCACACAGTAATTCAAAGAGGGGCAAAATCAAATACCTCAAAAATGGGCTATAAGTTCATTAACCTCTTACATCATCAAATCAAACAAAACTGACACCAAAGTTCTAACCTAAGGCACATTTGTGCATCAGTTTATCAAAAATTGATTATCTTTATTCTGCATCGAGGAATATTCTTTGAATATTCCTAATTATCCTAATTATCTTTAATTGAATGTTATTTCGCGATAAATCCTATTTATCCTAGAATTTGATTAATTGAATATTCTAAATATTTAATTAATTAAGTTTAATTATGGCCACTTAATTATTGAATTAGACTTAATTCTAATTATTTCTAAATTATATTATTTAATTTTGACAATAAATCAAAAATCTTATGAATAATCAATTGAATTCTTATTTAATTGATTAAAATCAAAATTGTCAATCTTTAATAATATAGTTTTTTTGAATAAAAGTTTGATTAAATAATTGATCGATCCATAAATCAATTATTTTAATTTAAAAACAATAGTTAAGTTGAGAATAAATCACTTTATTTTTAAATTAATTCACATTAAATCATGCACAATCAGAAAAGCAGTCAACTTTAAATCAATTATCAATTTCAATTTGTTAACTTTCTAAACTCAACATGTGATTGTGAGTTGAAAAAGTGAACTAAACTCTATTTTGAGTCAAAAAGTGCTTTTGCATGATTTTATGAGTTGATCTACTCCTAATTTCTTGTTAACTCAAAAATCAACCTAAGTTTATGAAGAGTGATTTATGGTTTTTCTTAATGCATCCTCAAGCCCTGGATTTCTATAAAAACAAAGCCCAGCTCTTCATAATCATATCTCTCAAATTTGCATACTTACTCTGGTGAATTGACATCTGAAGAATCAAGCTCTTGCACACAAGGTGATTGTGAGATTTTTGTTATTGATTTTGAGGGTTCATAGCATTCATTCATAGCATATCATTGTTAGATTAATTTACATATCATTCCAAATCATTCTAGATTACTTTCATATCAAGTTTTTCATCTTATTGCATTCAAAATCCAAAAAAAAAAAGATTAATCTGCATTTCATCTTCATTGTTTTCAATCATTTAAATCCTTCGTTTAGGTGTTGCATTGTCACTAATCTCAGTCTAATCTAAGAATACCATACTCACACCTACTAGAAGGCAGTAAATCTCCTAGTTAGCTTATTTCATTTATATTGCATATTTCTTGATTTTCTAACCTCTAATGTTTTACTGAAGTGTTGTGTCCATAGCTAGGTACAATTTTCACACACACACTAGGAACCAATTCCCAAGTATTATTCTTCTTTATCTGATCCAATTCTTCTTTCATGGCATTGATCCAAGATTCATCTTTAAAGGCTCCATCTGTATTTTTTGGGTCAACTTGAGAAATCAAACAAATTTCTTCTCTAATTTTTGATCTAGTTAGCACTCCCTGACTGGTATTGCCAATAATTTGATTTTCAGGATGGTTATTTTTTACATACCTTGGAGTTTTAGGAGTCTCAGTAGTCTTTCTTGTGCTAGCATCACAAGCCTCTTTTTCACTTTCTTCCTCAATAAGTTCTTCTTTTGTAGCAGTAGTGGTTTCTTTCATTTCTGAAATCTGACTGTTGTCATACATTCTTTCTTGTATCTAAAATTTCTCATCTATTCTTCCATTGTTTCTTTCAACCATCTTCCTCAATCTTAAATTGAAACATTTGTATGCCTTTCTTTTAACAGAGTAACCAAGAAAGATTCCTTCATCACTTCTAGCATCAAATTTCCCTATCTCATCATCCCTCTTGATATAACATTTTCTACCAAAAATTTTGAAATATTTTACAGTAGGAGTATGATCAAACAATAGTTCATAGGGAGTTTTATTTGTACCTTCTCTAATTTGAATTATATCCAATGTGTACACTATTGTTCCAACAACCTCTCTCCAATGTACATGAGATACATTTCCTTCAATCAACATTGTCCTAGTAGCATCAAGTATAGTCATGTTTCTTCGCTCTTCTATCCCATTTCATTATGGAGTCCTAGGAGCAGATGTTTGTCTTTTTATCCCATGCTCTTCACAGTATGAATTGAATAAATCTGATGTAAACTCTCCACCTTTGTCTGATCTTAAACATTTTATTTTCAATCCTGATTCATTCTCTACTTTTTCTTTAAACAACTTGAATTTATCAAATGATTCTGATTTTTCTCTCAAATAAGTAACCCACATCATTCTAGAAAAGTCATCAACAAAGAGTATAAAATACCTTTCACCATAGTATGACTTTGTTCTTGTGGACCCACATAGATTTGTATGTACCATATCAAACTTCCCTTTTGATGTAAATTATTTTCTTTTATGATTGCTTCTAGTTTTCTTTTCCATAACACATTCTCTGCATATAGTGTTAGAAGGTTTCACAATCTTTAGTAGATCTCTTACTGCATTATCCATACTTGCCTTCACAATGTTATCAAAATTAACATGGAAAAATCTTCTATGCCATAACCAACTGTCATCTACCTTCACAACAAAACAAGAGGCTCCAGATGTGTTTAGTTCAAATACATTACCTCTAGATTTTGAACCGATAACAATCATTTTTCCTTCCTTGCTTCTGATAAAGCATTTACCATTAACAAAACTTAACTGAAAATATTTCACCATTAACTATCCGACAGTCAACAAATTATGTTTCAGTCCTTCAACAAGTAGTACATTGTCTATATTAGTTTTTCCATCCAGAGTAATGGATCCTACTCCTATGATGCATTTAGGGAGATTGTCCCCAAACCTCACAACACCTCCATCATAATTCACTAATTTAAAAAATGTGTTCTTATCACCAGTCATGTGATGAAAACATCCACTATCAATTATCCATTCAGTTTTATTGTCAACATGAGATACTAAGGATTTTTGTTCATGTACAAGTTCATCTTCAATAGCAAAAAATCCAACACTAGTAAATTTTACCCTAAATTTCGATGAGAACTAGTCAAATTTTCTACAATAATTGGTCGAATAGATGACTAAAATTATGGTCGATCTTTTTTCATCAATTATTCTATAGGAAAACCAATTGTTGAAATTTCTACCTGAGTAGTAGTCGACTTATCGACTGACTCTTCATTGAACTAATCACATGAAGCTAGCAGAATTGAGACCAAATTTGGCAAACTTGACGTCGAAATTGTGACTAAATATTCGACCACTATTCAATGAAATTGACGTCAAATGCATAGCATTGTCGTCGATTCAACTAGTGTAAAGGTCAAAATTGAGACCATTTTGTCATCGAATTATCCACCCAAGTGTGTCGAAGGCACCATCGAATGCATAACATTCTGGTCAAATTTAGTACTATGTAAAGGTCGAAAGTTCAACCAATACTAACTTTTGTTTAAAAAAAAATGTGACACCATTTTCAATATATTCCTACTTTTAGTTGAATATATTGCTTGTCTATAATTAGTATGCAAATATGAATCTATGAAGCTTTGATTTAGCTATTTTCTTCTATTTAGCACAGTTAGATTATTTCTCAAGTAGGTCCACTTGAGATACATGTCTCTACTCATTTTTTTCATGTTAGCATAGATAATTAAATTTTATAGTCAGTAACTTGGCTTCTGCTAAACATTACTGTTAGACTATGTGATGCTCTTGCAGCTTAGACAATTCTTTAGTAAGTTTAGTTTTGGCATGTTTTTAGTTTAGTTTAGGTATATATAATCTTTTAATTTTCATATGTTATTACTTATTATTAATTGTTTGAGAACTACTCAATTCATTGTTTTGCATTAATCATTATTGTTCATAGTTTTATTTCGTTAAGTGTATGGTTTTCATTGCAATTTTCTTTTTAACACAATAGATGACAACCTAAGTAAAAGCATGCACATATAGTGCTAAACCATGACATGCCTACATCCTTGGGTTGATGTTTAAATGTATTATATTGTCCATAAGAGGTTTTTTTGTCAAATAACCTATCTTTGAGTTTATGGAGAAGGAAATTTGTCAAGCTCAAGATTGATGAAATCTCAAGGGATGAATCGGCCTGATTCCACATCACTTTACTACCACTCTAGTGAGCTTGAGAGATCAATTAATTAAAGTGGATATAAGCTTAATGTGACAGAAAAATACATAAAATATAAGTAACATTATGCTACTAAGAGATTAAAAAAAATATTTAGTCTACTAGAAATGAAAGAGAATTTGATTAAGATCAACTGGTGGGATTTATTAGTTCATTGTCTTAAATACTTGTACCAATCAAGGACTATAATGTGGATTCTTGACACCAAAATGAGATGCATGCATCATGTATGGACAAGGTATAGGGACCGAAACTAGAGAATAAAGAAATCAATAGCTATGCTTACAAAACTAGGAATAGATGATATGTTGATCCTAGGTTAGTGATAGTTGGAAATGACCTATAAGGGCCTATAATGATGTAATAAGGCCAATAGAGCCTCTAAATAATGTTAAAAGCACTAAAAGTACAAAAACTTGTAAATTGCCTATGAGGGCAATATAAGCCAAAATGGGCTTAAGGAGGGTTAGTTAGGAGTTAGTAGAGGTAAGAAATTATTAAAGGTTGTCTTTAAACCTTTTAAGAGTCTTTAGATTAGTATAGAAATGTTGAGTTGTCGAGTTGACAACTTTGTTGTCAACTTGACAACTTTTTCATATGTTATGTTAGTGAACAGTCAGTTTTTGACTATTGCAGACAGTTAGGAGTTGGTTGGGTGGTTACTCTTGGGTTATTTGAGGAGTTAGTGTCTTTTGGATAGGGGATCCATGATGGAAGGCAATGTGATATGATCCAAGGTCATTGTATCTAGAAAGAATGAAAAAGACAAGTGATTTTGAATAAGAATTGAAAATTTCCTGCAAACTGGTGATTCACTGTCCCTACAGGTACAGTCTGGTAACAACAAGTTGTTCTAATTGTTTTTGAAGTGGTATTTTCTTGGCTATGATTTAGGAATGTGGTTTAGGGCACCTTGGAAAAATCATGCAAGGAGAGTCATTTAGACTCATGAAGGTTTAATGATCTAGGAAGATCAAATTTTGAATGTAATTGGACCTATGGTCCATTTTTGTAGTCAATGTTTTAAATGTGATAAGCCTAAACTATAAAGGCATGTAACAAAGGAAAATGGCATTGAAAGGTCAACAAGTACCTAAAGGGGTTCATTAAAGGTTTTTTTGTTGATCCTAGTCTATCAAACAGATCTAAAGTCCTATAAGGTCTTTGACCAATGTAATAGGGTCTCTAAGGACAATTTAAAAGGTTGTGAAAGCACCAAAGAGTGCCCAAAGTTGTAATGTGCCATGTTGGCAATTAAGGCTTGATAAGGCTTATAGGAGATTTAGGAAGTTTTAGGAGATTTGATAGGTTTATAGGCCTTTAAGAAGGCTAAGGAATAGAGATAAACATTTAATGGTTATAAGTTGTTGAAGTTGACACTTTAGTGTCAACTAGACAACAAAATTTTAGTTTGTATTAGTTTGTAACTAACCAGCAACAGTCAGATAACTGACTGTTACGGTTATGCAGGAGGATAAACTTCTTTTGGAAGCCTATTTGGTAGGTGTAGGCATGTGTAGGAGGCATGGAGAGATGGTGGATTATTGACAAGCAATGTAAAGAATATCAAATTAATAAAAAATGAACTGTTCTTTGCAATATCTATTCACTGTTCCACGGGTACAGTCTAAAACAATGAATTGTCTTGATAGTTTGAAGTGATTTCTTGGCATAGAAATGCCATAGGGCATTCTATCAGTTGTTATTTACCCTTTTCTTTCATTTCTTATTAATTTCATCATGTCTTAGGCAAGAATAATAGACTGGTGCATTCAAGAAAAGTGAATAGATCTGATTGATATCTACTAATATGACAAATAGGGCATTCTGTTGCAAATTCATGTTGTTTATGATATATAATATGATCATTTGAACATGCATGTATTGTTTGATACTCCATTTAAATATCTTTCATAATGGTAGATAATTCTCTATATGAGCGAGGTAGAATGTTTGATGGTGGTAACAAACACTCACCTATCAACCTACGACCAAAAATATAATTTGTTAATTTAAAGAATATTAATTGCTACACAATTCACCCAATGTTAATTGTAATGGAATTATGACTAAAACAATGAAAAAAGATGACATACCTTAACATACGTGTCATTTCTACGTTGGATAAACCATTCATAACCTTCAAGTTCACCAACAACAATACAGCGGCAAGAAGAGTTGTTTTGGAGCCTTCATATAGGGGCTCGTGCACCTTCTCAAGTATAGGTACATCAAGGTCTGCGTCAACATCATCATCATCTTGATCATCATGATCATCTTGATCATTGTGATCTTCTTCATCATCATGGTCTTCTTCCATGGTATCATTACCTTCTATTTCTATATTCACACCTCCATGTTCCCTCATTTGGAAATCCACATTCTCTAGATTGTCATGGTCCATAACATGAAACTCAGGGAGGTTGACCTATATGAAAATGATGACCTTATATTAACCATGACCATGATTTCATCATCAAATCATGTCTTGTGTATTTTATAAATTATTAAAATACATACCAATGGATGAAATTCGTTTCCCCCTTCAATGTGACCATGTTGCCTACAATGTTCCTTAGCCGTTTTGATTAGATATCTTTGAGTCTTTAAGCCCTTACAAATTTTGCAAGGACAATAACATTTTCCATCACCTTTTATTTTTAAGTTAGACCACAGTCTAGGAATTGTCTCCCTATTTTTTTGTGCATTGATATCGTCAAACATGGTCTTTCTTGAATGGAATGACTCGTTGGTGGAAGAAGGATGATTTGTTTGCAACCTGCAGATACAAATTGTTACTGAACAACCATTTTCTCAACTATAATTTTCTAAACGGAAAGGGACATTTTTCATACTAAATCAAAGTTTAGAAATGGACGGTTATGATGCTTTGCCATTACAATAGTAATAGAGGGTGTATAGATAGAAAAACAATTGTAAAGAGTAGATTTAAATAAATAAAATTACGTAAATAACTAGGGAAACTAAATAACATTGTAGGGCTCCTTACCTCCATATATAGGATACTCTTAAGTAATGAAAACACAAATAAACCTCTCCTAATCATATGAATACTGTAATACCCCAAAAATGGGCTATAAGTTCATTAATCTTCTATATCAACAATTCGAACAAAATCAACATCAAAGTCCTAACCTAAGGCACATCTAAACATCATCGAATCCTAATTGATTATCTTATATTCTACATCGGAGAATATTCCTAGCAATATTCCTAATTATCTTAATTATCTTTAATTTAATGATTATTTGGCAATAAATCACATTTATCCTAAGTTTGATTAATTGAATATTTTCATATTTAATTAATTAGATTTGATATCTTGCCACTTAATTGTTTAATTAAATTTAATTCTATCTATTATTAATTGTATTATTTAATTTTGACAATAAATCCAATATCTGATGAATAATTGATTAAATTCTTATTTAATTAATTAAAGCAAGTTGTCATTATTTAATAATATAGTTTTTAATAAAAGTTTGATAAAATAGTTAATTAACCCATAAATTAATTATTTTATTTCAAAAAGCAGTTAAGTTGAGAATAAATCACTTTATTTATTTATTAAATCATAATTATCCATGTGCACATTCAAGGACCAGTTAAACTCAAATTGGAAAATCAATGCAAGTTGTTAGCTTTTTGAAACTCAACATCTTTTTGAGTTTTAAAGTTGATCTAAACTTCTAATTCGAGTTGAACTGTGCTTTTGCATGATTTTTGTGACTTAATTATCTGTTATTTAAAAATAACTCAAAAATCAAGCTGAGTTATTTGAGTGATTTATGGCTTTTTCCCATGCACCTCCAAAGCCCTAGATTTCTATAAAAACAAGGCTCGGCTCTTCATAATTCATCTCTCAAATTTGCATCCACAGAATCTCATATTTTTGCACAATCACGTTGGAGAATTGGAATTGGGAGAATCAAAGCTTATTGCGAATCAAGGCTATTGTGAGATCAATTTGTTTGTTTTACATTCATGTAGATTCTTTTTCATATCATTGTTAAATCATTTAGCATATCATAGATCAATTTTCATATTAACACAGATTCATATCATTTTTCATCTTATTGCATAGAAAATACCAAAAAAATAGCTTAATTGCATTCAATTCATATCTAGATTAATTGCATTCAAATCCTTCATTTAGGTGTCGTCTAGGTCACTGATCTCGATAACAATCTGAGAACATTAATCTCGCACCTACTAGAAGGCAGTAAATCGCTTGGTTAGAGTAGATTTCAATTTTGCACGATTTTGATTATAGCTAACCTCTAATGTTTTACTGAAGTGTTGTGTCTACAGATCAGGTATAATTTTCACACACATTTCTGGCACCCACCGTGGGGCAACCCACCTTTGCATGCTGGTTTTGAGTTTTTTTGGGAGCTAAAACCACAAAGTTTCAAAGATTTAATTTTATCTCCCAAAAGGCTTGGATTTTTTGTCTAAAATGTTAATACAGGTTGGTGACATTTCAGGAAAGCTACAGTAAAAAATTTAGAATTTTCTAAGATTTTTTGAATTTTTAATAATTTTTTCTTGAAATTTTGGAAAAAATTAATATCTGACGCAAATCAGCATTTTTTTGGAAATTTTTATATTTTCAGAAAGCTCTTTAAATTATATAGGGGGTCCATTCTTTGTGTTTTAAATTTGGACATGATATAATAGCTCAAATAGTCAATTTACAAAAACTGGTCTGTTTTGATAAAAACGGGTCTCTAGGGCACAAATGAAGAGATTTTTCAAAAAAATTTGCATTTTTGGAAAGATCTCTATTTTTTTAGCAGGGGTCTCTATTCTGAATTTCTATTTTTGTGGCCAAAATCATATCAAAAAAATCAGATCTTGTTGACTAGGTCAAATGCAATGCAAAAAAATTAAAATTTTGTGATGGGTATGCACTTATTTTTCATATGATTCAATGAATGATATGAGTTGTCATTTGGGTTAATTCCTGGTTATTATTGCTGATAATAATAGATTTTTAGAGCTAACCCTATGGTTTTCATAAGTTGAATATATTTTGCATATCTTGTTTGCTTATTGGAGAGTTCATCACTTGCTTGCATGGAAAAGCTCAACAAGAATTGCTAAAAATCAAGTAAAATCTACTAAGCATGTTGCGAGGATCCCAGGTATTCTCCTTCATCTAATAAAATTTTGATTTGGACTTAAAATAAATCTCTTATGTGTCTGGCTTGTGTGCATCTTTTCATGCTTTTGTCTATTTCTACACACTTGCATAATTGATACTAGGTTGTGACCCCTTAAGGATTTATTAAGTAGTATTAGATACTTGTGATTGATCTTGATTGCTATCTTGGGTTATTGGACTCGCTAATCCATCGGCCCCTCATTCCACCCCGTGGTTGCAATCTCAATGCCATAAAGGGGAGGGGTCAACAGGATAGAAGCGTTAAGTGTTCCACTTGGCAACCCTTTTGTGCTTTTAGGAACTCACTTGTTTTCTAAGTTGGGGACTCATTTTCAGCTTGTGTGAGGTGTTAAGTGTTCCACCTTGTGTACTCATCTCATATTCACTTTAAGTGTTAAGTGTTCCTCTTTCTACTTTTTGGGTACTTTTGGTAGATTTGCTTTCGGGAATACATCTGTGCTCACATAGTAATTAGGCCCTATGAACACTATTTGTGATTCTTGAGAGATTGGATTCTCAGCAAAATCCTTCTTGATGACAGAATCCTTGTAGGTAGGGAGGATACTTAGTGTGTTTCACATTCAACTCGGTTAGTGCGTCTTCTCTTATTGATCGATACATTCTCTCCCAAGAGAGGTTGATAGATCATGTGGGGTTGACATCATGAGCTTGGTGAATCAAAATTGGTTAGTGCACCTTCTCTTATTGATTGATACATTCTCTCCCCGGAGAGGTTGATAGATCACGTGGAGTTGACATCATAGACCTTGGTGAAGCAAAAATTTGTCTTAGTGTGTCGGATTAATCTGCTTGCTTTATTTGGGTTAAAAGTGAAGAGGCATCAAAACCTTGGATCTAGAGCCAAGTCTCATTATGGTATACTATTGTGAGTCATCTTTAGAGAGGGTTAACCATAGTGGACAATCCCTTCACAGGGTAAACTACGTTGACGGAACCTCAAGCGGTCATAGCCATTTTCACCATGGTAGTGACAGCCGCTATATAAATGTCCTTGTGGAAGAAATATCCACGGGTATGGTTCATTGTTGGGTTGTCAGATCTCCCTAGCAGCTCCTGAAGATTAAGTTCTTGGACTGTGTCAAAACCCTGGTGCGCCGGGATTGGAGTTCACCCCTTTGGATCATAAAAGTTGCAGAGTCAAACCATTACTAAAAACCCTAGCGAGGCCAAATTTTCATTTTCTAGGGTATATGTGCGTCATTGCAAAACATTTTTGGAACATACACAATTAGCACTTCTGAGGATTAGAACGAATAAGTCACTTGATTGTTCATGCGCAAGGTTGCTTTTTCCCTTGTTCATTGTTTTCAGACATGTTTGAAATCACATGCTTTCTATTTTGCATGCTTGTTTATCTATCTGGTTACTGAAAATGGACAAATCTGTTACAATCCTCAAATCTAGACATTGAAATTTGCAAACAATTCAAATTTGAAAACTCAAAATTTGCAAAATCTGAAGTAAAATTCTTTTCTGGAGTCAAAAGTCATCTCAGGAGGTCAGAAAGTCATACGAGTTTTGTCAAGTGTCATTTCATTACTGCCCATCTATCGTATGATAGGGGACCCAGCGTCGTATGAGTTTCCATGCCAGCAAATTCTCAAAGTCAAAATCTTACAACTGTCATATGAGTTTTGCAACTATCGTTTCATTGCTACCCAACTGTCGTATGAGATTTTCAACTGTCATTTCATTGATACCCAATTGTCGTATGATAACCAACCCAGTGTTGTACAAGTTTTGATGCCAAAAAATTCTAAGAGTCAAAATCTTGCTTGCAATTGTCATACAAGTTTTGCAATTGTTATTTCACAGCATACCCACTATCATACGAGTCTGCAGAGAGTCGTTTGGGAAATTTTTGAAAGTTGTCAAAAAAATTGTCAAAATTGCCAAATATTTAGCTTTTTCAGCCTAATTTCAGAATCTATCGAACAAATCACTGTGTCAAGAACAGAGCAATAGCTATTGAGAATCAATACACATGTCTCAAAGAATTACTACACAAGAGGAAGAAGCTTTAATCACCACTATGATGAAGTAGCTACAAGCTATGCAAGTCCAGCTTGACAAACTTGAGAAAGAAAAGGAACCTAAAGAGTTCTCCATGGAAACTCTATGCTCTTTTCCATTTGATAAAGACTTGTATATGTCACCATGTCCTCAGACAAAATGTGAGCAACGTGAAAACCCTTATGATACCTCTTCCACAAAGAGTGACACATCAAGCTTTGGAGACTATGATGACTATGACGATAGACAATATAATGATACCTATGACACCTTTGTTCCTAAGAGTCCTCCTCATCATGTGTTCCTACTTACTACAAATGGGCCATCACATTGGATAGATCGTGATGGTGATCCATATGATTCTGATTTTGAAAGAAATTTTGATGGGTTTTGTGGACAATACCTTGATTATGATCCATCTACTACTGCTGAGGACTATAAAATGCATCGTGCTAGCTTGAAATGTCAATACTATAAGGATCTCTCCTCTAAGAACTCTCAGGCTGAAAATAAAGATTACACTCTCAAGTAAGATAATGTTAATGCTAAACCTTTTTCTGGTGATGGTTCCCTTCCATCCCCTACTTCATCCAATACCCGTAAATTTCTTAAAGCTTTCGAGTCTTTCAAATCTTTCATAGAACCTTCATCTGACACCAGCCTTGATACTTTTCATGCGGTTCCCTATAGTTATCCTCCAGGGATACCTCTTAAAGAAACTCAAGCTAACCTTCACCTGGCTGCAAATACTTTCAATAATGCTAAACCTAGAGAGCTTAAGCCTTCATATGCTATAATCCCTACTTCAGCTATTCCTCCACCATCTCTTCCAAAGTCATCCATACAATTCCAACATGCTTCCTTGTCCTTAGAAGTGGCTCCATGTCAAGAGGACTCTAAAAATGATGAAGAAAAGAACATACAGAAAGATCAAGATCAAGAACCCTCCATGTCATCCACTCTTTTTCCCGATGTCTCTTATCCACTTCATGGTTCTTTTGATCCTATACACCCTTTTCATGCATTCCACCATGTCTTAAGTCTTCTCTTAAGCAAGATCAAGCTACTACTTACACCGTTGAGCTTATTGACAATCAAAATAATCTTACTACACTTGCACTTTCCAAAGATGATACTTCCATTAAAGTTGGTAAAAATGGTGTTGTTACTTCCAATGTTAAGCCTATTGAAAATCAAGAAAAAAATTATGTGCTTATGCTATCCAAAGATCCTTGTCAAGATCAAAGTCTTCCGTCTTCTTGTTCTACCACTCCATGTTCATTTCCACTTTCTACTCTTCCTAAGTCTTTGCAAGCTTTGAACAATCCTATCAAAGAAGGTGCTCATATTCAAGATGTCCATGATTCTATTGAAAATTCTAATGCTCACTCTAAAGATACTGATATCCTTGGTTGTCATATAGATGTTGATGAACTTATTGATTATCCTTTTGTGTCTTCCACTTCTATCTTTGGACCTCTTCCACCACTACTAAGAGCTTCACGTCTACCTTCCATCTTGGGTCCTTATGTCCCTTCACTTTCCCCTCCTAACTCTCCTAATTTTCCATCCATCTTGGGTCCCTACGTCCCTCCATCTCCTATCTTTCCTCAAGATCAACATAGATGCATACCCCTGAATCCTTTTCATCCACCCACCCATCTAAACCAGTCATATCCTCCTTCTTCTTCCACAAGTCCTAAGTTCTTTGGAAGTAACTTGAATGTTCAATACAAGAAAAAGAAGTAATACAAGAATCCATCAAAAAAAGATCACCGTGTCTCCTCTAATAGACATGGAAGCATAAAGTCCAAAGAGATATCTAAGAAAAAAACTACAAGACAAGTATGGGTTCCAAAATCCATAATTGAAGATATTCTCTCCAAATTACCAAAAAGAAATGAAAAGCTTACGGCTATATGGATTCCAAAGTCTCTCTTGAAAGAGTCTAGTGTTGAGCAACAAGTGAAGTTGACATTCAAGCTTCCAAAGACTTCCACTTCATCTTCTTCCAAAAGCATTCCTCCATTCCGTGCACCTAAACCACAACCTCTGTTATCCATTCACCATATTCTTTCACATATTCCTTCATTCATGATTCCTCCATCCTCTCACCACCCTTCAAGGTATGTGTTGACGTTGATCTTGCCTTCCTTTCCACCTACCCTTTTACAATCCTTCCATGCATTATCCTTCTACCTTCTATCATTTTTTCTCATTTGCCTATTCCTCCTATCTTCCAACCTCACTCGCTTTACATAAAACTTTATCCTCTATTTTTCTCTTCCATCTCCCTTTCCCTATCAGCATCTTTGAGCATATCATTTGAATCTTTGGTATATCATGGTTTATCCTTTCAAGGAGGACTATCTAAAAAGCTTGCCTTCTTCTAAAAAAAAAAAAATTAATTAAAAAAAAAAATTTGAAAATGTGCCTTGGTGAAAACCTGGAAACAGGCACCTTGATAGCAAAAGTAAAGAGAAATAAATTCATCCTATGGTGAAAACCACTCCCTTGTGTCACCTTGGATAAGTACCATGATGAAAACCTGGCAATCAGGCATCATGCATAGTTCTTCTACATATTTCATCCATTCTATCTTCTCTCTTTGATCTTGACAATGTTGATCTATACACGAACATTTGGCTATCTTGTGAGCTATCTTATGATGATCTTGCTTTCATTCCTTTCATGTTTAGCCTTCATATTTATTTTTCTCCATTCATTCTTTGTCTATCGCTATCCTATTCCCCTTTGGTCTTGATCTATAAAAAAATAAAAAAATAATAAAACACAGTGCTATGAAGCCTCTTGACATGTCTACTCCTTTGGACTGCATCCTATCCATCTTTGGCATTACGCTTTTGTTATTTATCTTATGCTGGCCTTTTATTGCTTGTCCAAATGCACTTTACATGACAATTTTTCCCTAGCTTGGGTATTCTTGAGGAGTTTTCCCTTGAGAATTTCTTCCCTTCATTATCCTTTATTCTCTTGTCTTCCATCTCTTCCACCAGCTTGTCAATCTCTCTCCACCTTGCTAGACATTGGGACTGCACAATATGATCTTGCTTGGGATTTTGTAATGGAAAAAGATGCTATCAAGTATACCAAGTATCTGAACAAGTATAAGAACTAGTATCAGAAAAAGTATCAAAACAAGTGTCAGAACTAGTATCAGAACAAGTATCAGAACCAGTATCAGAACAAGTATCAGAATGCCTATAGGGGCTACACCTTTCTCTTTAGTTTATGGGTCTGAAGTGGTACTACCTATTGAGGTTGAAATCTCATCACTAAGAATCATAATGCATGGTCTAGTAATTGATGTTGACTACAGAGTGTCTAGGTTGCAAGAAATTGAACTACTTGATACTTGATACTTGATACTTGATCATCTCAGAGTATATCAGAAGAGAATGTCTAGAGGCTACAACAAGAAAGTCAGACATAGAGAATTTCAGGTTGGTGATCTAGTCTTGAGAGAAAATCCTAAAAATCAATCCCATCGAGAACACAAGGGGAAGTTCAAACCCAACTGGCTGGGTCCCTTTGTAATCACTGCTACTTTTGGCTCTGGTGCCTATCAACTCTCAATGACTGAAGGAGAACAGCTCTGAGAACCAATCAATGTTCTCCATCTGAAGAAATTCTACGCCTAAGGCATTCAGTCTATGGTAAAATGTCTTGAAAAAATCTTTAAAATTGGTAAAATGTCCTGAAAAAATGAACATCTTGGTGAAAACCTAGCAATAGGTGCCTTGATGATTCATAAAAAAATCAAAAAATATCAAAAGTACAAAAAAATTAAAAAAATGAAAAATACAAAAAAAACAAAAACAAAAGGAAAAGAAAAGAAAAAGTGCCTTGGTGAAAACCTGGAAACAGGTGCCTTGGTAGCAAAAATAGAATCTCTGCCAAGATGGTGAAAACCTGGCAAATGGGTGCCACTTGTTCCAAATGCTCCATCTATCAGTGCAATCTTGGTCTTTCTTAGCTTTCAGTCTTGCTTTAGTTTGTACATATCTCCCGGTTTGTTTCTACATTTCTAGTTTTCAATAAGTCAGTTTGTACACCAATCAGCTCAAGTGTCTGTATCCTATCAATGTTTAACATTTGGGGGCAATCAATGTCATATCTTATGGTCTCCCATGTATCTTAGATGGATCATATCTAGTCAGAGTCCTTTGAAGCTTCATGTGAGTCAGTCTGTCTGTCTTGTCTCCAGAAAGGATTTTGCATCTACAACAACGCAATCAAACATCAAAACTCAACTGAAAACAATCTATGCTTTTTACATACTTTTATCTCCTTGTATGCTTACTGATTCGCATTGAGATTTTTGCATATTGTGTCCCTTCAAGCTCTTCAATGATGTCCTTTATAGGATTTAGAGAGTGATGACTGGGGGCATAATCTTTTCTTTGTCTTTTGCTTGTATGTGAAAATCTAACAACTTTGA
This sequence comes from Chamaecyparis obtusa, assembly GCA_027943335.1. Taxonomy (NCBI): domain Eukaryota; kingdom Viridiplantae; phylum Streptophyta; class Pinopsida; order Cupressales; family Cupressaceae; genus Chamaecyparis; species Chamaecyparis obtusa. The sequence continues at coordinate 747,726 of BSBK01000407.1, forward strand.
AAATTCTGGATTGAAATGGTGTCTGACTATAAGAGCCTCTATCTCAAATTGGATGGCCATGTGTACCTCGACCATTGATACCCAGACAATTCAAGGAAGTTTGATCTAACTATTGTCTTTTTGAGTAAGTTCTTTCTCCTACTGTGGAACGCGATCTTGCCTAAGGATGTGAACGATAAAGGGTCACTATGGGTAATTCACATTGGATTTAGAATGATCTCTTGACTGTTTGATGTGTTTCAATGCAAGGTGTATTCAGGTCATCACGACGTTTATGTTTTAATGCTTATACAAATTGCTATATCAAAATGGACATGATATTCAAGTCATCCTGGTGTTTCAGGCTTGGTGCTTATATCTAATCTGACATTTCAAAAATAAAATCAATATTCATATATTCATGGTTGTTGACCACTGGGTGTTGTATTGATTCTTGCGCATACAAATTGATATTCATATGTCTATGGTTTCATATCTAGTGGGCATTGTATTGATTTATCCAATTACCTAAAAGTTTAGTGATGATAACAAATCGACACATGATCAGTGACTAGGTCCTAGGTCTTAGGTTACATTTCATATTGCATGCTTCTTTGCATTTTTCATCTTTGCATGATCTCACAATGACTAAACGAACTTCAAAGCTTAAACAATTCTTCATATCAATTCTTCAAATCTAACAAGAGTTGAATCTCACACGAAGGTTCCTCCAATGAAGCAGCAAGTAGAATCCTTTTTCGAGATCAAAATTCAAATCTGAGATCATTCATATTATTAACTACTTGCATAATCGACCTTCAATCATCACAAAAATCTAGTATTCAACTTAACTGATTATCTAACATCAAACTATCAAAATTTCAACTTGGTCAACTATGGTCAACTCATGGTTTGACCTAGTCAAACTTGGTCTTTTGGGACCTTCCAATGATGCACAATGCATTCCCAGACGTGTTTAACCACTTATCAAATCAACTAACATGCTTCTAAACTATCAACGCTAAATTTTCTTGTCAGATTTCAATTTTAATCCCGAAGGGGGCATGGTATTGCACATCATTCAAAGTCTGGAAATCAATTTCTATCAATATCTTTCATCAGTGATCAAGACAAACAATCATGTCTAGTTACTAATTCATCAAAAAGTCCTCATCGCTCAGGGCAAATCTATCATCACTTGGGACATATCAAATTCATCAAGATCCATATCAATCTGGTATTCTCCTAATCTTGTAAACAGTATCAATTTTTGCAACCATTAAATCATAGTGTTCTTTCCTTGGTTCTTCGGCAACTGAAGGATTTGGATGTGATACCTGCTAGTTCTGCTAAGACAATCGAGTCTAGAATGGGTCACTCACTTCTTAGCAATCCTAAGATTTGGAATCAGGTGTTTTGACACTTTTTCGCAATCATCGGTTCATCGCTGCTATAGTGAACATTATCTTTGGTCATTCAGGACCTATTATCTTCATATCAAATCAATATCAATCAGCTTCTGTCTCATATCAATTATCAATTTCAAATATCAGTTTCATATCTCTATCAAACACAGACTGTCTTTGAACCACTGCGCTTTGCACAATAATTCAAAGAGGGGCAAAATGTAATACCCCAAAAATGGGCTATAAGTTTATTAATCTTCTATATCAACAATTTGAATGAAATCAACATCAAAGTCCTAACCTAAGGCACATCTAAACATCATCGAATCCTAATTGATTATCTTAAATTCTACATCGGGGAATATTCCTAACAATATTCCTAATTATCTTAATTATCTTTAATTTAATGATTATTTGGCAATAAATCACATTTATCCTAAGTTTGATTAATTGAATATTTTCATATTTAATTAATTAGATTTAATATCTTGCCACTTAATTGTTTAATTAAATTTAATTCTATCTATTATTAATTGTATTATTTAATTTTGACAATAAATCCAATATGCTATGAATAATTGATTAAATTCTTATTTAATTAATTAAAGCAAGTTGTCATTATTTAATAATATAGTTTTTAATAAAAGTTTGATAAAATAGTTAATTAACCCGTAAATTAATTATTTTATTTCAAAAAGCAGTTAAGTTGAGAATAAATCACTTTATTTATTTATTAAATCATAATTATCCATGTGCATATTCAAGGACCAGTTAAACTCAAATTGGAAAATCAATGCAAGTTGTTAGCTTTTTGAAACTCAACATCTTTTTGAGTTTTAAAGTTGATCTAAACTTCTAATTCGAGTTGAACTGTGCTTTTGCATGATTTTTGTGACTTAATTATCTGTTATTTAAAAATAACTCAAAAATCAAGCTGAGTTATTTGAGTGATTTATGGCTTTTTCCCATGCACCTCCAAAGCCCTGGATTTCTATAAAAACAAGGCTCAGCTCTTCATAATTCATCTCTCAAATTTGCATCCACAGAATCTCATATTTTTGCACAATCACGTTGGAGAATTGGAATTGGGAGAATCAAAGCTTATTGCGAATCAAGGCTATTGTGAGATCAATTTGTTTGTTTTACATTCATGTAGATTCTTTTTCATATCATTGTTAAATCATTTAGCATATCATAGATCAATTTTCATATTAGCACAGATTCATATCATTTTTCATCTTATTGCATAAAAAATACCAAAAAAATAGCTTAATTGCATTCAATTCATATCTAGATTAATTGCATTCAAATCCTTCATTTAGATGTCATCTAGGTCACTGATCTCGATAACAATCTGAAAACATTAATCTCGCACCTACTAGAAGGCAGTAAATCACTTGGTTAGAGTAGATTTCAATTTTGCACGATTTTGATTATAGCTAACCTCTAATGTTTTACTGAAGTGTTGTGTCTACAGATCAGGTACAATTTTCACACACACAAATACAAGCATGGATTTTTTTATTTCATTGTTAACTTGAGAACCCTATTTCAAATAGAACATTATCATAAAATCTCGTAGGCCTTAATTTTTTGTATTTTTTTAATGACATTAACATGGTAAATTTCCAAAGTTAAGCACCTCCAATAATACTCCCAAGACCATTCTTGTGGCTTACCATAATGACAACTCATTTCTTAATTTCCTGAACTGTTAAATTGCCTCTACAAGTCCATAGTACTTCCAATATTAGTAATCTATCTACAGAGAGGATCATATTAGCTAAATTCAACCTTCATTGTGTATATGAATATAGCATCCAATACATTTAAGGTCTCAAGTGTTGGACTAGTTAAAAATTCATGACCTGATGACCAAAAACAATGAATAGTGTGATGATCTCTGCTTCACTATGGTGAGGCGGTGAGTACACTAGTGAAATAGGAAGAAGAAGAAGATGATTAAGAATCATTTTTATAAGTAGAAGATATCTCCTACTTATCAATTGATGAGCTAAAATGGATTTATAATGAATGGTTCATAAGGAATGACACTTGTTGAAGGTTTTTTAAATGGGGTAGCAAGCTAATTGGACTTAACATTGGCAGAAGCTCCATGGTTAAGTGTGCTTGACTAGGAGAAATACTAGGATAGTTGAAGTCTTGATGCTTCGCCCATGTGAGCTTCACCTAGATGCAATAAGTAATAAGTAATAAGTAATAAGTAACAAGTACTAAGTATTTTTCTCCATCACTCAGTACTGATGACAAGTATGCAGTAGAGACTGGGAGTAACCCGCCTAACCATTAAGGTGAAATTTTCTTGTAATTTGTGAGTTCAGTAACTAGGCTATAACTTTCATGACATGCATCATTACACAATTGCTTTCCATGATGTGTAGTGTGCCTATGCTTGGATAGAAACACTTGTATTATAATTTTTTCAAAAACTAATTATAGTTTAATTTTTCATAGTGCATAGCATTGAAAATGTTGTCATATTTTTGCTCATTCTTAAGTTTGAAGGCCTAATTACTAGATGAGCTACAATAACCTAGTTTGTGTTATTAGGTGGTCTTTCTTATATTTGTGTTCATTTCATTTGCAAAGAACATGAAGATAAAAAGGAAATGAACTACATCTACATCTACTCATGCATGTATCAGTCACATGTATACTGTTCAGAAAGCAAAGAACTAAAAAGAAAAGCACCTATCTAAGCTCACACAAGCCATGAGCATAGCCGTTATCAAAATTGAATGGATGAGTGCAGATATACATAAAGAAATAATTGATATGGGGGTACCAAACATTGCCTAGTATTGATGTCTAAATCTAGCCTTGTCCAGCGAGCTCTTGAGATCTAGAACCCGCAAGAAGTGAAGAGAGGAGATGGGTTAGATCCAATGGATCTATGCAATGGCTGGTATCACAATATCATAGAATTCATACATACACTTATCCATGCACGTCTAACAAAGGTTGTGCTCAGGGCATGTGCATGAGAATCATCCAAAGAACCAAAGGAGGCATCATGTTTTCACTGACGTGTTTGTTTCATGTGCAGATACAGTAGTCAATGACAAACATTAGAAGCACCGAATGGTCACACTGTAATAGCAGATGGCTCCCTAAGATGCTCTTGGGCCATGCTTAATGAAATGACAATGATAAATGTACATAACTAATATGCCATAAGAAACACTAACGACATTGCCTCCACAACTCTACAACAGTCAAAATGCAGGGACAATGAGCATTGATGCCCTAATAATAAAGTAAAGCAAGTACTATGCCATTAGATGCAGAGCGTTGCAATACAATAAAGGCAAAAAAAAAAAAAATCACCAAAGCATGATAGTATGCCTTATAGTTCTTGGGCCGCATTAAAGAGATAACCAATAAATACCATCAGTGTTGTGCCCTGTGCCAACAATAGGGAGATATGGAATGATACCCTAGCTACAGGCGGGGCATCAATAATAGTTCGAGCAATGAGTGGTGCCATAACATTGCAAGTTCAATAGAGCCCATGCCCTCAAGATGCAACATGCAATGATAAAATAGTATAATAGCGATTCCATACCAATGAAGAATGAAATAAATAATAGTGCCATGAGAGGCAAGCCGAAAAACCAACATACATGGTGCCCTAGTTTCCATCATGGGGCTTCGGCCTTCAATTTCAATAGAGAAGTATTACAATTTCAAGGTGTTGTGAGTACATTGAAATAAGAGAGAAATAAATTCAATAGTGCCCTACAAATTGCTAGTCCAATACCCTAGTTTGCGGGTCATGAGATTCACATGCCTTCAATCACAACAGCAGAGCATGTTCAAACTAGTAATAAAGCAATATTATCAGATCAAACATCATTGCAAAACACAGGCATGGTGCCCTTGGAAATACAAATAATTCACGAAGATGCCATTATCACAAACAAGCAGATCAAATAGAGAGACAAATCAAATACAGTGATTGAATTCAAATATCAATGCCAATAAGAATAACAAAGCAATCAATATGCCACAGTGATTCAATGCCTTTCAAAATTATGTAGAGGGAAGAATGAAACCGATTACAATGCCTACCTTGATCATTTTTTTATGAATGGAAGGAGTTGCTATTTCCAGAATCGAGCTCAAAGTCCAATTCAATGTCTGCAGATGGAATTGGAAACTTTCCATTTGTCAAGGGTTAAGCTTCATATTGCCATAGCTGAGAGTTGCATATGATGTTGTCGATTCACATCTTTCTTTTTCCTCCCCTTTTTAGGGTTGAGTTCACATTAGCTTTTATTTTAATGCTACCTTTTCAAAGCTAATATGTTTGAGGTCATTATTTGAGCTATGAGCTTGGTTTTTCTAGGATGAAGGTTTATTTTAAAAGGGCTTAATTTTAATTAGAAATAGGCTATTAATGTGTTCCTCCCCTTTTTTTGGGTTGAGGTTATTATAGTCTTATTTTACATACTAGGTTCCCTTGTATGTGATGTGGATTTTTGTCAAATACGGATATTTTAGATATTCGCCTCTTTTTGAGTTGAGTTTGTCTTGAATATACATTCAAAATCCACTCATATTTGATATAGTGGGGGGGGGGGGGGGGGGGGGGGGGGGGGGGGTTATTATTTTTATTATGTACAAGTCATTGTTTTACTATTGTAAGATGTCGGTAAGTGGTATTTTTATGAGCCCTTGTTAGATATCAGTTATAAAATGACTTAATGGGTGTAGTGGTCATCTCTGACTATCTATTTTTGGGTCCCACTTTCCTTGCCCCCTATGAATCTGGGAGTCTGACTTTCAAACCATGATGCTGCCTCATGGGTCCTATTTTGACTTTTCTATTGTTAGGAGGTAGTGGAGTTTGATGGCAGATTCTAGGCCTTTGTTTTTATACCTCTCACTTTTGGTGATTGAGGTTAGCTCTTCACTCTTTCTCTCTGATATGAGTGTTGTAGCTCTGAGAGACACAATTGTACCTATTCCTTTTTAGTAATAAAATTGATCCTTCTTGTCCTCCTATGATTCTAGGGTTGTTGTTGAAGCCATATGTGTAATTATTGTGATGTTTTTATATCCTTAATCTACATTTTGGATTCAAGTGGGTATTCAGGGATTTTCCTTAAATTTAGTGGTGTGATTTGTGTATAATCAAGAATATCATAATTGTGAAATCTCCTTCCTTTTTTGGATTCTAGGTACCTCATTTCATCAGGGATTGAGAAAGTAGGATTGAGTTGTGAATTAGATTTGAATTGCTAATGAAGTGAACTTATTTCTCAATTGTGGTTTCTCTTCAATTTCAGTGGATCGCCTTCCTTTCATTTCAAGTTGTAGTTGTTTACTTTCAAGCATTTTCTATCCCTTTTCCTTTCAAAGTTTAGATAACTTTCAAGTGATCCATAGGGAAGTCAGCCCTTAATCCAAAGGTCTATTCTCAGATAGGTTACCCATAGCCTAAGAATAGTCCCATGTTTCATAGGATTGCTAGGTTGAATACATAGCAAAATAGGGTGCCATCCTTAGTGACAACAATTTTTGGCACGCCCAGTGGGAGAGAGACTGGGTGAGTCTTTTTCCTAGAAATTTTTTGCAAGTTATTGTTTGGTATGAGTAGTGACAGTGTTTTGAAATCATACCTGGTGACTCTAATGGTGTTTTATGTAGAATAGTACATAAGCTTATGAGTGGGATCCCAACCAGGCAAAGTAAAAATCCTTTTGTGTATGCAGAGCTGCCATCTATCAAAAAGAGGCCTAAAGCAGCCCAAATTAGTGCATCAAAATCTGCAAATCTTACTCCCAATCCTACTCCTAAGCCTACTCACATTCCTATAAGTGCTTCCCCAATCCAGTCAATACGAATATTACTGCCTGTACAAGAAGCCCCTGCAATTCAAGTTCCCCTAAATCCTCTAATGGCTCAACCCAGAATGTATCCTTTTGTAGCTTTCAATCAAGGCAGCCCTTTAAATTTGCAACAGCATAATGACATACCTATATCAGCCCTTAAGAGTCTACCCATTTTTAAGGGAGAAGATCAAACCTTGACCATTGAGCACATAAGAGATGTAGCATCCCTTTGCGCCCTTCATAATATAACAGAGGATAATGTGGTTGTGAGGTTTTTGGAAGCCTCTCTCAAGGGCAAAGCATTGCAATGGTTCAGAGGTCTAGCAATGGGATCCATAGCTAATTGGGATGGGTTGGGTCAGGCCTTGACCAATCAATTTGAAGATAAGTCAAATCATCTCTCATTGGTTGAGCATTTAACTACTGTCAAAAGAGCACCTCAAGAATACATGATGGATTTTAATTTTAGATTTCAAAGAACATGGCATCAAATACTAGCTATAGTTAGACCATCAAGCCAGCATTCTTTCTTGTATTATCTAAGAGCCCTTAATAGTGATATCTCTATTATGATCCAATCTATGGGAGGGAATAATTTACCAGCAGCATATGATCTTTCCATAAGAGCTGAAAATAGCCTAATCCAAGCTAGAAAGATAGCCCCAAGGCCTCCAATGCCTATTTTCCCAAAACTCCATCCTGTTCCTGAAGTAATTCCATCCTTGGCATCTATTCCACCTCTCCCTGCTCCTCCTCAACAAGCTATTAGCCCAGTTGTGAATCAATCCCAAGAGCTGACTGAGATTAAAAAGGCCTTGCTAAATGTTAATAATGAGCTGGTCAGTCTAAAGAAATAGTAGTCCCAACCTTACCAACAACCTTATCAACAGCCTTATCAGCAGCCCTATCAAAATCATTACTAGCAGAACAGGCCCCAATACCAACAAGGCCAACAAGGTCAAGCAAGAAATTATAACCAAAAAGCCAACCAGCCTTATAATCCTAATATTCCTAGTGCTTCTAAGGAGCTGGTTCCTGTAGCTCAAAATAATATAGCACAAGAATATCAATGGGGCTGCCCATGCAATCAGCAACATATCCAAGGGATGTGTCCTAATGGCTATGCTCAGGCCCTCATGGCGCAGAACAACATGATGATGCCGCAGGAGATAGTTCAAGAGCCAAAGGTTCAGCAAGGTCTAGTTGTTACTCCAAATGAGTTGCAGACTCCTGAGGTGGCATTGGTGAATTTTCAAAAAGAAGATTTTTGTTGGGTGAATTTCTCACCAAGTGATAACCCAAACTACATCCCAGTTGTAGCTAACACCAGGTCTAAGAAGAAGGCTTTGGAGGCTGAACAAGTGGCCTCTACCATTCAACAAGCCCCTATTGTGAATCCACAACCCAAAGTAGTTCAAGCTCCAGCCTTAAACTAGTCTAAGGAGACTAAAGAACCAATCAAGACAGCTACATAGTTGATATCTACACAAATAGAGACTGTTGCACCAAAAGGACAACCCAAAGTGAATTTGGGATCTTTTAATATAGTGAAACAAATGAGGAAAACCTCTATCAATGTGCCTTTGATGGACACCCTAGCGATCCCTGGTCAAAAGGAGCTGATGCTGAATGAATTGGCTAAGATCTCACCAAATCAAGAGGCTATTTTGGAATAGCCTAGGGTCTTGGTAGCTGCAACACCTCAAGTGGAGCAGCACAAAGAAGAAACCAGCTCATAGCCCATTTTTGTCCCATAGGTTAAACCTCCTCCTTTCTATGTAACTCTTATTGTTGGGGATTTCCTAATTCATAATTGTATGATAGATTTAGGAGCTGGTAGTTCTGTGATTTCTAAGCAGTTAGCAGACCTACTAGGATTATCTTATGAGCCAATAGACAAGCCTATTGTTCAGTTGGATGGGTCATCAGTTAGTACTTTGGGAGTTATAAAAGACCTGAGCCTCACTCTACATGAATGCCCCAATTTCTCCATTCCCCAGGATGTCTATGTCATATATTTTCCCCCTCATATTGCTATTTAATTAAGTAGAGAGTTTACTGCTAGGTTGGGGGGATATCTCTCAGCTGATTGGTCTCATCTATACTTCAGAACCAGATATGAAACCAGGGTTATAATTAAGTCTAAAGCTTTTGCAAAGAACCATGCTGAGCCATATACCCCAAGCCCTATAAATGCCAATCTAATGTATCATGAACAAGATCCAAGTGATTCTGAATCTAAGATCAATGCTGGAAAGATTCTTGATATTGCCTTAGATGAGTGGGCTGAAAGAGATTTACAGGAAGATGACCCTTTTAGAAACATGGAAGTTTCTAGTATTGGAATGTTTATCATTCATGAAGAAGGTGTTGTGATACTAGATCTAATGAAAAAGGAAGAAAAGCCTTCTGCTAGTCAGAATGATGATTTGTGGTAGCTATTCTTTGATGGTGCCAGAAGTAAGGTTGGTTCAGGAGGAGGAGTTGTCCTAGTTTCTCTAGAAGGACAAAGGTATTACTCTATAGTTCATTTTTCTTTCAGCTGTACTAACAATACAGCAGAATATGAAGCATTGATTCATGGTTTAGAATGGGCTAGATAAAGAGGAATCAAATGCCTAGAAGTTATAGGTGATGGTGAGTTAGTGGTCAATCAAATTCGTGGCACTAACCTCACAAAAAATGATACACTTGAGATGTATAAGCACAGGGTTTGGGATTTAATAGAAGATTTTTGTGCTTTTAATCTGGTTGTTGTTCCAAGAAATCAGAACAAATAGGTAGACAAGTTGGCTGCCATGGGAGCAGAATATGATATTCCCAAAGAGGTCCCAAATCCCAATTCTTAGCATGCAAAGATTTTGGTAAGACCATCCATACCAGACAACCAAGTGAGCTAGCAATTTTTTGAGAATGATGAACAGATTTTCAATTTTTTGATAGAAGAAGCTGAGTTCTCCAGAGTTAACCAAAGTAAACATGCTCATCAGTATAGTGACCAGATGTTATAGTTGAAGAGTAATAAACTACCTAAAGGACTGGTCACACTTGAGTCTATATTTAATGCTGATGATCAACTTAGGGGAGACAAATCCAATATGATAGTTAAAGAAGAACACTACCAGTTTGTGGAGGTTCTTAAGGACAAATACCTTAAGCTTGGAAAGGTATGCACACAGCCAGAATAGAAAGCCTTTATTTCATTATGTCAAGAATATAGTGATGTCTTTACATGGGAATATTATGACCTGAAGGGATTTGATCCTCATTTAGCCCAACACACCATTGAGCTAGAACCCCATGCCAAACCAATGAGATAGAAATAGAGACCTATCAATCCTAAGTTAGAAGTCCTGATGAAAATAGAGTTGAGAAAGATGATTGAGGCCAATATTATTTTTCCCATTAAGCACACCTCTTGGGTCTCTAATCTAGTACCAGTTAGGAAGAAGAATGGTTAAATCTGGTTATGTGTGGATTTCAGAGATCTTAACAGAGCCTCACTCAAAGATCATCACCCACTGCCATCTATGGAATAGATTTTGCAGTACATCTCAGGGCCTGATAGATTTTCTCTGTTAGATGGCTTCTTTGGTTATAACCAGGTCCTGGTTAAGGAGGAAGATCAATATAAAACTACATTCACCACTAAATGGGGCACTATGGCATACAAGAAGATGCCTTTTGGGTTGTCTAATGCTAGTGCTACATTCTAGAAAGCCATGGAGATGGTGTTTGCTGGCCTGATGAAAAATTTTGTTCTGGTCTACCTTGATGACATAACTGTCTTTTCAAAAGACACAAAGGATCACCTGACTCATCTAAAGTTGATCTTTGAGAGGTGCAGAGAGTTTGGAGTCTCACTGAATCCTAAGAAGTGCATATTTTCTGTACATGAAGGCAGACTACTGGGGCACATTGTTTCTAAACAAGGAACAACCATTGATCCTAAGAGGGTAAGCCATCTTGGTTCTACCCTTGCTAGCTCACAAGAAAGGATTACAGAGTTTTCTTGGAAGAATCAACTTCTTGAGGAGGTTCATTCCAAACATTGCAGCACTTTTAAAGCCTATGACCCAAATGTTGAAGAAGAACTCAACTTTCCATTGGACCGATGAAGGGAAAAGGTGTTTTGAAGAAGTCAAGGAAGCAATTGCATCTGCTCCTACTCTGGTAAACCCTAAATTTTCTAATGATTTTACACTATATGCTTTTGGATACAATGATAGTATCTCTGCTATGTTAGTTCAGCAGAATGCTGAGAAGCAAGAGCAGCTAGTAGCTTTTTATAGTCAAGGTCTAGATGGTTATGAACTTAATTACACTCCTATTGAAAATCATGTCCTAGCAATTGTGAGGAGTCTAAAAAAATTTAGGCACCTATTGTCCAATAACACAATGCACCTAATGGTTTCCCATCCTTGCATAAAATATTTCTTGTTGAACAAGGACCTGATTCATAAGAGGGTTGGTTGGGTCACCAAAGTCATGGAATATGACATTTAGATTAAAGTGACCAAGCTGGTTAGAGGAAAGGGGTTGTGTGAGCAGCTAAATGAAGGAATAGCAGACTCAAACCAGCAAAAGGAGGAAGTTGTCCTGATGAACCAAAATGCTGAATAGAACACAAGCTGGACAATAGAGATGAAGTGTTATCTCTCTACTGGTCAATGACCTCAAGGCCTTGGGAGGAGTAAAAGGAGGTACTTTAGGCTCCAGGCCATTCCTTTTATTGTTATTGATAACATTCTGTATAGAAGGGATCATAGTGGTGTTCTATTAAGGTGTGTTGGAAATGATCAAGTAAATAAAATATTGGAAGAATTTCATGATGGAGGCTCTGGTGGACACTTTTCTGCCAAAACCACTGCCCTTAAAATAATGAGACCTAGGTACTACTAGCCTAGCCTATACAAGGATGCTTTTGATTGGGTAAGGAGATGCAAGAACTGTGCCTTGTTTGCTGGAAAGCAAAAGCTGGCAGCCCTCCTGCTTCATCCTATCAAGGTAGAGTAGCCTTTCTCAAAGTGGGGACTGGATTTTATTGGACCTATTAACCCCTCATCTAGTGCTAAACACAAGTGGATAGTTTCTACCATAGACTATTTTACCAAATGGATAGAGGCCATAGCACTAAAGGAAGAAAATGAAACCTATGTCCTGAACTTCTATCAAGACATTGTGTCCAGATTTGGTGCTCCAAATTCTATCATTTCTGATAATGCCATGGCATTCTTGGGAACTAAAATTTTAGAATGGGCACTCAAGCATAATATCTTTTTGAGTACCTCTTCTAATTATTACCCTCAGGGTAATGGTCAAGCAGAATCAAAAAATAAAAACTTGTTGAGAATAATCAAGAGGACTATAGAAGGAAACCAGAGAGACTAGCACAGCAAATTGAAGCTGGCCTTATGGGTAGGTAGAATAACACCTAAGAGGTCTACAAGAAACTCACCCTACACATTGGTATATGGAAGAGAAGCTAGGATCCCTCTATCTACTGAGTTGCCTACCCTGAGTCTAATTAAAGAGATTGATCCTATGGAGGAAGATACTATAAAAGTCAGGCTGGCTGAACTTATTGAGCTTGAAGAAACAAGGAAACTAGCATTGGAGAACCTGGAGGCTCATCATGCTCAGATGAAGAGGAGTTTTGACAATAGGGCCACACCTAAAGTCTTTAAGGAGGGGGATCTAGTCCTCAAGTGGGATGAAGCAAAACATAAGCCAGGGAGGCATACTAAGTTTGATGCCATCTAGAGTGGACCTTTTATGGTGATTGGATGCAAGGCCCATAATGCTTTTCAATTGGCTAGCATGGATGGAGAGGAGTTTCCCATTCTAGTGAATGGGATCCACCTCAAGGCTTGTTTCTGAGGTTCTTTTCTACCCTATACATTAGTAAGTTAAGAGTTTCAGCTTTTTGTGTTCCCTAAGTGCCTAGCATGAGTTGTTTTTAGTAGTTCCTTTCAGTTGTTTTCAGTTGGTGTGAAGTAGCAATAAGCCAGAGAAGTTATCTCTAGCAGTTAGTAGTTTTGTTGAGAAGGATTGGTTATCTTAAAGAAGCTAGGTTCAGTTATGGTTTAGTGACTATGTGCCCAATGGATCTATCAGGTAGCTGGTCAGGATGCTTAGCAGGCAAGCACTCCATAGAGGTTGCCAGAATGTTGTCATATTTTTTCTCATTCTTAAGTTTGAAGGCCTAATTACTAGATGAGCTGCAATAACCTAGTTTGTGTTATTAGGTGGTCTTTCTTATATTTGTGTTCATTTCATTTGCAAAGAACATGAAGATAAAAAGGAAATGAACTACATCTACATTTACTCATGCATGTATCAGTCACATGTATACTATTCAGAAAGTAAAGAACTGAAAATAAAAGCACCTATCTAAGCTCACACAGGTCGTGATCATAGTTGTTATCAGAATTGAATGGATGAGTGAAGATATACATAAAGAAATAATTGATATGGGGGTACCAGACATTACTTGGTATTGATGTCTAGATCCGGCCTTGTCGAGCAAGCTCCTGAGATCCAAAACCTACAAGAAGTGAAGAGAGGAGATGGGTTAGATCCAATGGATCTATGCAATGGCTGGTATCACAATATCATAGAATGCATACATACACTCAACCATGCACCTCTAACAAAGGATGTGCTTAGGGCATGTGCATGAGAATCATCCAAAGAACCAAAGGAGGCATCATGTTTTCACTGACGTGTTTGTTTCATGTGCAGATACAGGAGAAGTTGATCCAATATGTATTCCATGAATGATCTAGGCCCTTGATACAGATCATGATAGGGAAAGCTCATGAGCTCCATCATGACTACATCAAGGGCCAAGGGCACACATAGTATGTATAGATGAAGAGCATCTAGATGATTCAGTATCAATGACGATCAATCAAGCAGCATGGCATGACAAGAAAATACTGGTACGAGGATGCAAACAGAACCTATGTGTTGTAACATGAGCATGATATTTTAATAAGCTAGTAGGGGCACTAGGGCATAACATCTCTCAAGCTATGATAAATAAATAATAGAGATCTACATGGAATCAAAGGAAAATAGAGCTTGAAATGGGGCACACAAATCTATGCAAAAGATAAGGCACACTAAAACATAGATATATTTTAGATCTACATTAATATTCCAGTAGGGCATATCATATATGTGATGGGCATGAGGCAATAATGACACAATAATAACACTACTATCATAAACATCCACAAACATACAACAAATCAAGGAGATACCAATTCAATTAAAATATAAGAATAATACCTTTGCAATCAAGCATTGGTAACAATCAGTAATGAATGGTCAAATATTGCTCAAGCTTCTTAGAGTGCAATAGCCAAATGCAATAATAGTGAAGCATATAGTAATGAGTATCTATCAAACATTGGCATCAAATGTCAAAGTATAATGCATGAGAGTCATGGGTTCTTACAAACACCAAAAGGATGTTGCATAAAAGAGACACAACAGTAAGCTTTCCCCACTTTGGTTATCACCGAAAACTTAATAGTAATGTAATTCATGCTTCAAACATCATTCCCTCAAAAGAAAAAGGGAAATCATGCACACCATGAAATATGAATACATAAGCGCTCCATCTTTTAGCAGTGTAAGCACTAAGACACCTCAGAATGAGCCCACGGGCTGGCATGATACAAAAGCACATGCATGCAACCAAATGTACCAATAAGGATCAATGAAGCATGGATTAGGCCATTGTTAGTCATAACACATGCCCCACCCTTAGGTAGATCTCACAGTGATCACACTGCTATAAGGTGAGACATCAATAACAATCAAAGGGCCACAACAGTAGTCAATGACAAACAATAGAAGCACCGTGTTAGGCCATTTTTCTATCATAGCAAAAATCCTGTGAAAATGGCCTCCTCCCTAAAAATGTTTCATGGTTTGTGCTCTTGCCCTATGTTCTTCATGTTGTCACCTTGCTCTAGTCCAAATTGCACATGCTGAATCATAAAATCCAGAAAGTTATTCAAATTCTAAGGTCTACAGGAAACAGTTTTAAAATCTGCCATAGTGTCGAAAACCCACAGTGTTTTTGAAAATCCATGATGTTTTCAGTCTATGTGAAAACCTTCATTGTTTTTGACCTTGTGCCTTCCAGCTTTTGTGCACTTGTCTTTTGGTGCTGGAAACCCTGTGTGTTTTTGACCTCATAGTTTCCTGTTTGCTGGCGTTCCCTAACTACGCAAGTGCGATGGATGGTGGGCCCAGGTCTTCAAAGGGTTTCAAATTGATTGGTTGTCACATGATCACATGTTAGAAATTTCTGACATGCAACCATGCGACCGGTTGACACATGTCTCAGCGGGCCCATCGAATAGGGCCTGACAGATGTTTAACGGGTGACAAAGATCGGTGGTTGTCACTATACCGTGAGCAAAAGATGCAAGCCTTTTAATCTCCGCACTTTAACGAGAGTCATTGATGCGGTAGGAAGGTGGATACATGTGGTGGGCCTGGTATTTCTTTAGCGGAGTAACAATGCAAATGAGATCTACGGTTGCCACATGATCGTGAGGAATATTCCTCCCCTTTGCGATCATGCGACCACCGTCAACAATCAGATAGTAAATCAGCAATCACACACACACAATTAAATGATAAACCTTTCAATCAGATAGTAAAGGGCATAGTTATATATATTGTTTAGATACTCCTTTGAAGAAGTGAGTCAAGGGTACACCCGCCTGAGCATTGAGGCTCAAAGTGTAGTTGGATCTCCTTGATCCTTGTTAATTGGCCCTCTTCCTTGTAGACTTTAGAGTGGTGATAGAGTCAAAGTTTCATTATAGTTATCCATCAAAGTATAAATCTACAAGTTTTGAAGATCAAAGGGAACAACCAACAAAATGGAGACTCTGGTGGGGAGAATGATTATGAAGATATGCATATGTTAGGTCTCTGGTTGCAGTCATATTGAAGTATTCAAAATCTTATTGACCAGATAGACTTGCCCATCCAAGCCATCAACAAGACAATGATTATACTCGTGAGAATCTAGAGAGGAAGGTTGTAAGTGTGTTCTTATTTTCCTATTATGTTTCAAAGATTTCCCATCTAGGTGGGTGGCGACTCAAAGGTTAGAACCAGTGCTACATATTGATAAATCATGGATAAGAGGAGAAATACTAGATCTTTTGTTAGAAAGAATCCAAAGGTCACTTTGGAGTAGCTACCTAGACAAGAAAAGAAGAGCTAGATTAGAAGGAATGGTGAGTCTACTAGTGCTCCCATGAAAGAAAAAAGAAATGCTAGATCCAGAGTACCACATGTATCCTCAAGTGAGGATGGTTCACAAGATAGAGTTTCTAGATCAGATGGTGGTCACTCTAAGGAGAGATTCTATGATACCCCTAAGGCTGCATTTCAGGACAAAGGTCCATTGCCTGCAGGTCAGAATGAACAAAATAGAGATATGGATTTAGAGGTTGACCTGGATCTTGATGAAGATCATTTTAGAAGAGAACCCATGAGACATAGGCAAGTTCACTTCCCATATCAAAATCTTCCTGATATGGATGTGTCATCTGGTTCTGATGACATTATGGTGGATCCTAATGACTTGAATGCACTAAGGTTGTAGTTGGCAGAGCAGGATGCCATACATAAAAGACTACAGGAGGAGAGAGAGGCTGAAAAGGTGAATGCTTTGATAGAGAGGTAGTCTCTTCTTAGAAAAATAAATGAAATGAAGGAGAGAAACAAAATGCTTGCTTCTGCTCCTAGAACTCTGCAACATGATGTTTTTGGTGATCTTGATGCCTTGAGGAGTGAGCAAGAGCACTTGCTTCAAGATCATGAATTTGATAGGGAGGGCCCTGTGGTTAGATAGGTGCAAAGTTATGTCCCTTTGCCTAAAGATAAAGATGGGCATAGGATCACTAGACCTACTGTTATCATTAATGAGAAAGGAAAGTAGAAGATGGTGGGTGAACAAGCAAGAAAATGAGTGAAAATACCAAGGATCCCACCACCTGATTCAAATAAGGACACTGAAATGGAGAGAAGGAGAAAAGAACATGAGGACCTTGCAAGAGAACTAGAGAGAGCTAAGGTTGAGGCTTCCATTGTAGAAAAGAAAAGGAAGATCCAATTTTTGAGGGCTTCTTCAGCTAATGCTCTTGGCCCATCTGCTACTGAACTAGGTATGCCATCTATGACTACTATTATTCCACTTAGTAATGCTACTAGTTCATTTCCTTCTTCATCTGCTAGGATAGGTGCAGATCCTAGGCAGTAGTCAAATGCATAAATAAATATAGATGCTAATGTTGATCCTAGGGTTAACACTAGTTTGAGCTTTCAAAGAAGACCTATGCAACTAGAAGGCTATAGGAAAATAAGTTTTGATGGAATTCCTGGCTATCCAAATGCTTTTCCAAATTATATTAGAGATAAGGTACCTAAGTTTTTTGGTAGTAATGCTATTAGTTGTGAAGAGCATCTTAGGTTATTTTTTGATATGCTTAATGATTATGAGGTAGAGCATGAGGATGTAGTCATGAAATTATTTGTTTAGTCTCTAATGGAGGATGCTAGAGATTGGTTTAAGAGGCTTCCTGATAGATGTATTGATACTTGGGACTCTTTTGAGAAATGTTTCAAAGAGCAGTATGGTGATAGGCCTAATGTTAGTTTCATGTTGAATAAATTCAACACCATAAGGAAAAATCAAAATGAGTCTATAGCTGAATTCAACATGAGATTTCAGAAGGGTATGCATAAGTTGTTCCAAGTTATGCGGTTAGATGACAATGTTTGTCTAACTACATACTTCAATGCATTTGATGGGAAGATGGGATATTTATTGAGGGATAAAGAACCAAGAACTCTTAGGGATGCTTTTAGGATTTCTGTCAATATTGAGAACAACATGAAAATATTAGGCAAATTGGGTGGAAAGAGAGATGACCCAAAGTTGTTTGGGGACAAGAAATATAAGAAAGAAAATGATAAGAATGTTGGATCGAGGAGGCAAGAAGAAGATAAATTGGGTAAGGTGCTTAATGCATTGAAGGATTTGAAGGCACCTACAAATAGGAACATCAGTGCTCCTACCAATGAAAGGCCTCAATTCAACAATAATTTCAATAAACAGAATAGACTGCAGAACTACCCCTACAACACCCAATGGAAG
The DNA here is from genome assembly GCA_027943335.1 of Chamaecyparis obtusa. Lineage (NCBI taxonomy): Eukaryota > Viridiplantae > Streptophyta > Pinopsida > Cupressales > Cupressaceae > Chamaecyparis > Chamaecyparis obtusa. The sequence continues at coordinate 766,166 of BSBK01000407.1, forward strand.
GATGGCAAGCCTATTATCCCTGCTACAAGAGGAAACAATGATAGAGGTGTCCCTGACCCTCTACATAAGGCTTCAATAAATGTCATGGAGAACATATCTTGGTGTGTTGCATGCCAGTCCCCTCATTCTGCAGAGCATTGTGTGGTTGCACAATCTATGGCTGCAAATCAAGATTGTGGCAATGAGGAGATAGAACAAGAAGAAGAACAAGATGATGTTGGATGCAACATGGTTTCTCCATATCTAGGATATGAAGATGATTTTTATTTTAATGAAGAGGCAGATGTAAATGTGAAGAGACATAATCAGGCCCTTTTTCATCAAGAGGTTTTTCTGATGGTGAATGCATTGATCAGAAAACATGTAACATGAATTCTTTTCCCAAGCCAGTAAATTTGAGAAGACCTCCTAGAGAAGAAATGGATAGGATTACTACAGAAATGATTGCCTAGGTGCAAACTAGAGGCATGGTGGCAAGGAATACAAATGAGAAAGCTGTAGGAATGTTTATAAAGAGTACCAACTCTGGAGAACCTAATGAGAACAAATCAAAGGTTGATCACATGGTGAAATTCAAGAATGTAAAAGGTAAGCATGGTGAGCCTAAGGGAGTTGGAATTGAAAAGGTCTCTAGTGAGATTGAGAAGCCAGTTAACACAATGGCTAAGATTGAAAAAGTGAGGGTGGTCAGTACACCTAATGTGTCAGACAAGCAAAAGGACATTAAGGCAGTGCAGATTGAGATTCTAGCTTCTACCCTTGTTGACATGTTATCTGTATTGTCGCAAATTAGTGTTAAGATTCCATTGTTAGAATTGATGAGGATCCCTGAACATAAAGATAAAGCTATTGCATGGGTTGATAATACTCACAAAAATGATACTTCATGCAATGGATCTCAGGATAAAGCTTTGAAGGATGTTGCTACTTAGGGAATTGTGTCTCAAATTCCTCCAATATATTTGGACAGTTCTATCAATGCCAGCCTTGAAAATATTGACCCATTCTTCTTAAGTGTTCTTGCGAATGGGATGAAGTTAAGAAATTGTATGATTGATAGTGGTGCCTCTAATATTGTCATGCCTTTCAAAATCATGGAGAGGTTGGGCCTTAAAGTTGATACAGTGCAGGGTAGGTGTTGTGCAATGGATCAAAGGGAGGTACCAGTTATTGGGACTATCAATGCAATCCCATATAGGTTGGTAGCATATCCAGAGAAAGAGCTAACAATGAGTGTTTTAGTGGTGGATATCCCTCCTCATTATGGGATGTTGTTGTCTAGAAGGTGGAGTGCTGCCATGGGTGGAAGTTTATAGTGTGATTTGTCCTATGCAACTTTCAAGATTGATGATCAGTTTGTCAAGATTGAATGAGAGCCAAGAGTATGCCACATGATTGAGAGAAACATAGATAATGAAACTACATGTTTTGTGGATACTGATGTTAATGCTTTTAGGGTAGAGATCCCTGTATTTGAAAATGAACATATTTTGTCACCTGTCTCTGTTGAAGTAGGTGCTGATTTTATGAAGAATAATTTGTGGGTAGTGTACTTTGATGGTACAAATTGCAAAGATGGTGCAGGAGTGGGTATTTTACTTATTTCTCTTGATGGAAACACCTACAAGTTCTCTTTCACATTGAATTTCTTTTTTACCAACAATATGGTAGAATATGAGGCCTTGTTGTTAGGATTGAGGTTAGCACAAAAGCATGGTATTAAATGTCTAAATGTTATTGATGATTCTGAGTTGGTGGTGTCCCAAGTCAGGTCAATGTATGCTTCCAAGAATAGAAGGTTGAAACAATATAGGAATGCGGTTTGGGATTTGATTGAACATTTTGATGCCTACAATATTGAGTGGAAGGATAGGAGTAACAACAAGGTGGATGACTTGTTAGCCAATATTGTAATCAATCCCAATGATGTCACATTCTCTGGTATCTCTAAAGTTGAAATTTAGGCTAGGCCTAGTATACCAGATAATGTTGAGCATTGGCAAGTTTTTGATGATGATAATGATATTTTGAAGTTTATGGATTGCAAGGATCAGTATCATGGTCAGTAATTTGTTTGTTCAACCTTGGTTGAGTCAGTAGGAGAAAGGGAGGTTGTCTTAGGCAATGAGGTCATTTAGCTTAGAACTAACAAGGTGCCCAAGGAGCTTGTTGTTTTGGAGACTATCTTTGACAACCAAGATAGAGTTCAAAAGAATATCAAAGGAGAAGATCATGCTGATCTTGAGGAGATAAATCTTGGATCACATGAGGCACCTAAGAAAGTATACATTGGTAGAGATATATCTCAAAAGGTAAGGAGACCTTTGATTGAATTATTGAGGAAATTCAAGCATGTTTTTGCATGGTCATATGATGACCTAAAGGTTTATAGAGAGGATTTATTTCAGCATGTTATTCCATTGAAAGAAGATGCTAAACCTTTCCGGCAAAAACAAAGGCCTATTAATCCTACTTTGGCACCCAAGATGCAAGAAGAATTAATGAAGTTGAGAGATGCTAGCATTATCAAGCCTATAAGGCATTCTTCTTGGGTGTCAAACCTTGTTCCTATAAGAAAAAAGAATGGTGACATCAGGCTTTGTGTGGACTTCAGGAATTTGAACATCAGCTCATTGAAAGATAATTATTGTTTGCCCAATATGGAGGCTATGTTGCAGAGAGTAACCGGATCAAAATTGATGTCAATGATGGATGGTTTCTTTGGCTACAATTAGGTCATTGTCAAGGAATCAAAACAATTCAAGATAGCCTTTACAACACCTTGGGGAACATATGTCTATGTGAGAATTCCTTTTGGTCTCACAAATGCTGGTGCTACTTTTTAGAGGGCAATGGATGTTGCCTTTTCAGATTTTATCAATGCTTTCCTTGTTGTGTATTAGGATGATTTAACTGCCTATTCCAAGAGGGAAGGGGACCATTGTGCTCATTTAGAAAAACTATTTGTGAGGGCCTTGGAATTTGGCATTTTTTTGAACCCAAGGAAGTGTGCTTTTGGTGTCACAGAAGGTAAGTTGCTTGGCCACTTAGTTGGGAAGCAAGGAGTGAGAATTGACCCTGAGAGGGTAGCAGCCATTGATAAAATTTAGAGACCAAAGAATGTTAAAGGGATTCAGTCCTTCTTTGGTCAGGTCAATTTTCTAAGGAGGTTTGTAACAAACTTTGCAGAGGTTACTAGACCTATTTCCAAGATGTTGAAGAAGGGATCTGTAATCAATTGGGAGGGTGAGCCTAATGAGGCCTTCAAGGATATCAAGCAAGCTATCAAAGATGCACCAATGCTTATGGCACCTGATTATAATATCCCAATGCATATCTTTTCCTTTTCATCTTTTCATACTATTGCTATAGTTTTGTTACAAAAGAATAAGGATGGTTTTGAGCAGCCTATTGCATTTTTCAGTAAATCTTTGTAGGCTGCAGAATTAAAGTATGATATAAATGAGAAACAGACTTATGCACTTGTGAAAGCAATCAAGGCTTTTAGGTGTTACTTGATGGGAGCAGTTGTGATTGCTTTTGTGCCAAGTGTGGTTGTGAAGGATATTTTCTCACAGTAAGAGGTGTCTAGAAGAAGGTGCAGATGGATCAATAGGATCCAGGAATTCAATCTTGAGATCTAGATCACTAAATTGGTTAGAGGTCAAGGATTGGCAAAACTGATGGCTCAATCCAATCTAGATGCAAACCAGGTAAATCACTCTGAAATTGATTATACATGTGATATGGATGATTGTATTTGGTATCAGGATATTATTTACTATTTGAGAAACATGAGGTGTCTAGATAGTATGAATGATAATCAAAAGAGGACATTGAAGTTACAGGCCATCAAGTATGTAATTGTGAAATGTAAGTTGTATAGAAAAAATTTGGATTGCATACTATTGAAATGTGTAGATGAGAATCAAGCTAATGTATTGTCGAAGGAGATACATGAGGGAGTTTGTGGTGGACATTATATAGGTAAAACAACTGCTCATAAGATCTTGAGAGTAGGATTTTGGTGGCCCACAATCTTCAAGGATGCAGAATAGTTGGTAAGGAGATGTGATGCTTGTCAAAGGTTCTCTGGTAAGTTTAAGTTTTCAGGTAATATACCATTAAAGCCAGTAGAAGTTTAGGCTCCTTTCCAAAAATGGGGAATTGATTTCATAGGGGAGATACCAAACAAGTCAAGTGGAGGACATTCATGGATCTTAGTTGCCACTGATTACTTTACAAAGTGGGTAGAAGCTATACCTACAAGGAATGCAACTAGCAAGGTGGTAATTAACTTTTTGATGAATAATATTATTAAAAGGTTTGGGTGCCCTGAGAGGATAGTGAGTGATAATGCTATGTGCTTCAGGTCTGCCGAATATAAGGACTTTTGCAAAGGTTTGGGAATTTAGATTTCTAATTCCTCACCTTATCATCCATAAGGAAATGGTCAGGTAGAATCTACTAATAAGAGTCTGATTAATATCTTGAAGAGAATCCTTGAGAAAAATAAGAGGGCATGAAATTCAAAGCTGCCACTAGCTTTATGGGCTGAGAGGGTAATTGTGAAGAGGGCAATCGATTGTGCACCATTTGACTTAGTATATGGAATTCATGTTGTTTGCCTCATAATAACTTATTGGAGATGTACAAGTTTGTGCAGTTAAATGATGATGACATTGATGATGAAATGTAGTTGAGAATTGAGGACCTCATTAGGTTGGATGAAACTAGAATAGAATCAGTAGCAAGGAATGCCAAATTGCAGTTGCAGGTTAAGAATTTATATGATAAACAGACTGTTGACAAGAAGTTTGAACATGGTGATTTGGTGTTAGTTTGGAATGCCAGATTGGAGGATAAGGGGAAGCATGGTAAATTTGACCCCATCTGGTTAGGGCCATATCTAATTCATGAGAAATGGGGCCAAGATTCTTACATCATCAAGGATTTTAATGGTGATATTCAAGAGTTGCCAGTTCATGGACAATTCTTGAAGTAGTACTTCATTTGAAGTACTTTTTTTTCCAAGAACAGTAATTAGGGTTGTACATTTTGTAGATCTTTGTATATAGGTTGTCTGCCCCTGCCCTATTTTTCCCTGGTCTTTCAGTTTTTGGTCTGGTTTCTTGTCTCTCCTTACTTGTTCCTTCCTATCTACAATTTTATCCAATGGGATGGTCTTCTTTAACCAGTGATTCTAGGTTCTTGCCATGCCTGCAAGAGCCATGCATCCCCAACTAGAGCCACTGTTAGGCCATTTTTCTATCATAGCAAAAATCCCATGAAAATGGCCTCCTCCCTGTAAATGTTTCATGGTTTGTGCTCCTACCCTATGTTCTTCATGTTGTCACCTCGCTCTAGTCCAAATTGCACATGTTGAATCATAAAATCCAAAAAGTTATTCAAATTCTAAGGTCTGAAGGAAATAGTTTTAAAATCTGCCACAGTGTCAAAAACCCACAGTGTTTTTGAAAATCCATGATGTTTTCAGTCTATGTGAAAACCTTTCTTGTTTTCAACCTTGTGCCTTCTAGCTTTTGTGCACTTGTCTTTTGGTGCTGGAAACCCTGTGTGTTTTTGACCTCATAGTTTCCTGTTTGCTGGTGTTCCCTAACTGCGCAAGTGCGATGGATGGTGGGCCCTGGTCTTCAAAGGGTTTCAAATTGATTGGTTGTCGCATGATCACATGTTAGAAATTTTTTACATGCGACCATGCGATCGGTTGACACATGTCCTAGCGGGCCCATCGGCTAGGGCCTGACAGATGTTTAATGGGCGACAAAGATCGATGGTTATCGCTATACCGCGAGCAAAAGATGCAAGCCTTTTAATCTCCACGCTTTAACAAGATCCGTTGATGTGGTAGGAAGGTGGATACACGTGGTGGGCCTGGTATTTCTTAAGTGAAGTAACAATGCAGATGAGATCTACGATTGCTGCATGATCGTGAGGAATATTCCTCCCCTTTGCGATCATGTGACCACCGTCCGATCTTCCCAAAAGGGTAAGGCTTTTCTCGGTGGTGGGTCCTATGTCAGGTGACTCAGTGGTTGTAGCGAATGGCATGATGACATGTGGCATTGGGAAAACCCAAGTGGGGTCTGAGGTTTTCCAAAGTGGATAAGGATCTGGCAGTGTCGACAAAATTCAATGTGTTCACGCATTCACGCATTAAAAAGGTGATTCGCTAGTTTGTTTGGTGATTTGGCAAACGGTGGTCGGGAAGTTGCTAAATTATTTAGCGAAGGAGCGAAGTGTTTCACAAATTGGTGAAGGTTCTTTATCGCCAATTCGCTAAGTTTGACTAGGGCCACTCTTAAGGAAAGTCATAAAGCCCGTGAAGGGAAATTGATCGGACAACTGTGTTTTAAAGTTGGTAAGGGTTTAAATCTTGGCCGTCGTTTCTCTATAGGCGCCAAAGAAATAACTGTTGAGATTCAAATTTGAATTTCTGAGTGTTTCCAGTGACAAAGGGTACCATTTTTATGGAATTCAATGCAGAAGCGACCCTGTTTGGTGAGAAGCGATTGGTTTGCCATTTGTAGTGTGGTCTAGGATGTCTAGTGCTTGTTTGTAGAGCATGTACATTGCAGTTGTGGCTCAAGGCATGTTGCAAGGTGTCCTTTTGAGCCTAGTTTTGTGATCCTTTGTTCTTGCAGAAAAGACTTTCATAATTAAGGATCAGTTCAGGATTTCCTCTTTCCTGGATTGGATGTGTTTTCCGCCCCTAAATTAAATTCATGATTGTTTCTAGCAGGTTGGGTGGTTGAAACTCTAACCCTAGTCATCCGTAGCTTGTTGCAAATTTCCAAGATGACTAGGGGGGTATAAGTTGCAGACTTTTTGAGTTTGCGGGGGTTCCAATTCTTTTGGTTTTGGTCCTAGATTGTTGATAGTGAAAATTTGAACAAGGAGAGCCTAGATTTAGCATTTGTTTCCTTTGTGCATTTTGTCATTTGGTAATCTATTGATTCTGCAAGTCTTAGTGAGAATATTTTGGATTCCAATCTCATATTGGTGTATGTCTTTTTGTTTTGCTCTTGAGCTCATATATGTTGATTGCACAAAGTGGGTTAGCATATGGTAAACAAAGAGTATTTTGGGGTTATCTTTGAGATCCTAACAAAGTTAGGATTAAAGTCTTTAAGGTAAGTTCAGTGAGTTCATGGCGAGATAAGGATTTGATGTCCTGATATGTGAGTGAGGGGAGTAATAGGCAAAGCACTTACTCTAAGTCTATATATGTTTGAATTAAGGTTTTAGGGTGATATAGGTTGTTAAGTGACTCTCTACCCTGGGATAAGGCACTGGTCCATTCTCTGGAAGCAGTCCATTATCAGCAATCACACACACATAATTAAATGATAAACCTTTCAATCAGATAGTAAAGGGTATAGCTATATATATTGTTTAGAGACTCCTTTGAAGAGGTGAGTCAAGGGTACACCCACCTGAGCATTGAGGCTCAAAGTGTAGGAGGATCTCCTTGATCCTTGTTAATTGGCCCTCTTCCTTGTATACTTTGGAGTGGTGATAGAGTCAAAGTTTCATTATAGTTATACATCAAAGTATAAATCTACAAGTTTTGAAGATCAAAGGGAACAACCAACACACCGAATGGTCACACTATAATAGCAGATGGCTCCCTAAGATGCTCTCGGGCCATGCTTAATGAAATGACAATGATCAATGTACATAACTAATATGCCATAAGAAACACTAACGGCATTGCCTCCATGGCTCTATAATAGTCAAAATCAAGGGACAACAAGCATTGATGCCCTAATAACAAAGCAAAGCAAGTACTATGCCATTAGATGTAGAGTGTTGCAATACAATAAAGGCAACAGCAAAAATAATCACCAAAGCATGATAGTATGCCTTATAGTTCTTGGGCCGCATTAAAGAGATAACCAATAAATACCATCAGTGTTGTGCCCTGTGCCAACAATAGGGAGAGATGGAATGATACCCTAGCTACAGGCGGGGCATCAATAATAGTTCGAGCAGTGAGTGGTGCCATAACATTGCAAGTTCAACAGAGCCCGTGCCCTTAAGATGCAACATGCAATGATAAAATAGTATAATAGCAATTCAATACCAATGAAGAATGAAATAAATAATAGTGCCATGAGAGACAAGTCGACAAACCAACATACATGGTGCCCTAGTTTCCATCATGGGGCTTCAGTCTTCAATTTCAATAGAGAAGTATTGCAATTTCAAGGTATCGTGAGTACATTTAAATAATAGATAAATCAATTCAATAGTGCCCTACAAATTGCTAGTCCAATACCCTAGTTTGCAGGTCATGAGATTCACATGCCCTCAATCACAATAGTAGAGCATGTTCAAACCAGTAATAAAGAAATATTATCAAATCAAACATCATTGCAAAACACAGGCATGGTGCCCTTGGAAATACAAAGAATTCACGAAGATGCAATGATCACAGACAAGCAGATCAAATGCAAAGATAAATCAAATACAGTGATTGAATTCAAATATCAATACCAAGAAGAATAACAAATAAATCAATATACCACAGTGATTCAATGCCTTTCAAAATTATGCAAAAGGAAGAATGAAATCGATTACAATGCCTACCTCGATCATTTTGTTATGAATGGAAGGAGTTGTTGTTTCCAGAATCGAGCTCAAAGTCCAATTCAATGACTGCAGATGGAATTGGAAACTTGCCATTTGTCAAGGGTTAAGCTTCATATTGCCACAACCAAGAGTTGCATATGATGTTGTCGATTCACATCTTTCTTTTTCCTCCCCTTTTTAGGGTTGAGTTCACATTAGCTTTTATTTTAATGCTACCTTTTCAAAGCTAATATGTTTGAGGTCATTATTTGAGCTATGAGCTTGGGTTTTCTAGGATGAAGGTTTATTTTAAAAGGGCTTAATTTTAATTAGAAATAGGCTATTAATGTGTTCCTCCCCTTTTTTTGGGTTGAGGTTATTATAGTCTTATTTTACATACTAGGTGCCCTTGTATGTGATGTGGATTTTTGTCAAATATGGATATTTTAGATATTCTCCTCTTTTTGAGTTGAGTTTGTCTTGAATATACATTCAAAATCCACTCATATTTGATATAATGGGGGGGTTATTAATTTTATTATGTACAAGTCATTGTTTTACTATTGTAAGATGTCGACAAGTGGTATTTTTATGAGCCTTTGTCAGATATCAGTTATAAAACATGACTTAATGGGTGTAGTGGTCATCTCTGACTATCTATTTTTGGGTCCCACTTTCCTCGCCCCCTAGGAATCTAGGAGTCTGACTTTCAGACCATGATGCTACCTCATGGGTCCTATTTTGACTTTTCTATTATTAGGAGGTAGTGGAGTTTGATGGCAGATTCTAGGCCTTTATTTTTATACCTCTCACTTTTGGTGATTAAGGTTACCTCTTCACTTTTTCTCTCTGATATGAGTGTTGTAGCTCTGAGAGACACAATTGTACCTCTTCCTTTTTAGAATAAAATTGATTTTTCTTGTCCTCCTATAATTATGGGGTTACTGTTGAAGCCATATGTGTGATTATTGTGATGTTTCTATATCCTTAATCTAAATTTTGGATTCAAGTGGGTATTCAAGGATTTTCGTTAAATTTAGTGGTGTGATTTGTGTATAATCAAGAATATCAGATTTGTGAAGTCTCCTTCCTTTTTTGGATTCTAGGTACCTCATTTCATTAGGGATTGAGAAATTAGGATTGAGTTGTGAATTAGATTTGAATTGCTAATGAAGTGAACTTATTTCTCAATTGTGGTTTCTCTTCAATTTTGGTGGATCACCTTCCTTTCATTTCAAGTTGTAGTTGTTTACTTTCAAGCATTTTCTATCCCTTTTCCTTTCAAAGTTTAGATAAGTTTCAAGTGATCCATAGGGAAGTCGGCCCTTAATTTGGAGGTCTATTCTCGGATAGGTTACCCATAGCTTGAGAATAGTCCCATGTTTCATAGGATTGCTGGGTTCAATACTTAGCAAAATAGGGTGCAATCCTTAGTGACAACAGAAACTAATCATCTCTTACTTCCACCTAACCAAGAGTTAGATTAGAATTATAATTAAAAAGAATGAAGTTTTTATGTAGGCATTTCATTGATCAATTTCCTTCCATTCTTTCTTCATCCTTCATGTTGTTTCCTTCCAAAACTTGGTTAAGTCTGATTAATAGCAGTAGGTTTAGTTTAAAGTCTTTATTATATCAATAGGGGTAGCTATCTTTAAATAGGGTTATCTATCAATATTTGGCAAGTTTCCTGATTTCATCATGTCTTTCATGTTTTCCTACAATCCTCTATGATTTTCAAGCATTATCTCTACATTCACCTAGGTTTCCATGTTTGGTAGAAATACTTTCAACACAAAAATATTTAGAAGAGGCCCATTCACTATCATGGATAGATGAATTTACTGATTCTCGAAGTATGCAATCACTATTACTGAGTAGTCATATTGCTACAAAGATTGATTTTCTCAAAACAATCATGGTCTGCAATGGAAAAGTAGTGAGAATATTATGAACAATACTATTATTGACAAGAGAAAGAAAGGGAATTTCTTATGTCAATACAATGATTGAAAATATGGAATGTAGTTTCCAAGAGTAGAGGAGAAGACAGTATGAAATGTGGTGCAGAGCACCAAAAGGACATGAAGGTACACAAGGGTCACTAGTAAGACCTAAGGTGGAAACCATGAAGGGAAGAAGATATATGGGACCTATAAGGTCATTCAAAGATGTAATATGGCTATTTAAGACATTTGGTTTTAATTGAAAACTCTATATGAATGCAATTGCCCAAGTTGGCAAAGTAGGACTAAGGGTCACTAGAAGGTCTAAATGACTTAAGGGTTAGTATTTTAGGTGTGGATTATATTTTTAAGGCTTCTAAAAGTGTTTTAACACTAATGGGGCTTTTAGTTGTCAACTTGTCAACTTGACAACATTTACAACTTTTTGTAATAAGAATATTTAGTAGACAGTCAGTTTTAGACTATTAGAATCAGTTTTGGTGGAGTTTGAAAGTAGTTACAAAGCTCATTGGTCAAAATTTGGTCTTTAAGAGACCTATTCACATTGAAAAATGGAGAGAGAACATGGTTTGGTCAAGGAGACAAGCATATATAAAGTTTGAAGTAGTAAAATGATGTTTTAATTGTGCAATTTTTAGATTTTCTAGAAATGTACAATCACTTTCATTGCATTGTACGCCACCTTAATGCATTTGTCTTGAACTATTATTGATTGGAGGTCTTAGAGGAATGAATTAACTTGATTTTGTGGTAGAATCATCCCATTTTGAGTTGTATAGAAGGAGAAATTGATTTTTTGGTAAAAATAGTCAAAACCCTCTCCTAGAGTAACCCGAGAGGGTAGAATGTAATTTCTTGAATGTTGCATGTTGAATAAGGACTCTTCATGAGGGGGCATGATAGAGGACACTTTTTAGACTACCCCTATTGGTTTGAAGAGAACCATGCATTGAATTCATATTATATGAAGCTAGAAGACTGACTGGACTGTCACAGAGGAAGGGGGGTTGACTATCACAATCAGAAGTTTGAGTGCTTTATCCATACTTAAAGTGTGTTTGGGCCATGGAGGCTTGAGGGGGATGAAGATATATGTGTCTACCACAAGTAGGATTCTTGGAGGGGCTAGAGAATCCCATCTTGAGGGTGAAGCAATCAAAGTTGCAGGGTTTGGTATGACTGTCCCAGAATGACAGCATTTTGGTGAGTTCATTTATTTGTGTAGAAGTATGAATGGATTGGATCAATGGATTGGAATGGATATGGGTAGAGTATAGAAGAGTTTAGAATGATGTTAGAGTTTCTTTTGGATGAGAAGGAAAAGCCATAGTGCTTAGGGGAATAGTGTGATGACTGTCCCAACTAGAGAATCACAACTTGCAGAGTCACTGTCTTTAGGACAGTCAATGGTATTGGTTGTGTAGACCAGAGGGGTCAAGGGTGTGGTCCATTTGAACAAGGGGGTAAGGGTTTTCTAATGAACTAATTGGAACAATCAATCCCTTTATTAAAACATTTATATCTTCTCTTGAGGGAAGTGAAAGGACTGCAAAAGGCAGTCATACTTAAAAGACCTATTTTCACTTAGAATGCATCCTTTCACTTATGACAAGACTATTACAAGAATTTTCAAGGTAAGTTTTATAGCTGTCATGTCTAGGCAGTGTTGTAGTATATATTGTTTCTTTATTTTCATATTATGTTACGGTATATTCTTATAATTACATTGTGTTGTTGAATTATTGCAATCACTGGAAGAAAGTGAGAGCTTTTATAATATAATACAAAATTCATGGCTAGAGTTACAATGTTGCTATTGGATTTGATGGGAATGGCTTGAAATGTTTTTAGCAAAGCATTCAACATGTGCAACTAATGTACCCCAAAATAAAATTTGATGTATAAGTTCATTTCTAAACAAAATTAAAAATAGGGATAGACCTAGGATAGAAAGCCATGAAATCAGTTTCATGATAGCTTGAAGTAAAGATTGGATGCAAAGGACACTATGGCTCAATAGGGGTTATAAGAGAAAAATTAAGTCACTCAATGATACACTCATGAAGAGAATGATATTCATGCAATGAAGGCAAGTGCTTTGACAGTCAGTAGCTAGTCTGATAGGTTGAATTTGAGGGTCTTATCAAAAGACAATAAATACTTAAGAAAACATGCGTCGAGGATCTAACTTGTCAAGGCCTTCCACAACACTCCTAAAGGATCTTTCTTGGTTCAACCTACAATAGTGTTTCCAGATGGTACTCAAGATGGTCACAGTTACTAAGAAATTTCAATGTGCTTGAGACTCTCCAATCAGATCTAGGTATTCAGTTTCAAACCATCAAATATTACTTTGCTACGACATTCCATAGGTTAAACATTTGATATGCACCTAGTTCTAGGGCATTGACCATTGAAGCAAGTTTTAACACTTCCCGTGGCTCTGAATATGAAATTTAGGAACAAAAACTACCCTAACTTGTTTCTCATCCTACGGCATTGGCATTCTATGGTGAAGTCACAAGTTAGGGCCATGACCTCATAGCAGAGCTGACACAGTGAGTTGGGTTTGGTTTACAGAGTGTCGTGTAGTCTAGAGTATTAGATACAATGTGACAAACTGAAACTAGTTAACAGTTCACAAAATTGTTTTCCTTCATGGTGACTGTGTCAATTCATAGTAATTTCAATCATTGATCCCTAATACCATGAATGCATTGGAATATGTTTCAATACTGCAAACAACCCCATGAGTTTAATACAACATAAAAACTATGTATCCCTTTCACAGTCATTTGTGCAAACAATAAACAAATTTCATAGAATGTTATGTCATGGTTGCATCAAACAATGGATTTGCAGTGGTAAATAGTCTATTACTTATTTGCACTGACAACTTATGATAAAAAGAACAAAATAAAACCCGAACATACTCAGAACTTGATTCTTTTGTTATTGAATGATGCTTTGAAGGTCTCTATCAAATCTCCCAATTGGCAAGCTTTAAAAATAGTGAAGATGATCTCCCAATCCAGCCCAAAACCCATTGGAACCGTTCAAAATTATAATGCTCAATAATAGAAATTGGAAACATATGCATTCAGCACATACCTCCTTCAGTTCTACCCTGTTCTAGCTTCTACCTCCTTCGCGTGCGCTAAAATGAAGTGTTGAAATGAAGTTTCAAACCTTTTTTTTTTACTTTAAGTTATGCCCATGTTGGTTGAAATTTTGACCAACACTATGTTAGTCCAAATTTTGACCAACACGGGCATGTATTAAAAAAAAACAAAAGTTTTCCTTCTATAATGCGACCAACCTAAACATTTTTATTTGATGGTCGAATTGTTTAGTCAAAATTTAAGGTCAAATGTACTAGTGCAATCTCTTCATTATCTAAATCATCATCATCAAAGATTCCTTCACTAGCATAATAACATTCTTTGTCTCTTCTAATCTTTGCATAATCAGGTTTGTACTTAGAAACTCTTGTAGGACATCTAGATGAAAAATGACCTATCTTATTGCATGAAAAACATTTCAAGGGTAACTTGCCTTCAAATTTTCTCTTACCTCTTTTTTCTCTTCTAGCAATCAGTGCAACAAGTTCTTCCATCTTTATTTCTTCTTCCATTATCTTTTCTCATTCCTCAGCATACTCACCAAGCTCTTCTTTTAGGTCTTCTTTGCTCGTGCTTGGAAGTGTAGATACTTTCTTATGTGTGGATGCCCTAAATGCAGATTCAACTTTAGGTGCAGCTTCTCCTAATTCCATAGCTTCAAAATTAGTTAACTTTGCAATTAACATCTCTCTGCTAAAATTCAAAGTCAGGGGTATTGTAACATCCTCTTCAATGATTATACTTGGACTATTTGATTTGGACATTTTACATTATGATGATTAGAGTTATGAATTCACATTTATGTTATGATGATATGCTTATCAGATATTTAGATATACTCAGCTATGATTATTGTTTATTAAATTGGAAATCATTCATCTTGTATATACTTATGAAGATTTAAAGAGCTAACCCAAGGATTTGGAAGCTAACCATTATATATATGTGATGCCTCATGCTTAATATATATGTGGTTGATGTGTTTTCATGACTCAGGATGAAGTCATAGTTACTCACTTAGTTGAGGTCCACACGATGTATCAATCCTGATCATCTGTTTGCAAATGTCTTATATATATATATATATATATATATATATATATATATATATATATATATATATATATATATATATATATATATATATATATATATATGCACATGTATCTCTTCTCGGTGATGCAGGCTTACAGGTATAGGGCATCATTTCCACCTAGTCCCACACGTCTGAGCGAGCCCTCAAAATCCTCGATCGTTGTTGTTGTTATAGAGATATCACCAAGGTTCCGCAAGAGGGAAATCCTACCTCTGACCCTTTTATGTCCCTTAGGTGGGGAGTTTATGAGTCATTCCTTGTGCTAATAGTGAATTATCATGTTATCTTAGTCTGTTAGATTATGTGAAGTGTGTTGCTTGCTTCTTGCATTTATGGAGTTTGAAGTTTTGAGTATGGTAGCTCTAATGGTCTTCATGGTATGTTCAATTTTTATTAGTAGATTATTGATGTGAATTATTGTTCATTTGAGGGTATGATTTAGTAATTTATCTTTATTAGTAGTTACTTATTTGTACAAGTGTATCTTATTAGGAATAAGTTAGTATGTGATTTTAATATCAATAATAATAAAGAATTTATAGTACTAATAATATTTTAATAATAGTGGTAAATTCCAACTTATGTTAGTAGTTACCTAATATATATCACTATTATATTTTGTGAAGAATATGAATTAGTAAGTGGGTTCAAATGATAATGTATTTGATTTAAATAATAATATTCCTAATATGTAAATATTTGTAATATTAATAATAATGTGTCTTACTATGGTATATGTACACATAAGCATATGGGTGCACACATATGCCTATGATTACATATATATTTATATAATTATATGTGTGAAGGAAATTATTATAAGATAATAATGAAACAATGTTATTTTCATGGATGGTAAATATGGTTGGTAAATTCTATTACCTTAGTTAAGTAACTTAGTAAATTTATACTTAAAATTAAGTTATCTATTGTCTTCCTTGAATTAAGGGGACATAAATCTAAAATATTATTAATATTATTTATCCCTTCACGGGAATAGATCTACTAATTATATTTATCCTAAACTATTAACTAATAGATAATTGGGATAGTTGCATCAGTTGATTCTCCCGTGCAACTACTCCCTCCAATCTATTTACATGAGATATTCCTGTGTGAGAGAGGAGTTGACATAGGAAATTGGATTTGAGGTGAGGCCATATTTTTTGGATAGAATAAGAAAACTATAGTTTTGAGAAGAGAGAATTTATTATTCTCTGAGAGGATCATGAATTAGATTGCTTCCTGAAGAGGCTAGAGTTTGTTTGCAGAAGGAGTCTGAAGAAGTGATTGAATTGGGCTGAGACCGCTTGGATCTTCCTCTCCCCAACAATTGTTGCTCATAAGACTCCAGTAGGATCTACCCTAGAGATGACCCTTCTATTTGTTTACTTGTTTTCATTGCTATTGGTGTCTTATTGTTAATTTGTGTAATTTAATAATTTAATTTTATTGAGCACTATTTCTTTATGTTTTAGATATTGCAATGAATTGTCTTTCGGATTAAATAAGTGAGTTTTGTTGCAGAGAAATCTGCTCACACTTGGTTATGATATTCTAAAAATTAATTTCAGATTTATCTTCTTCACATTCTCCCCTTTCCGAAACATATTTAAGTTTTTAATTTGGTTAACGTATGTGAAAGTTATAGCTATTTTAAGTCAGTGTTATTTTAAAATTTATAAGCAGCTAGATATTCATTTAGTAGAGTTTCAAATGTAGTTGTCCATAAATTGTTGGATATTTTTGGATTCTCGTAACTAGGGCATTTTATACATTTTATTCCCCTCTAGAATCATATTAAACTATTGAAGTTGACTAAGGTTCATACGTAATTAACTTTGTCTGTTAGAAATTTCTAAATTTAACAATTACCACAAATTGTAATAGAGTATGAATATTTAGAAACATAGTTATTTTTTTAAATATAAATTAACACTAGATAAAAAGAAATATTATCTTTTGGATACTTAAAAATGACTTAACATAATAAGAAGGTGCTGGAATATTTATATATGCAATAGTGGTATTGGTTGATTTTAAGTTTTATTTCTTTAAGTGAAATAACTATTTTTCTATTAATAAGAATTATAAATAGTTATAAAATTATTATTTTATTTATATGATCAACAATTTTCAAATTAAAACAATGAGGAAATCCTATGTCTTGAGGCTTTGGTCATCTCATAAGTTTAGAAAGATAATCTTTTAAGTCATCTCTTAAAAATTTGTAAGTTATTCGAAGATAATCTCTTAGGTAATGACTTGTGCTAATAAATTGATTCCGCCTTAAAACTATTAATTTTTAACTATTTTAATTTTGTAACTAATGTACACATATTGTTTACTATATAGTTTAAAGAATATTCATTGCATGAATATGGTAAATAATCCATTTAGTACACTTGTTATATTATAATGGATATTTATTTGTCATTCATTTCTCAAGGCCTTATAGAATAGTCATATTTATTGAATTATTATTTTGATAGAGTTAGTAAGTTCACACTATTATAAAAAAATTATTATTATTATTACCAGTGGTGAATCTTGTAAAGATATTGATTTTATTTTTAATTATATAAGAAATGACTATTAGAATTATAATAAAAGGGTTGGACAAACCTCCCTTGTATCTTACTTGTTCATCCTAAAAGTTATGATTTAGGATTGGTACTTTATAAACTAGATAAATAATAAAAGAAAATGATATATTATTTTATAATAGTATGATTTTAACTCTACCTTGAGTTGTGAAATTAGTATCAAGTAATGGATTAAGTATAGGACTTTATTTAGGTTCCACCTAAGTGGGTGGCAGCCGATGGAAAAACTATCTAGGGAATAGGACCCTAGAAAGGGTTGCGTACCCACTTTCTTAATTTTATAAATAGATAGTCTAGAATGGGGAGAGTTGAACTACGAAGTCTCTGAGTGTGAACATAGGCAAAGCCATCGATGATGAGCCCCCAAGGCTTAGGTCCAGTCCCTTAGGGTTTATCTTTAAGTTTCTAATGCAATGATTTCACTTCTTCTTAATAATGATTCTCATAGCTAAGCTATCAATAAAACATTTATTTGTGATAAAATATATCTAATGTTTACATCTAGTTGTTTAGATATATGTGTAGTTACATGTGTTGGACATGGTAGTTATCATGTAAAAGAAAGTTAGCGATATTCAAGTATGCAAGAATAATAATTTGTTAATTGAGAAGAACAAGTAGTATGATCTCTTTATTCTCTTGACTTCTAGTAACATTAAATAAATCAAATTAGATTATGTTCTGCTACTTTATTAAAAAAAAATTGTATAGTGTGTATGACTTAATGAGTATAATGTCCTTGAGCCAAGGGCTCCTTGGTGGGGCATTACAAGTATAGTTTCTTGGATAGACATTGCCTTGAATTTGTATATAAGATTCAATGATCTAAGGATCTTCACAATAACTTCCTCTTCATCATAAGTACCTCCATAATTTATGATTCCAACTATTGCTTCTGTGACCCTTTGAATATGGGCTCTAATGCTTTCATCTTCATTCATTTGTAGCTTCTCCATCTTTTTTTTCTAGTTTTGTAACTTTGTCTGCTTGGTATATTTATCCCCTTCATATAATGCTTCTAATCTATTCCAAATTTCATGTGTCGAATCTAAGTCTTTAACTTTGGTGAACTCACCTTTAGATAGTGTGATGATCAGTGCTTCCCTTGTGACCATGTTATATGAAAATAACTTCTTTTCATCATCAGTAGTAGATGGAAAATCATTCTCAGTCTTCAGGGTTACCTTCTTCTTTGTAATCATCCAGTAGTCTATGCCTAAACATAACAAGTGTGTTCACATCTTGTTCTTCCAACTGTCAAAGTTTTTAGGATCAAATTTAGGACCATCCTTCCTATAGAGTGCCATCTCCAAGATCACCTCAATTTGTTAAGTTTTCTCTCTAAGGACCACACACTCTAATACCAATTGCTAGGAATAACATTCCACAATACAACTGAGAGGGGGGGGGTGAATCAGTTGTATAAGAGAATATCAAACTTTAATCTTTAAGCTCTTTAATATCAGATCCAATGAACACAATGAATGCCAACACAATAACACAATATTTTGGTTTCGGGGAAACCCTGTTAAAGGTAAAAACTCCGGTGGGAATTAGCACCCACAAATGATGTAGTGAGAGTATAGTGATCCTTGTTAGAAGATATTTTCATGTTAGGAGCTTATTGAAACATTACAATACATAGTCCTTGTTAGAGGACACACCCTATTAGGATTCAAGAACAAAGATAGGGCTCACTACCCAAAGAAGGTTAAATCCACCTTCAGAACTCACTAGTTCGCAACAGATGTATATAAAGAAATACACAATCTTTTGAACTATTTTCCAACAACTATCTTTGCTTGATCAGTTCTAATGAAGTCCACCAGTAAACCTCTATTCTACATACAACAAACACAAGCTCGTAGCTTTTCCAACTTCTCTATGTCACATATATTTCATCCATATCTTTTCCAAAGAAAAGATTCTACATATATACCTTATTACAATTTACCATGATTAGGTCAGCCCATGAGGCTTTCCTAATTACAAAAAATTACATAAAACCTTGCTAAGATACACATGGTATCTAAAACAAGTCTACAATGATTACATTACAACAATTAAGGACTGACATCCTTAATTTATGCTTGCCAAGCAAAACACACGCTTCATTCCCTGAGTCAGCTTCAGAATAAGTCATTGCTAGAGCATGCACCATAGATAATGTCACTAATCATTCCATACCTTACACTGACCAATGAACATCCTTCAATACCTTTTCCATCATCCTTCAAGTTCACATACCTTGAATCCAGATCCTCTGAAAGCTATACCAAAAACCCAGAGACTAACTCTGTCAATTCTCATTGTCACAGTCCAGTGACCAGTCTCTACCAAAATAGTTGTAACTCTCTTAATATGAAACATCTAATAATGTGATCTTAGATATAAGATCACAACATCCACCTGAACTCTCATCTAACTTCACAGCATCTGAAACATCTGTACAATGTATGTACACTGTGATTACCAGTCTAGTTCCTTCATAGAAGCATATGTTGACATCAGTGACAAAATACAAATGACAATAGTATGAGTGCCCATTCAGTAACATAGTGATTAAACATATTAAATGTCTCAATCACCACCCATGCTTTAGCAATAGCCAATAATGATGATAAGGAAAGTTAGTGAAAAATATCTATGATCAGGAAAATTCATGATGATGATCTACAACTTAGATCTAAATGGTTAAATTAGAAGGAAGAAGTTTCAAGAAAAGTTCAAGTTCCTAGGTGAAAGTAAAACATGAGTACCAAGATCTAGATATAGTGAATAAGTTTATGAAATGAATTGGATGGATGAGATTAAACAAAGGAAAGCGTAATAGAGAAGAATAAGTGGCAAAAACTGTCTATATAAGGGATGTATTTCTATGAGAAAATTGCTAGAAAA
The DNA here is from genome assembly GCA_027943335.1 of Chamaecyparis obtusa. Classification (NCBI taxonomy): domain Eukaryota; kingdom Viridiplantae; phylum Streptophyta; class Pinopsida; order Cupressales; family Cupressaceae; genus Chamaecyparis; species Chamaecyparis obtusa. Next base: position 786,450 of record BSBK01000407.1, read on the forward strand.
TTGAAGAGTTGAAGAGTCACCAACTAATGAAGTGAAGAAGGAATAGAGAGATTCTGAGTCAAAAAGTAGGATCTAATGAAGTGTTGAAGCCAGTGGAAAGTGAAGAATTGAAGTGAAGATAGAAGAGAGCACAAAGGATCTAGTTAAGCAAAGATAGTTGCAAATTTACAGGTTAATATATTTACTATTGCTTACTAGAATTTATAATAGATAAATCTCTTAACAAAGTAGACCTAACAGTCTTATTGTAAAATCCTTGCAAAAGGTAACATTTTAAAAAGTGTTCAAAGTACTTTTACCAGGCCACTTCTAACATGGTGAAGATCCTAACATGTCTAAGTGTAGACACCTAAAATGCCTTTGCTAAATAAAAATATTTTATTTTGCAAAAACCCCTGATGACATCATCATTTGTTAATTAATTTTTTATTTAAAAAATTAATTAGTTTTTATTGTCATTATCCCTTCTCCTACTTTAATTAAAGATATTTAATTAAGAAACCCTAACCAAAAGTATTTAAATCAAATTTAAATGATTTTCCCCCTATTTATTAATCATTATTTAATAAATAAAGTCACAATCTTGAAATAAATTTAACATTTATTTAAAGCCTAAAACCCTAGAATCTTCTAGAGAACCCTAAACCCTTCCTAAACTTGATTAGAAGGTGATTCATACCCTTTTTAGTCTAGACCCTCAATCTTTGACTTTTGGTGAAACCCCCTCATTAATGAGCCTTACAGACTCATTAATGGCCTCTTACACCATCATTAAGGCTCTTATAGCCTCATAAATAAGACCCGTGTCTTCTCTTTCACCTTGGTTCCCTAGGAACTCTTCCCTAGTGTTTCACACACATTTGTGAGCAACTCTTAACCCTCATCCATCTAACCTTACCCCTAACCATACCCCTAGCTCTACCCCAAACCCTGACTCTGACCCTAACTCCACTTCCTAACCCAAGCCCTTCCCAAAATCCTATAAATACCCTCACTTCCAAGAGAAAAATACCAATTCATCTTTCATTTACATAGTAATGTTATAATGCTAAATCATTTCTAGATCATCATAGCTTAATTCCTAATTGTTAGTTTTAATTCATTTCTAAGATTTTTAACTCACATCCTAGCTTAGCTAATATGGATTAATTTTAGTTAATTTCATTTTTTTAAATATAATTTCATCACATCACACTTCATTTGGTCTAAAATCAATCTTAGAATAAGCATTTGTAGTTTAATCTACATTCTAGTTTCATTACGCTCCTTGAGGCTCTAGGGGTAAATCATGTGTTCTATACCTGATTTTGTGCCACTATGGAGTTCTCATGGTACCTAATTCATCCCAAACCTTCCTAATATGCATTAGGTACATGTTCCATGTATTTTGAGATCACACCCACATCCCTAAATCGAGAGAAAATTGAACGGTGACAAGCTACTCCTGTTGAGCTCTATCTAAAGTGTCTTTGCAAATTAATTTTACTATTTGTTAGGAATATGATCTTAAATTATTATTATTTTAATGTCTCTGCTTGTCCCAAATATGTTAGGTTTTCTCTGATCACATTTTGGCATGCTTGGTGAGACTCCATGAGCCTTCTAAACTACGTTTTTTAGGGGTTTTGGCCAAAAACTCATTTTTTCAAGCATCCCAGACATATTTTGTTGCAGTGTCATATGAAATTTCATCACTGGAATCAAATTTTGTATGGGTAGTTCCCAAGTCTCGTATAGGTAGTTCCCAATAGTCATTTGGGCCATTTTGCATGTTTTTAAGGTATTTTCCTATTTTTTTGCACTTTCTAGCTCAACTATGGGTTGTACCCAAGTGTCATATGGGGGCTCATAAAATGTCATACAACATTGTAACTCAAAAAAATCATGGTTCTTGAATTTCGTATGGGAAGCAGAGGGCTTGTATGGAGCCCTAAACTTGATTTTTATAGGCTTTTTCGGCCTATTTGGGGATCCTAGAGACCCTAGGCTTCACACTTGTAATTTATGACCCCATGCTTTTTTATGTACTTCATGGAGGCCAAGTTAATCACCAAAAAACTAATTTTTAAGTCTAATCAATCATTTTGAATGTTTAGGAATCAAAACACTTCGTTTATTGGGCTTAAAAAGAACATATATTTACTCTTGAATGCCTTAAGTGTAACAAACTACAAATCTTTCCTAAATGTTTCCTAATCACTCCTAAACAATCCTAATCATTCCTAATTTGTCCTAAAACAATAAAAATCATCCCTAAATGTCTTTCATTTGGTTAAAAAGAACTTGTTTCATTCAAATCTAAGTGTTTTTAGGGTTTTCATGCAAGTTAGGAACACTTCAAATTTTGGGTGCATAAAAAGAACTAGAAATTTTCATATCAATCCTATTTGGTTTCTAATCAATCCTTACAATCCTAAGTGTTCATAAATCCAAATCAATGCATTTCTCTAAGTTAAAGTGAACTTCATTTGCAATATCTCAAAGTGCTTTCAAGTTTTATGCAATCTAGGAGCAAATCTGCATCTCATTCCTAATTGGTTCTTAAATAATCCTAAACTATCCTAAACATTCATAAATCAACCCTAATTCTTTGTTCTTGGTTAAAACAAATCTCTTTTTGCAAAATATTGGATTTTTAAAAAAATTCCATGCATAAAACACTCTAGGAACACTTCTTTTGGGCCTAAAACTGAGTTTTAAAACACACAATCTTGAATGAAATCTAAAGAAATGACCCAACGTCCAAATAAAAAGAGTCATTTTCTTTTATTCAAAAATAAAACACAAATATTAAATGTCCTAAATTCAAAGCAAAGAATCATTTCAAAATTCAAAACAAGATCCTAGAAAACAAACTCAATCTTGAATGCATAAAAAATGAAAACATTGCAAATCTTTATAAGCTTTCTTGTCTTCAGAAGAATGAATAAATCAAAATCATAAACACATGTGTTTGCAAGTTTTTATTTGATACATTAAATCAATTTGGGAAAAAATCTTCATGGTGTGATTCTAGGAGTTTCAATTCTACAAAGCCTTGTTAGCTAAGTGACGTAAAAAGGTTGAGCTTGGACGAGTTCATTTCTTTTTACTTCTAGATAAGCATGTCCAGAGAGAAAAGTGATTCCTCTTTTGGAGAATGACTTCAAACTGGTACTTCCCCTATTGATATAGAAATAAAGCATTGATCAAACTCTCTCTTCATCCCCTCAAGCTCCAGTGATGTGTGTTGATGGTAGCCCAAGGTAGGTGAATATCCCTACTATTTGAGCATGGTCAACTAGGCTCATAAGTGAGTCACACGTATACAAATAGATTGGGAGGACTCCACGGACCAAACTAAACACTTGTTAAAATACAGGATTCCCGATCTACTCCCGCAGATATTAGAATATTTGTGCAAGCATTGATCCAAGAGGTTTCCCGGATCATCTTAAGACACTCACCATATATATCCATTTTTAAGGATATCAAGCTATGGGTAGAGATTTTGATACTAGCCTTCCCTTAGGTAGTTCTATTTGAAGTGTTTTAAAAGTTACAAACTTAGTACAAACATCTATCAAAATATATACTCTTTTCGAGAACACTATCAAATTCAGTAGTCAAAATAATTTGCTTTTATCCCACAAAGTTGCTTTGTCCTTTGTTAGGATTACTTTCAAAGTATCTTTTGTTGCATTTTTTCTTTGCCATCGGAGACATCAAAACTAATCCAAAGCTTGATCAAAATCTTTCAAACATCCTTGCAGAAAGATCCTTCAAAATCAGATACCCAAGAGCCTTGATTCAAAATAATTTCCAAACCTTCCAAGCTATGTTCAATTTGATCAAACACAAGAAAGCTAAGCTTCCCAATTCTTGATTCTATCAAGAGAAGAAGATTGCAGAAAGAGACCTGAAAGATCACCAACCCACCCTAAAATCAATCCAAGAAGAAGAAAAGTATCAAGAGAAACTGGACAACATGGGCTATAATGTGAGAGTGAAATAGTTTGCATCCTAGTTCCAAGTTAATCGTCTCTATGTCAACTTAGAAAGAGAAGACTAGTGTGGCCCATTGCATATCTGTAATTCCTTTAGAATCCCATAATCCTATCTAGGCATTCTTTCATCCTATATCATCCTTAGTTACATCATGGCGTCATCATCCCCTTGGCTTGCATCATAATTCATCTTCCTAGTTGCATCATTGCATTATTTATCATCTTCCTAGTTTCATCATAGGTCATCCCTTTCAGCTGCATCTAGGTCATCCTCTTAGAATAACATCATTCATTCATCCTTCATCATCCTTCCATTAGCAATCCACAAATCATAATCCTTGTCTCATTCAAAACCTCCATCATCCTTGATCCAAGTTATAACCCACCATCCTCGAAATAAATCTAGTAATTTGAATCCAAACACTTAGTTTTATTTCCTATGAGTTTCTTCAAATCCTTATCCCAAATCAAAAATATTCACCCTGTGACTAAGCATTGTCTAGGGAATCCTATACTTGTCCTTGTTAGCCTCATCATCTCGAGCAAGAGATTGGCATGCATTAACAAGAATCCCATCTTCCGAAGATCATTAGTCTATCTTAGGTTGACATTCCTCTTTGATCCTACATTAGAAAGTAGCAGCTCATTGACTAACACTTAGTAATCTTCCACCATCCTCCACCAATCCTCCATCATCCTCAATCCAAGTCAAGCATCCAATCAATCCTTCAGCATCCCACCATACTTCAAATGTTGATCCAAATCCTTACACCATATCCTAGAAATCCACCATCCTTATACATCCCTCATCTACAATCTTCATCCTTAGATCTACATTCCATGCCCGCTGAGACGCAATCCAAATGGAGAAGGAACATGGATCCCAACTTGGCCTCTAGTTCATCTAATCCTAACAATCCTACCGATGTGATGGTAAACTACAATCCAAAAATCCCACAAATTGAGAATGTGTAGGAAGACCCAAATGGCCCCCCTACTTCATTTTCCATGGAAAAAATCATGAGCCATCCAGGGCATGCACAAATGGTGAGTGCAATCATTGATCAGAATAGGCATGCTATATTGGCCAAATTTTCACAAGAGCGTACTTCTAATCCACCACATCTCCAGCCTCTCATCCTCATCAAAAAAATACACATCCTAGCTGAAACCTATACCCCCATCATCTAAAAAATCCCTGATCCTAACCTACAAATATCTCAGGTAGCCTCGCGTATCCCACATCTCTTGCAAAGAAGCTTCACAAGTCCCACAACACAAGCAACAACAAAATCCATCCTCTTTTCTATCATGGGAATACCATCATCTTCTATAGTATCTCAAACCTTCACTCAGGCTCAAATCTTCACACAAAACCAACCTCCACCCGCCACGCAAGCCACCACATAAGCATTTCCTTCACCTTCCATAAGCCAAGTGACATCATCCTCTCTGGGGGAAATGTAATCATTACCCTCTTTCACTCAGCAAGCTTCTACCATAGTACCATCATTTTTGGGGGCATCACAATCATTCCCCTCCTTCCATTAGCAAGCCTCCACATCAGCACCATCCTTCCCATGGGGAACACAAGCATCTTCTTTTGTCTCTTAGAAAGGATTCACCAAAGCATATGTTCCACCTCCACCTTTTATCACTCACACACAAGCCCAACAAAATACCTTCACAACAAGGATGCCCTTCATTGGCCCTCAAAATAGCTAGCATCTACATCCCAAAATCTCATCCTCACTCCCACATTCTCCACATCACAGCTCTTGCCATGAACCAACTCTCGTTGGGGCCTCACCCAAGAAGAAATGCAAGCCTTAGGTATACCAACCCAATCCCACATATTCATGCCCACAAACCAACAAGCCACTTCCCCAAGTAGTGCAACAACAACAATTGCAAACTCTACCAGCTTCATCCTTTTCTTCATATGCCAACTATCTTTCCATACCACCCACCACTTCTCAAATAGTTCCACCACCCCAATAGTAGATATCATCTCATCTTCCCAGCTACCTCATGCAACCACCACCGATCACCAACTTCCCAACATCCACACCACCCCTAATCAATGCAAGACTGAATCCTACCTACATTAACCAAGCCCAAATCCAAGTGCACCAAGGTCAATCCTATCAACAAGCAGCACCACTCCATCAGCCGCCTCCATAGCAACAATATGTCCTAGTGCAACAACAGCAACATCCCATCATCCCCCAATAGTAAAAACCATCATCCTATCTAGCACAACAACAAAATCTCATTGTGCCCTAGTAGAAACAAGCCACTTCATATCCTCCCCAGCAACCATCACCCCAACATCCATTTCAATCCACCTATCTTGCTGGGAAATATCCATATCTCACTTTGCAATATCCTCCACAAAATCATCCATATTCGCCAGCACCATCAAATTCTTTCCCAATAGGAGTACCCACTCCAATGCCAATCAACACAGAATGGGAGGAGATGAATAATTCTCTTAAGGAGCTCAAGGCCAGAACAAAGAGCAATGCCTTCAAATTTGACGAGGTCTATCCATATCCCTTTGATAGATCAGTTACGCTAATCCCCTTTCCCAAATAATTTGAGACACCCAAATTTGACAAATATCGATGGAAAGGAGACCTAGTCATCCATGTAAAGGAGTTCTATATGGCATGTCAAGAAGTGGTGTACAGTGACAACTTCCTTATGCACCTATTCCCTAAGAGCTTGGGAGGAACCACTATTGATTGGTTCTAAAAAATACCTTATTGGACAGTCACAACCTTTGTTGAAATTTTTGAGAAGTTCATGGCCCAATATGCCCATAATGTTGAGAATGAGTTATCCCAGTTAGACCTTTGCAACTCAAAATAGAAAGGAGGAGAAAGCCTAGCTGACTACTTGAAATGATGGTAGAACCTCACTACCAGGTTATCATATCAACCACCTGAGAAGCATCTCACCAAAATCTTTATCGATAACCTACATCCCAAACTATCCCACTTCATAAGGATGAACTACATCCAAACTTATCAAGATATTAAAGGCAATGGGATAGATAATGAAAGAGGCCTCCTAGATGAAGGCACCATCCAGCATTACAAGGATGATTCCCACAGCAAGCCCAGTAATGAAAAACCTCACTACTAGAATAGAAACAAGAAAGTTGTCATTGATGGAGCCACAGGTACTAAGCATGTCCAAATTGTTGTGGCTGGTCCTACACCAACTCCTGCATATCAACAGAAACAACCTCAAAACAATCAACAACCTATGCAGAACTACCAATAGCAAGTAAATCAAGCAAACCAAGAAAGTCAGGCCAATGCCATATCAACTACCCCAAATCAAGATAGGCCTTGAGTCTAGACCCATCAACGATGTACCTTCACACCTCTCGGTGAACCACTCAACATAATCTTCCACTTAATTGCTAAGACTAATCTAATCACTTACCCACCAACTCAAAAATTCTATGACACTACTCCCAAGTCTAACTAGTATAAAGATTACAAGTACTATGATTATCATCATGTTAAAGGACATGCTACCTTTAGGTGCATGAAACTAAAGCATTATATCCAAGATCTCATTGACAAAAAAAGAGATCCAAGTGGACACACCAACCTGACCTTTACCCAATTTTAATCTGTAGATCTATCAAAATGTGTTCCCTCAACGCAACACTGGGAAGAACCAAGTCAATACCAATCCTCCACCCTAGAACCAAGGCAAAGGAAAATAGGGAGACCATGCTGACCATAAAGACTATACTACTACCCATATCAACTATGATAAATTTTTTGGATGTATAACCCAAGTTGAGCCCACAGTTAATGTCATCCATTTGAAGGGAGTAGATAGTTAGTGTGTAGTCACCACACATAGATGCCAAATATCTTTCACTGGTGCTAATCCAAGGCTAGCTCACACTGCCCAATATAACCTTATATAACATCTTGGGAATACACCTACCCAAATCTCCATCCTCAACCTTCTCCACACTTCACCCATCCATCAAGAGATCCTCAACTGAGCCCTCCAAGAAGGACATGCCCCTAAATACATTAATACCATCCAATTCAAGAGCCTCATGGGACACCTATTAGCATCATATGCTCTTTCCTTTAAGCCATCTCATATACCAACTTTTAAGCCTGACCATAATCTCCCTCTCCGCATCGTCATTATGGTCAAATATTTTTCCATCAAATAGGTCATGATAGATAATGGGTCAGCCCTAAACTTGTGTACTTTGAAATTCATATATCAAATAGGTTTCATGAAGCTTGGCATATCACATGATGCCATTACCATCAAGGCATATGATAACTTTGAGCGTACCTCTGAAGGTACCATTCTTTTTCCTATCAAGCTAGGCCCAGTAACTCAAGACACCATCTGCCATGTTGTTGATCTTGACTTTAAATTTAACATCCTCCTCAGCCGGCCATGGATTCATTCCATCAAAGTCATACCATCTACTTATCACTAGTGTCTAAAATTTCCGCATCTAGGTACTGAGATCACCATCCATGTAGATCCCCAACCCCTTGCATATTGTCATGCATTGGAAGCTTCATTCCTCCATTCCACCCATTGTCCTGGAATCAAAATTGGCACTTCTTTCACTAGCTCTTCTTGATCCCATACTGATCTAGAGACCATCTTAGCCTCCACCCTCCCTTCTATCAAGATCAACAATCAGGGCTATGGTGAGTACAACCTAAATGATGCATTTGCAATAGGGGCCCTACCACTTGATCCACATACACAAGGGTGCTTGAGTCACCAAAGAAAGCCTACCCAAGCCAAGCATGAAATCAAGTAATTGGGGCCATTAAATTTTGTATCCCATGGAAACATAAATAGCCTAGAAATGGATCTTGACATTAATAGGTGGCTATATAGAGATCTGCCACCTCCTGACACTGAGCTTCTTAGTTATTTCAAAGACAAATATCCTACATCACACAAGTACACCACTGAATAATGGAAATTCCAAGGCAGTGGTCTAGGACCATAAGAAGGTGGCAGCAAAGAGCCAATCACAGCCTCAAAGAATCCAAAGTGCCAAGGTCTTGGCTTTAATACCCCTCTCCTATGCATACAAGAACCCAATACTATGACTGGGGGCACCAACTTGCCCAACATTCCCCTCTTTAAAATCTAGGATGACCTTGTTAAGATCGAAGACATCCCTGAAGAGGATGAAAAGAAATCCTATGATGACATCTTCAATGATGATACCCTCTTGGGCACTTCTTTCCTCCATCAACTCACCATTAACATCATTGAACTTCCCCTCATCCATCCCAATTTCATAGACTAGGGACAACCAAATGTCACACATATCGACAAGTTCCAAAGCACATAAGTGCTCCTAAGATTCATGGGGGCATTAGGCCAGCAAACAGATTAGGATCCAGAAGAAGCTCATGTCTGCAAGCTTGACCCTAAGGGATATTTTGGGGAAGAGGAAATCTTTAGACACAAAATTGAAAAAGAAAAAGAATAGAATGAGTCCTTAGGTGAAAACCCCTTTGGGGCACATTCTGATTCTAAAAAAGTAAAAATAAAGGGTGTAAGGTATGTGCAAGATCATGAGGGGCCAAAAAGTGGCGATGTGAAAAATATTCACTTTTCACTCACCCAAAAGTGCATGAAAATGCTTGTTGACTTTTTAGTAGGCTTGGGTGTCAGTACACCTGGGCAAACTTGACACCAAAGCATAGGCCTAATCGGGTACCCGATACCTATGGCATAAATTCGAAACCCACAAGCCCTTTTCTTCATTTCTTTTCACATTTTTTGCTTATGATAATGGCTTGAAATATCATATACATGATATATTTTTGGGTATCTGATTTTTGCAACAACAAATTCCACTCCCCGGCATATTCGATAAGTAAATTATTTGTTTATTTTAATTATTTTATTTTATTTTCAAGCTAAATGTAGTTTTTTTGTTGAAATAGGGTTTTATATTTATATTTGTAATAATATATGAAATCAGATTGAAATTTAGATTTGTTTTTTATTTAATCAGGCATGGCTGACAACAATGAAGAAAATAACCCTCCCACACCAAATAATGATCCTGCAAACAATCCCCCGTATCTAAACCCTCAATCTTTACAAGATTTGATACAAGATAATTTGAACACAATACGAGGTTTCCAAAATACATATCAAAATATACCTACATTAGGTCCCATGCTTGCCACACTAAATACAATTGTTAAAAATATTGACACACTCATGCAGCAACATAATGATGCTCTTCATTGGCATGATGATATGCATGCCCAATTTGATGACGGGCTTGATCATGATGGGATTGCAGCCCTTAATATAAGTAAGGAAGATATAACCGCCCTTTTTGTCAATCCTAATACTGAAATACTAGTTGACCCCAAAAAGCCCAAATTATCAATAAAATGGTGCACAAATGAAGCAATGCGCACAAACTTTTGGGATCACTAATGGATGGTTTTTTACAAACCACCCCATAGAAATTTGGAGGTCCCATTTTATTTCATCAAAAAAATTGTATGTTGAGTTTGCGCTTGGTCACCATGTTGATTATTGGAGTATGAGGCCCAACATGGGCGTAGGCAGAGGAGCTCCTCAGACTAGGCCATTTTCCCAGCACAAAAAGGCCACTACCTTTGTCCCCCCCACTGATGTCGCACCCCCTCCTCAAGTGTAGCATCCTGATATCATTGCAGAGGCTGCCTCACAGACTATTACAATGATTCATTTACTGAGTGATCAGTTGATCACGTAGACCAGGTCAATGTTGCCTCCTGGTGTGGATGATGTTGGCGCATTGACATCTCATCAGAGTTCACATGTATGCGAGCCTCATATTTGCATTATATGCAAGAATATGTGCCTCAGACCGCTTACTGATGCTGATACATATGAGTATGTTATTGATGAGGAGGATATAAGAGATGCAGCTATAGAGGCTGCAACACCTCATGGAGCATCTACATCTCATGAGAGTGCTCAGGAGGTGTACGCAGATCTATTGACTCCTATTGATACGGTAAGAGTAAACATTATAAATAAATTTGTCACATGACTTATTTAATTTAAAAATAATTTATTTATTTAGATTAGTTTTAATGATTTCATGCACTTATGTATATATATTTTTTCCATTTATGTTCAGTCGATGACATGGGAGGAGGTGAGACAGGTGAATGATTCCACACTTTTGGCCATTTCATTTGGCCTTGATGACTATATGGTGTAGTATAAATTATGTACCCATTAGTTATTTTTTATATCATTTGGTGTACATGCTTAAATCTCTATCAATTAGAGCAATAAAATTCATACATTTACTAATATATTGTCATCTTATTGTGTTCTTGCAGGCTACAGCCAATGTCAGTGGGGGGCACGAGGGGGTTCCTTCATCAGGTGTCGACAAAGGAAAGGTAGTTAATTGTTTAAGATTAATTATGCATGCATATGTATGCCACTTGTGTGTAGTAATAAATATTTTACTTGCACTTTATTGTATAGGGTGTGGCTATTGATGATGTCCTGACACCGATTCAGGAGCGTAGGGTTATAGGCATCTTGATTCAGAGTGATAGCCCAATTGTACATAGACTTTTACATATTGTTATTTATATTTTGTAACTAGGGTTGTTATGATGAAGTACATTGATATATAATTGACAATCTTTTTACTCTCATAGGTTACTTTGAGTGTGAGGGAGGGCCCACGAGAATCTTTTGTATCTTTGTTGACCCAGCCCACTATTCTAGAGGAGGGATCACTAGATGTAAGTTTTAATTTTAGTTCAATCAATTTGTAATTTTATTATGCTATCATCCTATTTTTTAGATTTATTACTTTATGTTGCACCACCCTACTAATCTCATTATTGTAAATATATATTTATAGGTTAGAGTTGGTATTGTTGGCATGGTCCCTTCGCTACCCAAGACTTATGCTAGGAAACCTGATCGTGGTAGGTGACCGAGAGACTAGGTATAGATATTTTGCATTCAATTATAATTTTAATTTTATATATATATATATATATATATATATATATATATATATATATATATATATATATATATATATATATATATATATATACATACATACATACATACATACATACATAAAGTAAGCAATCTAACTTGGGTTTGAACTCATTTTTTATGCAGGATCAATCAGAGCCCAACACTTCTTCAAAGAGGCTACATTTTGATGAGCCCCCTACGGCATAGGATGTAGTTTTAGTTTTGTGGTCATTTAGAGATGCCACTTGGCACATTTTGAGATGGAAAAAATGCCACATTGTACACCTTAAAACATTGATTTTTAGACATTTTGAAATGGCATGTGCCATATTTGTATATGGAGATACTTTTGATACATTTGATACTTTCTATATATAGAACATGTTCATTTATATGTTATACTTGTGTCATCTTTTGTATATACATATTTATTATTCATGTTTATGGAATTGAATGGTGAAGTTATATATTGACTATGATTATCATTTTGATTTAAATTATATCTTGTTGAAGTTACATTTGTTTTTCTTTACTCTGGAATACCCTGTTTATGGAGCTTATTATGTTTGAGGTTTAACTTCTATAGATTTCCTATGTTCTTATGTTTCATACCATTATATATACTCACTTGAGCCACATAGTACTACATTGTTTCAATACTATGTATATACTCATTGTGTATATAACTATTCATATTGGGGTCACTTGAGCCATGAAAGATCACTGCCCAATCGTGCTTAGTACACTTTGGGGTCACTTGGATTGAGCGTGGTTGCGAGTGTTCCAGTGACTCCGTGGGCAGAATGAGGTTGACACTGGAATTTACTCGACCAACTGGAGCCGATGGAGTATATGGTTCGATGCAATGTCAAACAATTTGAAAGATACTCTGCTAAGCCACTTTCAATTGACCCTCACTGCAAGTTTTGGCATCAACTGAGATCGCCTTTCCAAATGCAAACGAAGTCGAATCACCCAAAACTGAGAGAGCTTATTGTAGACCTTGGAAACATGATCTTTTAGCCCTTGATGGTTTTTTGATACCTCTCATGAGGTCTAAGATACAAGCCATGGAAGATCGCTGCCCAATCGTACTTAGTGCACCTTGGGTTCACTTGGGTCGAGCGTGGTCGCGAGCATTCCCATGACTCCATGGGTAGAATGGGGTTTTCACTAGCATTTATCCAGCAAATAAGAGCTGATGGAGTAGATGATTTGATGCCAGGTCAGTCGGTTTGAAAGATACATTGCTGAGTTGCTTTCAACTAACCCTCACTACAAGTTTTGGCATCGACTGAGATCATCTTGCCAAATGCAAAAAAAGTTGAATTGCCCAAAACTAAGAGAGGTTATTGTAGACCTTAGAAACTCAATCTCATAGCACCTAATGGTTTTTTGATACTTCTAATGAGGTCTGAGATAAAATCCCTGGAAGATCATTGCCCAATCGTGCTTAGTACACCTTGGGGTCACTTGGGTCGAGTGTGGTTGCGAGTGTTCTAGTGACTCTGTGGGTGGAATGGGGTTGTCATTGGTGTTTACCTAGCCAACCAGAGCTAATGGAGCATATGGTTTGATGCTAGGTCAGATGATTTGAAAGATACGCTGCTGAGCCACTTTCAACTAACCCTCACTGCAAGTTTTGGCATCGATTGAGATCACCTTTCCAAATGTAAACAAAGTCAAATCACCCAAAACCAAGAGAGGTTATAATAGACCTTGTACACATGATCCTGTAGCACCTGATGGTTTGTTAATACCTCTCATGAGCTTCGAGATACAAGCCACAGAAGATCACTACCCAATCGTGCTTAGTGCACCTTGGGGTCACTTGGGTCAAGCGTGGTCGCAAGCATTCCGGTGACTCCATGGGTGGAATGGGGTTGTCACTAGTGTTTACCCAGCCAACTAGAGCCAATGGAGTAGATGGTTTGATGCAATGTCAGGCGGTTTGAAAGATACGCTACTGAGTCACTTTCAACTGACCCTCACTACAAGTTTTGGCATCGACTAAGATTGCCTTGCCAAATGCAAACGAAGTCAAATCACCCAAAATGGAGAGAGGTTATTGTAGACCTCAGAAACATGATCCCATAGCACTTGATAGTTTTTTGATACCTCTCATGAGCTCTAAGATACAAGCCATAGAAGATCACTGCCCAATAATGCTTAGTGCACCTTTGGGTCACTTGGGTCAAGCGTGGTCATGAGCATTCCCGTGACTTCGTGGGTGAAATGGGGTTGTCACTGGCATTTACCTGGCCAAACAAAGCTGATGGAGTAGATGGTTTGATGCTAGGTCAGATGGTTTGAAAGATATGTTGTTGAGCCGCTTTCAACTAACCCTCACTACAAGTTTTGGCATCGACTGAGATCGTCTTGCCAAATGCAAATGAAGTTGAATCAACCAAAACTGAGGGAGGTTATTCTAGACCTCAGAAACATGATCCTATAGCCCCTAATATTTTTTTGATACCTCTCACGAGGTCCAAGATATGAGCCCCGGAAGATTGCTACCCAATCGTGCTTAGTGCACCTTCGGGTCACTTGGGTCAAGCATGGTCACGAGCGTTCCGATGACTCTATGGGTGTAACACAGTTGTCATTAGTGTTTACCCAACCAACCAAAGCTGATGGAGCATATGGTTCAATGCTAGGTCAAATGGTTTGAAAGATATGCTACTGAGCCGCTTTCAACTAACCCTCACTACAAGTTTTGGCATCGATTGAGATCGCCTTACCAAATGCAAATGAAGTCAAATTGCCAAAAACTAAGAGAGGTTATTCTAGACCTTAGAAACATGATCCCATGGAACCTTATGGTTTATTGATACCTCTCATGAGCTCTAAGATATGAGCCATGAAAGATCACTGCCCAATCCTGCTTAGTGCACCTTGGGGTCACTTGGGTCAAGTGTGGTCGCGATCATTTCAATGACTCCATGGGTGAAACAAGGTTGTCACTAGCATTTACCCATCCAACTAGAGCTAATGGAGTAGATGGTTTGATGCCAGGTCAGATGGTTTGAAAGATACATTGCTGAGCCACTTTCAACTGACCCTCACTACAAGTTTTGGCATTGGCTTAGATCGCCTTACCAAATGCAAACAAAGTTGAATCACCCAAAACTGAGAGATATTATTGTAGACCTAGAAAATATGATCTTGTAGCACCTAATAGTTTGTCAATACCTCTCATGAGGTCTGAGATATGAGCCCTGAAAGATCATTGCCCAATCGTGCTTAGTGCACCTTGGGGTCACTTGGGTCTAGCATGGTCGCGAGCATTCCAGTGACTCCGTGGGAAAAATAGGGTGGACATTAGCATTTATCTAGCCAACCAGAGCTAATGGAGTAGATGGTTTGATGCCAAGTCAAATGGTTTGAAAGATACACTGCTGAGCCACTTTCAACTGACCCTCACTGCAAGTTTTGGCATTGACTGAGATTGCCTTGCCAAATGCAAATGAAGTCGAATCACCCAAAACCAAGAGAGGTTATTGTAGACCTTAGAAACACAATCCCATAGCACCTAATGGTTTTTTGATACCTCTCATGAGCTCTAAGATATGATCCATAGAAGATCACTACCCAATCATGCTTAGTGCACCTTGGGATCACTTGGGTCGAGCATGGTCACGAGTGTTCTGCTGACTCTGTGGGTGGAACAAGGTTGTCATTGGCATTTACCTATCCAACGAGAGATGATGGAGTAGATGGTTTGATGTCAAGTCAGACGGTTTGAAAGATATGCTGCTGAGCCACTTTCAACTGACTGTTAGTGGTATGTTTGAAATTTGAATTGTGAAACTAATCATGATTAAGCTTGTAAAATTTGAACTGTGAAGCTTATTATGTTTGAGGTTTAACTTTTATAGATTGTTTGAAATGATAAAAAATAATATCCTTAAAGCATTAGAAATAATAATTAAACATGTAAGAATTCAAACCATGCAAATGACATAAGTAAATGACATGTAAGATCCCTTCTTGGCACTATTGGCCACCCATACATGATTTTGGTCATAAGTCCTTATCAAGAGTTCTAGGACATTTAACTTTTAAATCAAATTGATTGTTACAAATTGCCATTATAGGCTTCAAAAGATCTCAATTAACCATTAAGGATCCTTTTTTCATTCTATCTCTAATTGGATCCATGGTGACCGTAGGCGTCTTCATAGGTGCTCCTGCACAAGTTACAATCCACATACAAAACCAAGTTTATTGACTCAAAATACAATCTAAGAAAGGTGAAATTAATGTATTGAAATTAATCTTAACGAACTTAGAAAACAATGCACTAAGTTAACTTATTACCTAGTCAAGTGTTCCTGAAGGGTCATCTCTTTGCTTCAGGGTCTCCAATAGTGCTTCATGATCAGCAGTACTAATAGTCCAAAGTTCTTTTGTCTTTGGTCTTCCTTGATGCTTTGACAACTTGACATTTGTTGCTATAACAAGGTGCAAATACATGAGAATAGTTTTGTGTTTATCATAGTCTTCAAATGTGGGAATTCCATTCTTTCTAATCATGTATGTTCACGTCCATGTTCCTGCAACAACAATTGAACCAGTAGGATATGTGAACCCATCACCATCTGTCATCGGTTGTACAAGCTTTTGTTTACCTTTTACACAATGTGCTAACCAATAATCTGACCTCTCATCATTCCCCTGTGGTTCAACCAATGCAAAAACATTTCCTGGCTTCAAAAGATCTGAAAGATGGTCATAGTCAAATGAAGTGTCCATGTCATCATTTCTTATAGAGAGTGTCAAAGATAAAGGAGTTACATACTATGGAACCCATGTATCCACCCACTCACTTGACTCGCAATGATCCCAATCATACTAAAAACACATGGGGCAAAAATAAGCAACCTCTCATGTCCAAATGGTCCATGTACTACTATTGGAGCTTCGGAATGAATGCATTTTTTAAGAGTCTTTCACTATTTGACAATCCAATATATCTCCTATAGTTCCCTCCTCAACCAACCAAAAGAATCTACGCACTGTAGAATCAAGAGTCCCCCCCTGTGACAATGCTAAAGTACACCAATCAACAATAGAATGAGCATCAAGAAGTACAACACCTAAAATCCTCAATTGCTCCTTAACTAGAGCTCTCTTCACACACGCACCTGCTTCGTCATGCTCCCCTTTCCCATGCCCTGACTCAAAAAAACTCCAAATATGAGGTACACCTCTCTCCACATGCATTCTACACAACCAATAAAACATTTTGGCATTCTTAAATTGACCGGTGCAATTATCCGACCAAATGAGATGCCCATCCATAGCAATACCATTTTCCTGCAAGAAGTCAAAATAGTTCTGGAAACAATGTTGAACAAACTCATGAGAGTGAGACCTGTCATCACTCATATAAAAATGGTACTCTCTGATTATCTTTCACTCATCTTTTGTTCTATCAGGGGAATTTCCATATGTGATGTGTACAAAAATAGCAACCTGAATGGAATTGTAATATTGAGCTTGAGTCTCATTTTGGGGCTGCAATGTATAGTTCTCCGCAAAGTCTACAATAGATATAATAGTTCCAATGGGGAAAGTGTCCTTACATGTCCTAAATTGTTGATCCAACCATTGAGACCTGTGACTATGCCTTGCATACTTGTAAAAAAGATTTGTCTTGAAATCTGAGATAAAATCAGCAACATTGTATTCTTTTGCAACTAACTCACATCTAGAGCCTTCACCTCCACTCCTTAATGAATATTTCACTATTTCATATACCTTTTCTTGGATGAGTGTCTTTCCAAAATTGTGTTCCAAACCCTCATGAAAACATGTTCTAAACTTGGACAAGCCACCACATTCTGAGCACTTGGCCTTTAAGCAATCTTTTTTATAAAATAAACAACCATCATCTCTATGACATAAAAAATGATCTAGCAAGTCTCTTGATGATTTGGAAAGACCACTTACACCACAATCCTCTAGCATTTCATTAGTATGCAAAATAGAATGAATGGACCATAATAATTCATGATGCATTGAAAACTCAACATAATATTTGCAACAACATGTATTCCGAATCTTAAGGGGTACACAATAAAATGGCTTCATAGATTCAAAAGACCTTTATGATATTTTCAATGTTGGATGTGTCTCACAAAAGTTTTTATACAACATTGTTTGACTTGCCTCCACATAATGTTTAGGATGTGGAGTGTGGTCTCGATTGCCAACTCTCAACTTCAAGACATCCTTCACATTTGGTGACACTCTTGATTTAGCATCCCAAAATTGTTGAATTTCATCCTTGACAACATCTATTAGCTTCTTATCAAAATGTGGAAGTCTCCCACCATAAGCCCATGTATCAATTTGAAGTGGATCATCAAGTGTTTCTCTTCTTACAAGTGCTCTACCCAAATTTTTATGGTCTATATTGAAGTCAACACAAGTTTGTCTCATCAACTGAGCCTTTCTCAACTGATGACTTACTAAGGAGGTTGTAATAATTCTCTGAGAAACTCTCTTGTCTTTTTCTCTACTAGTCTTCCCAATGCTATTGAGAGCATTGAAAAGATTCTTCACAACAATAGCATTTCTCTCCATTTTCTTGTTCACATGAATCTTCAATTTCACAAGCACAGGTCTCATATTTTGCATCTTTAACAACTGCACAAAAATTTGACATTGCTCAACCAATGTCTTGTTTCCAAAAAATTGATCATAAAGTCTTGAAGCCCACAACCTAACGGTTCTATGTGACCTCTTTCCTTCCCAATTATTCATAATGTTCTCCTCAATTTCAATTAACCATTTAGGTGTTCTTGAAAGCCCTGAATTTGAAGTTTGATTATCTTTATTGCAAGGGACTTCATTGCTCATATAATTTGGAGATGTGTAACGTTCATGTGGTTCTTGTGCAACATTTTCATTCCCCAAGTCTACATTTTCAATCTCCATCTATACATTTTCATCTTCATTCCATTCATTGTCATTCCCCAAATATACATTTTCATTCCCGAAGTCTACAATTTCATTCTCCATCTCTACATTTTCATCTTCACTCCATACATTATTATTCACAAAATTAATTTCCATATTATTTTCAAATTCAACATCCTCTTCACTTACAACTACATTTATGGGGTCACCTTGATTAATGTTTAACATACCTTCTCTCCTTTTTTGGTGATTTTCCTTATCTTTTTCCCTATATGCTTGAATTTCTTCATCTGTCACCTTCCTCTTGCATTTAGCCTTTCGACAACTATTGCTTCCCATGGTGAGACCACAACTTGACAAAAATCAAACAATGGGACCCAAATCATGTTTTTTTTTTGCAACGCGTAAAAAAAGTATGAAATCCCATGCTTCTTTGGTCTATGGGGATAGGGAATATTTTGGTCAAATATTACCTATCCAAAATTGGGTATCCGATTACATATCGGGTACCCGATATTCCCAGGCAGATGAAAAAAAGGCAGGAGCAAATGAAAAAAATTGAACTTTTACATATAAAATGGGGTATATAATATATAAAATGTACATTATATATATACTAATGTATACAGGGATAACTTTAAGAAACCCCCTTTTAGGAAAAAGTGTAAAGTCTTGGCGAATCGAACATTATTTTAGGGGGTAATTTGTTTTAATCTAGGCGATTTTTTTTTTTCAAATCCACAATTTTTCATAGTTTGTATTGGCAATTTTTTCCCTCCGGATTGAAAATTTCATAAATTGCTGGCGAATAATTTTCTTTTCAAGTAAAAAATTATAATATTTGAGGCGAATAATTTTCTTTTCAAGTAAAAAATTTTAATATTTGAGGCGAATACTTTTCTTTTGAAGGGTGAAAAAATAATTTTATTGGCTAATCATTCGTTAATTATGGAAAAATAAATAAATTATTGGTGATTTTCAAAAGATGGGAAATAAGTAGCCTAACATAGCATACCTAACATACATAAATTATTGGCAACTGGCAAGTGATGGTTTAAAGACGTGGTTGTTTGACCTTATATTATGGAAGCATAATGTATTATTTGCCACTACCATAATCTTTGCCACTACCACTGTAATTATGTTAAATGTATTATTTGAGAACTCAGACCGTCTGATGATCCAAGATCAATGGCTGAGGTTTAATTTTGGCCAACATTTTTTGAAGGAAGAAGAATTGTCGAGGTAGTCACCGGAATGTTGACATGTATCAAGGTAAGTTGTCTGCAGAGTATTAAAAGCACTTAACTGGGAAATAATTAAATTCCATGTCAGTGACAGGGACATTCTTTGGCTACCACACACCACTTCCCAAATTGTACAGTCGATTTCTGACAGTTTTTTATCGATAGAAAAGATTTACTGCCAGATGTGAAAGATTAAGGACAAAATTTTCAATTCTCACACGCATGTATTTAGGGAAAAGATTTTCGTGCAAGATTTAGAGGCATATCAAGGACAATGTATTTAATACCATTAAGATAGAAATAATTGATTGGTAAGTAATGATCAAGGATTCAAGGGCTATTTATAGACGATCTAGCTTCATTATTCATCGACATTGATTGATTGTTTGTTTAGGGTCTGCAGTGACGCATTCTGCAAGTAATTTATTTTTAAATTTTCTAGTTTTACTATTTTAAGTTTTACAGTCTGCAAGTAATCTAAGATGGACACTCCCATTTGTCTTAGATGCACTTCTGAGGAGGCCCAGAAGGCCTTTCTGGGTTCCTTTTCTGATGAATTTTTAGCATCAATTTGTAAGGATGGTGAGCCTTTCATTACAGAGGCTGTCAGAATGGTGTTGGGCCGAGAGTTTCTTGACAATGAAGATAGGTACCGGGTAGCCACGGACATTATGTCTCATTTTTTGGCTTCCCTTCTGGACCTTGGAGGACCGAAGGTTGACATGGTGATGCTACTGAGGAGGGTATTCAAAGAGGAATACCTAGGGGACGACATTCAAGTTGTCACCTTCACTGAATTAGGGGTGGGGATCCATATGGCAAGTCAAATACACAAGCTTCTCCTCCCAGGCCAGAATGTGGCCATGCAACCTTTTCTTTTGTGCCTGACTGCTGGGCAATTGAAGCACCATAGGAAATGGGTGCTGATTGCCAGGGGTTTTCTCCATAAGTGGTTTGAGCTTGACACAGAGGAGGCTCAGGCGGGGCAATTTGTGTGGCTCGACGAATTCATGCAGCTAATCCTCTCTGCAGAATTCTACACAGAAGGGTGCAATTGATTTTTCTTTATAAATTTTTTTTTTATATAAATATTAAAAGCTTACCTTGTACTGGTACTGGTACTGGTACTATAGTCGTTTACGGTTTTTTTTTTTTTTTTTATAGACATAGTATCAAGTCGAGAATGTAAATATAATATGTTTATAGACATAGTATCAAGTCGAGTATGTTTCTTTTTGTTTATAGACATAGTATGAAGTCGAGAATGTAAATATAATTTTATGAAAAATACAATGGAAATTTTGCAAGCTTTACCTCATTTCAATTTGTGCTTTGTGTAACCGTGATTGCAATATTTCTTCTCTGTAACCGTGATTGCAAAAATGGTTTTTAATATTTTACACTTCTTTGTAACCATCATTGCAATATTTTAATTACTTGCTTCAATGCTTTATTAGTTATCTGTAGACTAGCTTATCTATATTTATTTTAATATATATAAAATAACCGACAAATATCCTCCTTCAGATATCTATTACAATTAAACTTCACTAATTGAAATTGTAGTTTAATAATTTTTTTTAAATGGTGTCTCCCACATTTAATTTATTACATAGTCTGAAGTACAATTATATCTCTACGAATGAGATTGATGTTTAAATACTTAAATAATTACTCTCCATTAAAAAATATTCACAAATTATAATATAGAATTTGAACATTACTTTTCACATGTAATTTTTTTAACTCTTACTATGGTAAACTAACATAGTATAATTTAAACATATATAAATGAAAAAAACTTATATCTTATATTTATAATTTGTAACATCATAAAATATGAAATATATTTCAACTTACAAAAAATAGTACATCAATACCATTCACTGTTGCCGTTGGATTATTATACATCAACGATCGAAGTTGAGTTTCAGGCCGAAAGGGAAAAGAAACCCCATCTTTTCAAACGCATCTCAAAATCATGACATGTGTCACTTAACACCTCGCACGGTCGTCGGTCTACCAACAAATGACATTGAACAATGTCGTTTCAATTTGGTGATGACGTGAGACTGACACGTCTGACTCATGATGTGAGTCATCCTGACTAGATTAGTTAATGGGACCCACGGTCCACGCGGCCACCACACCGTTCACCATTGTCATTGGATGTTTATAGATCAACAACCAAAGTTGAGTTTCAGGCTGAAAGGAAAAAGAAACCCTATCTTTTCAAACGCGTCCCGAAATCATTACACGTGTCACTAAACTCCTCGGTCAACCAATAAATAACAATGTCATTTCAATTTGGTGATGACGTGAGACTGACACGTCTGACTCATGATGTGAGTCATCCTGACTGGATTAGTTAATGGGACCCACGGTCCACGTGGACACCACACCATTCATCATTGTCATTGGATGTTTATAGATCAACGACCAAAGTTGAGTTTCGGGCTGAAAGGAAAAAGAAACCCTATCTTTTCAAATGCATCCTAGAATCATTACACGTGTCATTAAACTCCTCGATCGACAAACAAATAATAATGTCATTTCAATTTGGTGATGACATGACATTGACATGTCTGACTCATGATGTGAGTCATCCTGAATAGATTAGTTAATGGGACCCACGGTCCACGCGGCCACCACACCATTCACCATTGTCGTTGGATGTTTATAAATCAATGACCAAAGTTGAGTTTCGGGCTGAAAGGAAAAAGAAACCCTATCTTTTCAAACGTGTCCTAGAATCATTACACGTGTCACTAAACTCCTCGGTTGACCAACAAATAACAATGTCATTTCAATTTGGTGATGACGTGACACTGACACGTCTGACTCATGATGTGAGTCATCCTAACTAGCCTAGTTAATGGGACCCATGACCCACGGGGCCACCAGTACCACACCATTCACCATTGCCGTTGGATTTTTATAGATCAACGACTGAAGTTGAGTTTCGGGCTGAAAGGAAAAAGACACCCTATCTTTTGAAACACATCCCAGAATCATGACATGTGTCACTACTCAGTTAACACATTGACATAATCACATTCCACTTACAATTTACAAACTTACAGCGCAACAAAGTTACGGATTCTTAATTTCTAGGTTGAGGATTGAGGTTCGAGGAAAGCAACAAACTACAGAGTCTCTCAGCTCTCTGCAAAAATCAAAACTAAGGGCAACGTGAACGTCAACGGGTAAGTGTAACTACTAAAATCTTGAAAATCTACATCCTACATTTTAAATTTTTCAAGTCTCTTGATTTACAACTTTACTGTTTATATTATATAAAAAAAATTTAGTCTATTAGGTTTTAATTTTGAATCACCCATGTAGGCTTGTAGCTACAAATACCAAGAATAACATGATGGGCAAAATAATAGAATTCCACAATATGCTTAAAACACCAGGTTTCAGTGATTTATTCCATGATATACATGATCCTGTTATTCATGGAAATAAGGGTATAATGGAGATTAAATTTGCACTTGAAAACAAGTGGAACCATCCAAATAAGGCTTCAAAATTTTATTCATTTAACCCTAGGGTAAATGAAACTGCAAATAAAATTGCACCGTGGGAAGCTGGGTCAGTACACATGGTGTTACCTCAAGTATTCCCTTGCCCAAAAATTGTTATGCTCTATGCCGAAAATTATGATGAAAATAGAAAAGCAATTGTGAATAAAAATACTCAGGAGGAAATTTTGTCCATAACTAAGAGTGAATTTGCTAGTCTGTTGAACCTAGGGTTTCAACAACAACACTCAAACATACACATTGACTTGGGAAAGCTGGCAAAGGATTATGAAAAATTAGATGCAAAACAAAGAGATTCTTATATCAGAGGAATAACAAGCAGTTGTAGTCTGAGTTCAGATCATAGGCCTCCTTATGATTATGAAATTTTTGTGCCATGGGCACAGGACAGTATTTCCTTGCTAGCATTTTGTTTGGGATTGGATAGTAACAAACAAGTGGGTGCTAGCATTCTTGAAATGCTTTATCATATTCATTTTGAAAGAGAACCGGTAAAATATTGTTTTATTGAGCACATTGTTCATTGCATGCAAGATCAATTACTAATGATTCAAAGAGGTTCAGAGAAGACATTTAGATTCACAACCTACTTGTGCTATCTTCTCCTAGCAAAGAATCATGCATTATTTCAGGCAAACAAGCTTTGCAGTCTGACTGAAGGCCAAAATCCAATATATGAGTGGACACCTCAGATAAGGATGATTGATAACAGAAGGAACTACAACAATTTTGTAGACTTCTTTTTGGCACCAATGTACGATAAAATTACAGGCACTCCAATGCCTAGATTGCATATTACTTGTATAAATTGCATTCAACTCGGAAGTCAACTACAATTGGCTGATTGGTACTTAATGGAAGAGTACACTGTGTTAAGGTTTTACGGTTCATGGGTAGAACCCTACAAACTTCCAATACATGTAATAGAGAGGGTATTTGCATTGGAATATGTACGACAAATGGAGAGCACAGATGTACTCTTTAATGGTCAGCAAAAGAAAATGATATTTCCCTCCTTGCCATTCTACTTTGGAGGGTTCGCATTTGAGAGAAGAGGATTCAAAGTGGCAAAAGCCTTTTTTTCAATTTTTCAATTTGATGTTGACAGTCACTGGCAGTATGATCCACTGAACATAATTGGAGCAAGGCTTAAAGACAATGGGAACTCTGCAAGCAAATATCAAGATGAAAGTATGCCTTTGATTGAAAATTTTAAAAACATGGACTCCTGGGAGGAGGTCAAAAAATAGATGGAGAAATATGCTGCTGAAAATAATATGTCAATACAGGAATTGTCATCACAAATAATGGCATTCCACAAATAGAAAGGAAAAGTACAGGCCATGACATCATACAATTTCTACAAGAAAGTTGATAAACCATCTACAAAATGTATTCCAAAAGAGCTAATGAATGAATGTATAGATGCTAGATGGAGTCGAACCAAAATTTTGGAATTTTGGGAAATGAGGAAGAATCTTGGTGAGCCAAAGACCTCTGCAGATCTTAATGAGGTGGAAGAGGATACAATGTTTAATGAATTATGGAATAAGGAGCATCCAGCTGAAGCATATCACAATGATAATGATGATGATTATGATGACCAGGATTCTTTGAATCCCTCATCCAGTATAGCAATTAAGAGAGGAGTTGATGCATCCACCAAACTTCTATATAGAAAAGGGGCAGAAATTCTAGAAAAAATGGGCTACCAAGGTTCTGGTGGTCTGGGTCCCAGTGGAGAAGGGGTTTGGTATGCACCTGAACCACCAGCTATAGCACCAAAACATGGTCAAAAACTAGGCCTTGGGCATGGAGATCAATCATCAACTCAGTCAATTCCATTCACATTGGTTTCAACTCAGTTAATTCCATCTGTTTCTGCTTCAAATAGAGTTCCACTACCAGCTGTTCCAAGCACTCAGATTCAATCTGAATCAATTGTCACTCCCACAGCTGGCAATATCATTTGTACAACTAAAAGTAGTGGTCTGAAAAGGATATTATATAAATATGTAGATGCAAAAAAGGTTGGTCCTGAAGGTCAAGAAAGTGTTAAGAAGCAAAAGGTTATGACAAGTATTAGTACTAGTACTAGTACAACAGTGCCAATGGTGACTGTGAGTCCAACAATTGCCCATCCTTCAAGACAAAACCCTCAGAATAGTCCACAAACCCCACTTTTAATGGGTCTAGGTGTTGGTAATCCTCATGGTATTGGTGGAAGCTCGTACATCAGTGCAAGTGCTATTTCACCATTCAAACATTCAATTCTCTCACAAAATCCTGATTTTCATTACAATGAATTTGTAACTAACTATGAAAAATCAAAAAACAAGAATAGAAAAAATAGTAAGACAATGAAGATGGAAGCAATTTTTGTAGCTCGTGATGCAGAACCTGCATCCAATAGGTTATTAACCACATATGACCCGAATAAAGATATGATGGAATTCATGGTTGTTATGCCCCCAGCTAGAGATAACAATCCACCAGAGAGTTAGTTAGATCCATTTGAATTTCAAGTTAGCACCCTCCAAATGGATTTATCCAAAATTAAAAATGTGGACAAGATAAATGTGTCCAAAATGACCAACCAAGTGGTCTACAGTTCAGTGATGAAGTTGGAGAGAGAGAAAGGAAAGCTTCAGGGCACAATAGATAAGTTAAAGGCAGACCTAGCAAATGTAAAGGCAAGTGAGAAAGCAGCAATAAACAGGTCCAAAGAATTAGAGAAAATGATAAAAAAATTCATCCTCTAGCTCTAAAGAAGCAATTGAACAGCAAGAACATATGGACGCAGAACTGAAAACTTTGAGGGAAAAATTGGAAAAAGGGGATAAAAAATTTCAGGATGAAAAAGCCTCTTTATTAAATTTATACAAAAACTTGGAGAATGTTGCACAGGTAAACAATGAGTTAAAGAAAGAATTGGAAAATGAGAGGGTAAAAACAAAAGACTGGGAAGAGAAATCAAAAGACTGGGAAGAGAAAGCAGAGCAAATAAGAAAACATAGTGAACACCAGTACTCAGAAATGAAAGAAGACCTAAAGAAGGCAAATAATACTATTAAAATTTATGAAAACTTCTTGAATGACCATGTAAATAATACAGTACAGCAAATAAAAAATTACTTCTGGGGGAAAATAAAGTCTTCTGCTGATAGGTTGTGTGATTGGTTTGAACTCTATGAATCTCTTACAAATGTTTTTGAGAAGCTGAAAGAGCAACTTGAGGAGAACAAAAGTTTTGGTCAAAGACAGAAAACTGCAAAGCAGATTATGCAAGAAATCAACAGCACTGCTGACAGGCAATTAGCAAGCAAGGGAATTCAGGACCGCGTTGGTTCAATAATAAAGGCGACCTCTGTATTTCATAAATGTCAGAAACTAACAGAAGCAGAAGAAGTTCTTGCTTTATTTGGGCCAAAGCTCACCAAGATGAATAATAAAATAGCCAAATTGATATCTCTTGGTTTACCGAGTCCTGGACCTGATTTGTCAACAACGGGTTTCGTTGGAAGAGAAGCTTACAAACAAAAGTTGGAGGACACAATAACCTCTGATTTAGGCAACCTTCCTCAGGGCAGAACTCATGAAGGCATTGCAAAGTGCATCAAAACATTCACAAATTTGCATGCACTAATGGAAGGAACATTGCTTAAAACTCGCTCTTCCAAGTATGGAATTCTGACGAGAATGCAGGTCATTTACCATACCATCAAAAATTTTGCCCTTCCAACCGAAGAAGAATGGAGCATACTACAAAAACTTACAGAATCATCTTGAATCATAGTATGTGAAAGTACTTTCAGTTTCAATCATCTCTATATCTTTCATATTATCCTACATACTACAGTCTAGACTCTAGAATTGAACTTTGCTTTTTGAACAGGATTAATGTTGCAATCTTGCAGATGCTATTGCCTATGCTAATTTAATAAACCGGCCTGTCAAATGTAGAAATGTACAACTAAAGTTGTAGAGATGTTGTAGACTTGTAGTCTTGTAGTTGTCTTACTGATTTAGATTTTGAGACTTCACATTAGGCAAATCGACCTGAAGCTATTGTTGCTCCCTTGTTTCTATAAAAGGGAATTCAGGGTCATTGGCTTACTAAATTGCCAATGGGAATTGAGTCATTGACTTTTGTAAATAGAATCAGAGAGTTGTGTTCTTACTAGTATTGATCAATGAATGGATACATTGTATCATATTTGTAATTAAATTAATGAGAATCAGTATTTCTAACTCTAAGAATTGTAACATACGAATTGCTATGTTGTCAAACAAAATAATGAAAAAACTACAAGAATTGTACCATATTAGCTGAATATTGCGAATGAAAACCATTAATAATTATTAATTGTGGAATTGAATCTTGAATCTTGATGACATTATCAACCACATTCATGTTTTTGACATTGGGATATGCATGATTGATGATGAAATAAAGAAACTGACAATAGACTTCAGGGAAAAAGTTAATAAATACCTAGGACATGCTAATTCTTCAGTGTTACTTCTACAATGGTTCAATTTCAAGCTGCCACACCATATCATCATTGAGATTTTCGGATGCATCAGCATCAACTTCATAGCTTCCTTGGCTCTTTGATATGTTTTCTTCAATCTGCATACCTCCACTTAACTGATGTTCACCGCTAGCAGTACCAGTGCCAGTACATGAGTCCCGGTCAATGACATAATTGTCTCTGGCATTCCCACTCCCACTCCCACTTTGGTTTGACATGTTGCCCACCCCTCTTCTTTGACATTTCTTCCTCCACAATTTCAGTGCCCTTTCGTAAGGAAAAGTATTGACTTCATACCTGGATGTATAGAGCCTCAAGCAATTTTCCAAATTCTTGTCAAGTTTGTTTCTTAGCTTTGACTTTAGGAATCCCAAAGCACTGAAAACTCTCTCATCCTCCACCGACCCCAATATCATGGTTAGACATAATTTAGCAAGCTTGAAATATTCTAATATTGAATCAATTAACAATTCACTCTCAGCTAGGTTTTTCCAAAGCCTTGTTACCGATCTATCTTCCATAGGGTTCTCCATAAGATTAAATTTTTCCCTCATTGTCCGTGAAAAATGAGCTGATTGCTCTCTCAAATGATTTCATCTAAAATTTCATTTAGAGTTACTCCATCTAACTCTTTGGTTTTGCAAAAATGATCTATCAAAGTTAGTAGCCTACTTTTAAAATCTTTCAGATTGTTCATACGCCAATAATGAGGAAACATAATAGCCATGGATTCAAGTAGTTTGACTGGAGGGAATCTTGCTCTAATCTGTGAGGAAAGATCAAAGGCAATGTGCTTCACTGAAGCTGTTACAAACTCAACGATCTTGGTAAAGTCTTCCCTTTTAACACTTGATACTCACCTCCTGGGGTTCTTTCTTGGTTCCTCAGACTTGATCCTGGCATTGTAGTGCATTGGTATCTCAACTCCGCGAACTTCTGCACATAACCCCCCATTTGAACCAATTTTTAAAAAGTTATCAGGATTGTCCAAATCTGTGATTTTTAGCCAGCTGGCAAATTTTACTTCATCAACAAATAAATGATAGAGATTATCGAGCATCATGCATGTCAACTTACGGAGCGTGGCATATTCTGCGATATACATAGCTCTTTGCTGGGCCTTTTTCATTAAATTTCTCATTTCCTCAAGCATGGGGAGAAGACTTGCTAATGTTAACAGTGTCTCTACATTACTTAACATTGATAGTAGCGCAGGAAATTTTGGTTGCCCTGCTTCGTCACGACTTGAGTTCATTAGACCAAGCAATGATTGATATTCTAAAAAAACTTGATGTGCTGGTCCATCCAAAGAGATCCATCTGGTATCATTATTCTTAAAGCTTGTTCCCATCGGTTAGTCCTTCAGCAAAGTGTTGAAATTCCCTAAATCATTTCAGACTTCGACAGAAGTATTGGTAGATCTCTTTGATTAAAACTTCAATTTTTTGTACTGGAGCATGCTTGCTGACAACTCCAAAAGCTAGATTCATTCTATGGGCCATGCAGTGAATGGGAGTAACGTAGGGTGCATAAGAAGATTGTATCTTTGTGCAAAGACCACCCCTGTGGCCTTGCATTACTGAAGCTCCATCAGCTCCAACACACACCAGCTTTTTGGCAATGGTCATGTCATCTATACCTCCATATTCAATTAGAGAACTCTTTACTAGTTGAAATAAATTTTCCACTGTCACATTATCCCTCATTTTAGCAATAGTTAGTAGATGAGGTTGGCGAACAAAATTTTGTATAGTATAAACATGCATGCATACCCAGGAAGTATTGTCTACTGCTATGACCTCGTCTAAAGACAATGCAATAAAATTTGACTCTTTAATTTTTGCCTTCAAATCCTCTTTTTCAACATTGGCAAGACAACTTGCCCATTCCCATCCATTGTTTACTGACCAGTGACTGTTAGGATAGTTACGAACTTTTAGAAAGTGTAATAAAGCACTCAATGATGGGTAGTCTGTCATTGGACACCCTCTGCTCAAAATATTAAAAACAACACTTAACTAAATAGCTTTTCCCATTAGTTCTACTTCTAATGCTTTTCCAAAACAAGCTTCAATAGAGCCTTTAACTTCACCAGGATTCATCTTTATATTATGCTGAAATTCATATAATTCTGCATTCCTAACATGCTAAGATTCCTCCTTTGTTTTCCATCTTATCACTGATTTTTGAACTCCATCTATGGTTTTCTTTTCGTAAATTTTACCAATATGCTTTTCTATGGTGTCAATTTTTAGCTGTAACCTCTTTTCCTTCTAATTTATCACGCTACAAATCTTACATCTACATTCTACTAGAGGTTCCCCTTCAATTGGATTAGGCACTGGTTCAATGAATGGATATGTTGACACCCAATCTTTTTGAAAATTCCTCGACATATCCCACAGTCTATCATTCTTTGATTTGGATTTTCTTTTCTTCCCTACAGTTGCACCATCATCTTTTCTGACATTCTCAGTCTCATCCAAGTCAATTATATCATTATGACTACTCTGGGTATTTAACTAAAAATCTTCTTCAAGTTCATCGTGATCTGAGATATCAGGTTCGCTGACTTCTTCAATATGTTGTGAAGGTTCAGCCTCAGGTTCAAAATCTTCTTGTAATGAAGTAACATGAACTTCCCTATTTTGGCCAAAAACATTTCCATGACCATGACCAAAGTACGATGATAAGGTTCTGCATTTTGTTGGCCTCTCTTGGCTTTCCCCATCTACCAGAGCCTTACCCTTATTCTTGTTCGACATCTCGATTGGCTACCAGCCTAGTAATAAAAATATGTAAAAAAAATGTTTACTTGTTGAAGAAGTGACAAATGACAACATAACTATAATATACAATGTTTACATAGTTGCAAAAATTTAGAATAATAATCACTTACCTTTGACTCGCCAAAGTAGTCGAGACTCAATAGTGAGACAGTCTAAAATTCGTTATCGATCAAATTGAACCGATCCAAGATTCCAAATTGTGTACAATAACACTGATGTATGAATGTATTTATACTAATCTCTTTTGGTGAATTGGGCGGTAGGTATTAGGTGAGTGTCCAAATATTTGGCGAAGCCCGTGTAATGATAACACATCTTGTGTTATTTCCTAGGTGATTATGGGTCACCAGTACCTTGGTATGATTAATAAAGGTGGCGAAAACCCATCGGTTTGAGACACGCATCAGTAAAATAACTGGCAAAGTTGGGGCTGCCTAAAAAATATTTATATATAACTATGGGTGAATATAGGCCATCCATTTGGGGCCGCATTTAAATTATAGGTGAATTTTAAAAATATATCGTGCCCAAGACGTATATGTCATTGGCGAAAATGTGCAAGAAATGGATAAAATTTAATATAGCATTTGGCGATGGACCCGGGCAATGGACCCAATCTTCACAAATGCGGGGCGATGGGGTCAGTCTCATGGGCAATTTATTCACCAAATCGCGGGATGCCGACGGGCGACATTCGCCAAATGGTGAATAATCGCCACTAAAGTTTTCTCTAAATGTATATAATATATATATATATATAAGAGGCATATGATATATATAATGTATATTATATATATACTAATGTATTATAATATACTAATGTATTATATGTACTAATGTATATAATATATATAATATATTATATATATACTAATGTATTATATATACTAATGTATATAATATATATATAATACATATACTAATGTATACTAATCTATTATATATAATATTATCTTTTAGCTATTATGTTTTTGTCATTTTTCCTGTATGATGCTTTTGTATACGAATTGTGGATATTCTCTGGGAAACTTTTCATTTTTTCCTATAGGATGCCTTTGTATACAAATTTTGGAGAATCTCTTGCAAAAATATGGAAATTATAATCTTCCTCCTAGAGCATACATTAATGAAGTTCTTCATTCCTTAACAGAGGAAGCCAGATGGATCGTTGAAGCTTATGATACTACATACAGAAATGTGGTATGTATTTTTGGCCTAAATTTTTTTCTCATTTCTTTTAGGTCTTTAAAGGTGGTCGGCTAAATCTTTGTATTAAATGTGCCTTTTACAAGCGCTGTAAACCCTAGCTATGTAGAAATAGAGGCTTTGAAGAATAGTTCACTGGAGGTGGAGAGAGAGACTTCCTAGGGGTCCTAACACATGATAAGGCATACTAGGACCCATAAGGAGTCACCATGACCCCTTTTGACATGTTTGAATGCTAAAGTGTGTCTGAAGTCCCCATGATCCCTTTTGACACATTTGAATGCTAAAGTGTGTCCGAAGGGGTCCTAGGACCCCTTCAGACACACTTTAGCATTCAAATGTGTCAAAAGGGGTCATGGGGACTCCCTACGGGTCCTAGTACACCTTCTAGGACCCCTTCAGACACACTTTAGCATTCAAATATGTCAAAAGGGGTCATGGGGACTCCTTAGGGGTCCTAGTACGCCTTATCATGTATTAGGACCCCTAGGAAGTCTGGATGACCCCTTTTGACACATTGGAATGCTCAAGTGTGTCTTAAGGGGTCCTAGGACCCCTTCGTACATACCTGATTGTTCAAATGTGTCAAAAGGGGTCATGGGGACTCCCTAGGTGTCCTAGTACACCTTATCATGTGTTAGGACCCCTAAGAAGTCCCCATGACCCCTTTTGACACATTGGAATGCTCAAGTGTGTCTTAAGAGGTCCTAGGACCCCTTCTGATAGACTTGGGCATTCAAATGTGTCAAAAGGGGTCATGGGGACTCCCTAGGTGTCCTCGTACACCTTATCATGATTTAGGACCCCTAGGAAGTCTCGATGACCCCTTTTGACACATTGGAATGCTCAAGTGTGTCTTAAGGGGTCCTAGGACCCCTTCGGACACACTTGAGAATTCAAATGTGTCAAAAGGGGTCATGGCGACTCCCTAGGTGTCCTAGTATGCCTTATCATGTGTTAAGACCCCTAGGAAGTCCCCATGACCCCTTTTGACACATTGGAATGCTCAAGTGTGTCTTAAGGGGTCCTAGGACCCCTTCGGACACACTTGAGCATTCAAATGTGTCAAAATGGGTCATGGGGACTCCCTAGGTGTCCTAGTATGCCTTATCACGTGTTAAGACCCCTAGGAAGTCCCCATGACCCATTTTGACACATTGAAATGCTCAAGTGTGTCTTAAGAGGTCCTAGGACCCCTTTTGATAGACTTGGGTGTTCAAATATGTCAAAAGGGGTCATGGGGACTCCCTAGGTGTCCTAGTACACCTCATCATGCATTAGGACCCCTAGGAAGTCCCCATGACCCCTTTTGACACATTGGAATGCTCAACTATGTCTTAAGGGGTCCTAGGACCCCTTCGGACACACTTGAGCATTCAAATGTGTCAAAAGGGGTCATGGAGACTCCCTAGGTGTCCTAGTATGCCTTATCACATGTTAGGACCCCTAGGAAGTCTCCATGACCCTTTTTGACACATTGGAATGCTCAAGTGTGTCTTAAGAGATCTTCATGACCCCTTCGGACACACTTGAGCATTTAAATGTGTCAAAAGGGGTCATGGGGACTCCCTAGGTGTCCTAGTACACCTTATCACGCTTTAAGACCCCTAGGAAGTCCCCATAACCCCTTCTGACACATTGGAATGCTCAAGTGTGTCTTAAGGGGTCCCCATGACCCCTTTGGACACACTTGAGCATTCAAATGTGTCAAAAGGGGTCATGGGGACTCCCTAGGGGTCCTAGTACACCTTATCATGCGTTAGGACCCCTATGAAGTCCCCATGACCCCTTTTGACACATTGGAATGCTCAAGTGTGTCTTAAGGGGTCCCCAGACCCCTTCAGACACACTTAAGCATTCAAATGTGTCAAAAGGGGTCATGGGGACTCCCTAGAGGTCCTAATACGCCTTATCACATGTTAGGACCCCTAGGAAGTCCCGGTGACCCCTTTTGACACATTGGAATGCTTAAGTGTGTCTTAAAGGGTCCTAGGACTCCTTTCGATAGACTTGGGCATTCAAATGTGTCAAAAGGGGTCATGGGGACTCCCTAGGTGTCCTAGTACACCTTATCATGTGTTAGGACCCCTAGGAAGTCCCCATGACCCCTTTTGACACATTAGAATACTCAAGTGTGTCTTAAGGGGTCTCTGTGACCCCTTCAGACACACTTGAGCATTCCAATGTGTCAAAAGGGGTCATGGGGACTCCCTAGGGGTCCAAGTACACCTTATCACGTGTTAGGAACTATAGGAAGTCCCCATGACCCCTTTTGACACATTGGAATGCTCAAGTGTGTCTTAAGGGGTCCCCATGACCCCTTCGGAAACACTTAAATATTCAAATGTGTCAAAATGGGTCATGGAGACTCCCTAGGGGCCCTAGTATGCCTTATCACATGTTAGGACCCCTAGGAAGTCCCCATGACCCCTTTTGACACATTAGAATGCTCAAGTGTGTCTTAAGGGGTCCCCAAACCCCTTTGGACACACTTGAGCCTTCAAATGTGTCAAAAAGGGTCATGGGGACTCCCTAGGGGTCCTACTATGCCTTATCACATGTTAGGACCCCTAGGAAGTCTCGATGACCCCTTTTGACACATTGGAATGCTCAAGTGTGTCTTAAGGGGTCCTAGGCCCCCTTTTGACAGACTTGGGTGTTCAAATGTGTCAAAAGGGGTCATGGGGACTCCATAGATGTCCTAGTATGCCTTATCACGCGTTAGCACCCCTAGAAAGTCCCCATGACCCCTTTTGACACATTGGAATGCTCAAGTGTGTCTTAAGGGTCCTAGGACCCCTTTGGACACACTTGAGCGTTCAAATGTGTCAAAAGGGGTCATGGAGACTCCCTAGGTGTCCTAGTACACCTTATCACATGTTAGGACCCCTAGGAAGTCCCCATGACCCCTTTTGACACATTGGAATGCTCAAGTGTGTCTTAAGGGGTCCTAGGACCCCTTCAGACACACTTGAGCTTTCAAATGTGTCAAAATGGGTCATGGGGACTCCCTAGGTGTCTAGTACACCTTATCACGCTTTAGGACCCCTAGGAAGTCTCGATGACCCCTTTTGACACATTAGAATGCTCAAGTGTGTCTTAAGGTGTCCTAAGACCCCTTCAGACACATTTGAGTGCTCAAATGTGTCAAAAAGGGTCATGGAGACTCCCTAGGGGTCGTAGTATGCCTTATCACATGTTAGGACCCCTAGGAAGTCCCGATGACCCCTTTTGACACATTGGAATGCTCAAGTTTGTCTTAAGGTGTCCTAGGACCCCTTCAGATAAACTTGAGCATTTAAATGTGTCAAAAGGGGTCATGGGGACTCCCTAGGTGTCCTAGTACACCTTATCACGCTTTAAGACCCCTAGGAAGTCCCCATAACCCCTTCTGACACATTGGAATGCTCAAGTGTGTCTTAAGGGGTCCCCATGACCCCTTTGGACACACTTGAGCATTCAAATGTGTCAAAAGGGGTCATGGGGACTCCCTAGGGGTCCTAGTACACCTTATCATGCGTTAGGACCCCTATGAAGTCCCCATGACCCCTTTTGACACATTGGAATGCTCAAGTGTGTCTTAAGGTGTCCCCATGACCCCTTCGGACACACTTGAGTGTTCAAATGTGTCAAAAGGGGTCATGGGGACTCCCTAGGGGTCCTAGTACACCTTATCATGTGTTAGGACCCCTAGGAAGTCCCCATGACCCCTTTTGACACATTGGAATGCTCAAGTGTGTCTTAAGGGGTCCTCAGACCCCTTCGGACACACTTGAGCATTCAAATGTGTCAAAAGGGGTCATGGGGACTCCCTAGATGTCCTAGTATGCCTTATCATGCATTATGACCCCTAGGAAGTCCCGATGACCCCTTTTGACACATTAGAATACTCAAGTGTGTCTTAAGGGGTCCTAGGACCCCTTCCAATAGACTTGGGTGTTCAATTGTGTCAAAAGGGGTCATGGGTACTCCCTAGGTGTCCTAGTATGCCTTATGATGTGTTAGGACCCCTAGGAAGTTTCGATGACCCCTTTTGACACATTAGAATGCTCAAGTGTGTCTTAAGGGGTCGTAGGACCTCTTCAAACACATTGGTGCATTCAAATGTGTCAAAAGGGGTCATGGGGACTCCCTAGAGGTCCTAGTATGCCTTATCACTCGTTAGGACCCTTAGGAAGTCTTGATGACCCCTTTTGACACATTAGAAGTCTCAAGTGTGTCTTAAGGGGTCCTAGGACCCCTTCAGACACACTTGAGCATTCAAATGTGTCAAAAGGGGTCATGGGGACTCCCTACGGGTCCTAGTATGCCTTATCACGTGTTAGGACCCCTAGGAAGTCTCGATGACCCCTTTGGATAAATTAGAATGCTGAAGTGTGTCTTAAGGGTTCCTAGGACCCCTTCGGACACACTTGAGCATTCAAATGTGTCAAAAGGGGTCATGGGGACTCCCTAGGTGTCCTAGTGTGCCTTATCATACGTTAGGACCCCTAGGAAGTCCCCATAACCCCTGTTGACACATTGGAATGCTCAAGTGTGTCTTAAGGGGTCCCCATGACCCCTTCAGACACATTTGAGCATTCAAATGTGTCAAAAGGGATCATGGGGACTCCCTAGTGGTCCTAGTACACCTTATCATGTGTTAGGACCCCTAGGAAATCCCCATGACCCGTTTTGACACATTGGAATGCATAGGCATGAAGAACTTCATTAATGTATGCTCTAGGAGGAAGATTATAATTTCCATATTTCCACAAGACATTCTCCAAAATTTGTATACAAAGGCATCGTATAGGAAAAAATGAAAATTTTCCCAGAGAATATCCACAACTTGTTTACAAAAGCATCATACAGGAAAAATGACAAAAAAATAATAGCTAAAAGATAAAATTTATCATTAACATCAGTAGTACCAAGGTCATATCCACTGTCAAATCCTGGCCTATGATGTGCAAAATGAGAAAACCAAGTGAAATGAAAGGGAAGGGATCAATCAAATAGCAAAGGTGCATCAAATCGGATCAATATCATAATAAATACAAAAAATACTGTTAAACACAAAAATATTTGCATATTAATTTGTTACATCTTTCTTGAGCTTCTGTACCTTGCTACATGATTAGACATTTTCGTTAGCAGAACTAAATTTTTAGGTTAAGGTTTACAGATCATATTTTTGATCCAAAGGACACAGAGTGGCTATTGTATCTTCCTCAGATAGTTTGATTATGTTTCTTTGCTAGGTTATGCTAAAATGCACAGGCAATTGAGTCTAGAATACTAGAAAGAATTCTTTAAGAGACCAATCCAGATTCTTTAATGCTTCTAGTGAATCAAAATTTAGTTGTTATAAAGATGAGATGTTAGTGAATGACTTCTTGCTAATACTACTCTTCCACCAGATCTAGATTTCAACTTTGTAGATCTACAGGCTCAATCGTGAGCCCACAGGATTGGCCAAGAGAAAAATGTGATTGTATATCAACTGATTACAAAATGTTCAATTGAGGAGAAAATATTGCAATGATTAAGAAGAAAATTGGCTATGGAAAATCTAGTTATGAATTTTGTTAAGAATGAAACTATTAAGGAATTGCATGATATATTACTCAATGGTGCAAGGAATATTCTTGATGAACATGGGATTGTAGTTACATCTATTCAATATACAAAGGAAGATATAGAAAATCTTCTTAATAGAGAGATTTTAAAGTGAGAGAAAAGGACATTTTAGAAGAAAATGGTTATTTTGGTGCCATCCAAGGTATGCCAATTACCCAGGATGAAGAGTAAAAGCCCACAGTTAATGGGAAAGAGTGGGAAGAGATTCTTGGACCCATGATAGAAGTTACAAATAAGGAGGAAGAGCTAGGAAGGGGAAAGTGACAAAGGAAAGAAGCAAGATATGTGTGTGAACCTATATCAAATGATGATGATGAGTACTCACCATCTACTAGTAGCTCAAGTAGTGACAAAAGCTCTTCAGTGCACATGTACACTGTCACAAAAAATTCAGATAGAGAAGTAACAAGTGCTATGGAATTATCAACAGAGTAATGTGAAATGAAGCCTCAAATTGGTTGATTAGTAGGCAAATAATTTGGTCATTAAATTCATTCTAGCACCACAAATATTTCTATTAGAAATGCATATTCATCAATGGCCTTGCATTTACGGGACTTGGGAAACCAGGTTACTCATGTTGGGCAATATCCCTCTAATGTAAGTTCATTGCCACCTTTGGCAAGGCAGTATCACTCCTCATTTTACAACAAAAGGAAACCATCTATGGTCCAAGGTTTTAATTTAGCTGACAAATGGAGAGCTTCTCAAGGTACTGATCTCTTTCAATAGAGAAGTTCCTGATTCATCTCAAGGTTCTCATTTAGGTGACCAACTCCTTCGAGGTCCACAAATAGACCCATTGATTTCCCAAATTGGTAAAATGGTAGATGCAATTTTGGAAAGAGTATCCCAATTGAAGAGAAATGCAAATTCCAGTGAGCATAAATTTATTGCAGATCCAATGGGTATATCTTCTCCACTGACAAATATAACTGCATTTCCAGAGACTTGAGTTTAAATGCAGACTGTTTGTTCCCAAACATCCCCCAGTCGAGAAGATGAACCAGATGTTGCTTGAGTAAAGAAGATAGTGGTTTATTAAAGCATTTTCATTATCCCACTTGCTATCAGTTACTACTTTTTGAGTGGCTTGCCAGCTGCTTCTGTGCGGGATTCTTGCAATATAATGTCCTTGTGCAAGTACATGCCAATTTTTGTAAACATTTTTAGTTCTAAAGTGTTAGTGAGCAATATCAAAGAAAAGGTTCTTGCATGTGTTATTTAGACACATATTAATAAATTAGGAAACCATTTTTCTCCCATTACATAGCAGAAATGCCTAGATTCACTTTGTCGGTATCAATAGGCAGCAAGATGAGGGAAGAAATATATTTGTGAAGATGAAGTACAAATGTTACTGTCCAAAACCATTTAGAGAGTAATATTCTTCTCCTAATTGTAATAAGAAACTCAAAATGCAGAAGACGCCAAATAGTTGGGGCATTTATTTCCTATGACCTATGTCAATTTCAATTCAATTCCTAAGGATAATATTCTCAATGTGTAAAAATAAACTAATGTGTTATTTTAAAATGGTGTTGATTGAAATTTATGAACATATGTCAAATATCCATTTTTTCTAGAATTTGAAATAGAACCAGTGGCAATATAATCAAATTTGTGAATTTCACATCCAATCATTGGATGTTAATCAAAAGTACAACACAGTAATATAAATTTGAACCAATAAACAATCTTAGTCTTACTTCAAACCTACTCCTGTGTATGTGGGTTCTGGGAGGTATCTACTAAACAATGTGTGGATCTATAATGTCCCTATCTAGGACCTTACTCACTTTGCTTAAAACTCCTAATTAGAATTTGGATTTCTAATGCCTGCTGTGATATTATTTAAGTTTTTCTTGCTCCTTACTGATTAATATTGTAATGAATTGGTTATCCTTCCCCTCTCTCTCTCTCTCTCTCTCTCTCCCCTTCCCCTGCTCTCTCTCTCTCTCTCCCCTTCCCCTGCTCTCTATCTCCTACTCTCTCCCCTTCCCCTTCTCTCTCTCAACTACTCTCTCCCCATCCCCTTCTCTCTCTCCTACTCCCCATCCCCTTCTCTCTCTCTCTCTCTCTCTTTCTCTCTCTCACACACACACACACATCACCCTCCCTCTCTCTGACCTTCTCACTCTCTCTCTACCTCTCTCAGCCACCGCCACCTTCTCACTCTCTCTCTTCCTCAATGGCTGCCCATGAATTTTTTAAATGGCTAATTAATTTCCTTTTCTTCTTTCAATGGCCATCTATGATTTTTCTGCAATCTTCCAACCTTTCGTACATAGTCGTAAAATACATATTAATATATTATACATATAAAATAATATATAATATATGATATATAATGTAACATTTAATATTAATATATATTAAATAATATTTAAAATGTAAAATGTATATTATATAATATTTAATATTATATATAATATATAATCTAATATATAATTCTAATATATAGTTTTTGATAGTAATATATAATTAAATAATATTTAATGTAAAATGTATATTATATAATATTTAATATATATAATATATAATCTAATATATAGTTTTTAATATTAATATATATTAAATAATATTTAATGTAAAATGTATATTATATAATATTTAATATATAATTGATATTATATAATATTTAATATATCTATAATATATCTAATATATAGTTTTTTATATATCATATATCATATAAAGGATATGGAGAAATGGGAGGGAGAAAGTGGAGGGAAGGGAAAGTGAAAATTCAAAATTCTACCGTCATATTCGGGTACCCAAAAATATTGAGTACCTGATTAGGCTTGGTATTGCTTTGTGCACCAAACCTACATGGTCAACTATTGAAATGTCTCAAATATGTGTTTTTCCCCTATTTCTCTGAGTTTCAAACTTTGACAATGTAGCTGACAACTTTTTTTTCACCCGAATTTGATAAAATGAAAAGGGTATCTTAAGGAGATTATCAGCTTTCTATCGATATAATTGCTGTCAAATTTTGAATTCGGTAAGTAATTATTAGTTATTTTCTAATCGAGCTACCTCTAAAGTGTTGATTTATATACTGATTGAAAAATGACTATAACTTTCAAATGGTATAACATTTTTGAAATCGAAAAAAATGTGTCACATTCTATGCTTCACCTACTATAAGGAAAAAAAAAAAATTGAATTTTTTAAAGTTTTGAATGAGTTAAGGTGGTCAGACACAGGAGTTTTTTTATTCTGAAAATGTTGTAGCAGAAAATTCATAATTAATTATTTTTTTGGAATAAAATTACAAAAAAATATACGTCACATCCGGGCATGAGTCTACTACTTATATATAAAATCTTATAATAAAATATTATCATTTGATTATGATTAAGGTGGTTAGACATATACCTACTTCTTATTTTTTTCCAGAAATTTTTGTAATGTTGCATTAAAATCTATACTTTTCACCAATCATACTAAATTTTTCTCAAAAAAGGCCTAGTAGTTTAGAAACTACATTCAATTTTCTACAGATTCTATTCTTACAACTTTTTGATATTAGATTCATAGCTAGTTGAAATTTTCACGTCAAGTTGACTAACCTTGATTTGCTGATTTTTCATTGCCACTTAAGGGCATAGTTTGGCTCCTCATGATCTTGCACATACCTTGTATCTTCTAGTGAAAACCTCTCTAAGGCACTAGAAGATGAAGACTTGCCTCTTCCCCTCATCTGGGATTACAGACCCAAGCAATCACCCATCATCATTAAGGAAACAAAGCCAGTCAACTTGGGCACTGAAGAATACCCAAGGATCACTTACATTGCAACACCTTTGACTAAAGCAGAAGAAATGGATTTCACAACTCTCCTCAGGGAAGCCACAATCAACTTTTCATGGTCATACGCAAACATGCCTAGGCTTGATCCTAATCTTTTTATTCACAATCTTGCAATGGACCCTAATGCCAAGCCAATAAAGTAGAATACCCTAATGTCAAGCCAGTAAAGCAGAAGCTACACAAAATGCATCCTAAGGTAGCCCTATTAGTAAAAATAGAATTGGAGAAACCCCTACAAAAATAAATCATCAGAGCCATTGATTAATTAGAGTGGATCTCTAACATGGTGTTTGTCACCAAACCTTCAAGAGGGATAAGAATTTGCACAAACTTGAAGGACTTAAATAAAGCATGTCCCAAAGATAATTTCCCCCTACCAAATATTGACATGATAGTGGATCTAATAGTAGGCCATGAGATTTTTTCACTCATGGATGGCTTCTCAAGATATAATCATATCCGAATAGTAGAGGAAGATCAACACAAATATCATTCATGCCACCATGGGGTACCTTCTGCTACAACATGATGCCATTTGGGGTAAAGAATGTAGTGGCCACATATCAAAAAGCAATGACAACTATCTTCCACAATATGATACACAAGATCCTTGATGACTATGTGGATGATATCCTTACAAAATCCAAGACACAGCTGGAACACCTCGACATCCTCGAGCGTGTGTTCAATCACCTCCACCATTATGGTTTAAAGCTTAATCCAAAGAAGTATTTCTTTGGTGTAACATCTGGAAAGTTGTTATGATTCATCATATCATGACGTGACATAGAGATTGATCCCAAAAAGGTCAAAGCGATAACAAAAATGCCTCCTATAACACTCAAGTAGCTCAGAAGCCTGCAAGGAAAATTGCAATCAGTGCAACAATTCATATCACAGCTGGAAGAAAAGTTCCAACCTTTCACACATCTGCTTTGCAAGGATAAAAGATTCAAATGGGATCCCATCTACCAATAGAGCTTTGAAAAGATAAAAGAATATCTGACCAAATCTCCTATCCTTGTACCCCCAATTTCAGGACGCCCTCTGATCCTATATATCTCTGCAACTACTACAACATTAGGGGCACTCTTAGCACAACGTGATGATAACAACAAAGAGCGAGCCATCTATTATATTAGTCAAACTCTTTTTAGATATCAGCTTAATTACTCACCAATGGAGAAAGCATGCCTTGTAATGATCTTTGCTACTCAAAAGCTCAGCCATTACATGCTTAGCCACACCATCAAGCTCATTTCAAAGGTGGACCCACTCAAGTATTTTCTATCAAGGACAACTCTCACAGGCCGTATGGAAAAATAGGTCATGTTGTTAAGCGAGTTTGACATCTAGTACATAGATAGAAAACCAATCAAAGGGCAAGTAATTGTTGATCATCTAGCAGAAGCACCTCTGGTGGATGCATATCCACTAATCATGGAATTTCTCGATGAGCATCTATGTATGATTGATGAACAACCCATGTGGAAGCTATACTTTGATGGTTCCTACACATCACATGGATCAGGGGAAAGAATCTTATTCGTCACACCTCAAGGTGACTATATCCCTAAATCATTCAAATTGGGATTCCCATGTACCAACAACATTGCAGAATATGAGAC
This sequence comes from Chamaecyparis obtusa, assembly GCA_027943335.1. NCBI lineage: Eukaryota > Viridiplantae > Streptophyta > Pinopsida > Cupressales > Cupressaceae > Chamaecyparis > Chamaecyparis obtusa. The sequence goes on from BSBK01000407.1 coordinate 829,812, forward strand.
CCTCATCTTAGGTATCAAAATAGCTATCCAATGGAACATCATAGAACTAAAAATGTTTGGATATTCATAGCTAATTATCAAGTAGGTCCTGGATGAATTCTAGACAAAGGATGATAACCTTCTACCCTACAAGGAATTGGTAGATAGATTGAAAAAGAAATTTTCCAGCCTACAGTTCACGCAAATACCAAGACTTCAAAACAAAGTAGCTAATGCAATGGAAACCATCAGATCCTTATTGGAGATTCCTCAAGATTTGATACAATATGAATTCTTATTCAAGTAGCTACACATGCTAGCTTATGAGAATTTTGATTCAGAAATGGTGTGCATCTTAGTTGATCCTTAGTCCCCATGGTACCATGACATCCATGCATATCTTAAAAATAGTATCATATCTCCCCACCTCACCAACAACCAATGCCAAAACCTAATTTGTAGAGCTTCCTACTACACTCTTGTAGCCAACACCCTTTATCATTGAGGATATCACAACATCCTTTCTAGGTGTTTAGATTCAAACAAGGTTGTCCTTGCTTTACAAGAGGTACACATTGGAATTTGTGGTGCCCACAAAAGTGGAATGGTCCTAGAAAAGTAGTTTCTTAGAATCAGGTATTACTGGTAAACAATGGAACATGATGCTTGTGAATTCATCAAAAAATGTCTACCATGTCAGCAACATGCTAATCTGATTCATGCTCCATCTCAAGACTTGCATCCTATTGCGCGACCTTGGCCATTTTCATGTTGGGGCTTTGACCTCGTCGACTTAATCACCCCCTTTCCTCAGATGGAAATAAATATATCATAAAAACCACAAAATAATTTACAAAGTGGGTTGAAGCTATTCCTCTCATCCTTAATATTGGCATCTAGATATCCAAGTTCATCCTATACCATAACATTTTCTGCTTTAGCATCCCATCCACCATCTTCACAAAATCATGGTACACCTTTTGAAAAATAGCATGTGGATGATCTATGTGCCCAAATCCACATCCACCATCCTTTCTCCTGCCCATACTTCCCTCAAGGAAATGGCCAACATGAGGCAACCAATAAAACAATCATGAAAATCCTCAAAAAGGTTGTCAATGATTCTGGTCATGACAGGCACCTCCAAATAAATCCCCTCCTTTGGGCCTAATGTACTTCTTATTGTACTCCTATAGGCACCACCCCTTATTCCCTTGTATATGGTGTCAAATTCATTCTACCCATTAAGGTTGAGCTCCCATCATTGTGTGTCTCCATGAAAAACTATACCACATATGAAGACTACCATGTGGCACACTTCACATAGTTGGACCTGTTAGATGAGAAGAGGTAGTAAACATATGATCACCTAGTTGCATACCAAAGTTGACTCAAAAGAAGCTATAATAAGAAGGTCCATCCAAGACAATTCCAAGTTAGCGACATGGTCCTCAAGAAAAATAAGAAAGTGCAAGCACATCAAGAGAAAAAGGGCAAGTTTGAACCTACTTGGTTAGGTCCTTACATTGTCACATCATGCTTTGGCTCTGGAGCCTATCAGCTATCAACACCAGAAGGTGAGCCCTTGAATGATCCTATCAACATCATACATATGAAGAGGTTCTATGCCTAAACCAGATCCTATCTAAATCCAAAAAATCCTTAAAATTTGGAAAATCCAGAAAAAATATGAAAAAATCAAAAAAGTAAAAAGCAAAGAAAAATAATCGTCCAATGGTGAAAACTTGGCAATTCAAGCACCTTGGACAAGTATGTTGGTGAAAACTTGGAAATAGGTGCCATACATATTGGACCAGGTCACTATCTATCAAACTCCCATTCCCCCCATCCCAATCCCATTCCAAATCCTCTTTATCCAATCCACATCCCCACCACCAGCCCCTAAATCCCAAGGTGTTCTATCCTCACACCTATCCATCACAGCAATAAGTCATGTCCCACATCTTGATCTTCCTATAAATATCTTGTATAGAAAGATTTTCCTATCCCAATCCCTAAGCTTCTGTACATATCCATTGTACATATCTCCTTGTCCGTTGTACATATCTATCGCATCTTGTTTTACATATCCTTGTTAGTCCTGCAGCAACATTTGATCAGATAACATTGTCCCACCTAGCCTTGTACTTCAACAACATCTTTTCTTGACTATCCATGCTCATCATGATTATCCTTGATTCATCATTTGCCAACAATAACACACATTCTCCTCATTAGTGGGTCCTTGAGGATTTATCCTTCCTCCTATCTGACCTAAGCAATCAAACTGGGTCCGTGTCGGATGTATCCTTACTCATGTTGAGACCTAATCTTCCCCCCATCAATCAAATCAATCCTTATCCTTGGAAAAGGATGTTTTCTAGATTTATCACTTTGGTCTTGGATTTCAACCTTTGGATCTTGTTAATCTTTTGCAGCTTCTTGTTGCACTCCTCTCCTCAAAGTCACCACAATCCTTTATATCCTGGTGTGCTACAAATGAGGACAATCTAGGGCAAGGTCTTTTGATTTCTTGCTTCTTTCTATGACCCTGTCAGACATGACCCTTGCGTGGTTCACATGTGATCTTCTAGGTTACATGGTGCACTTGGGAAATGTCATTTGTTTATGGTTTCTCCAGCATCATTTCTACCATGCCTCCTCTTGGGTTCATGTGTGATACTGGGGAAACCCTTGCATTTATTTTTGTGTCATTCCTATGCAATGCTGGTGCCAAGGCCTTGTGTTCCCAGTAACCTTGACAGGTCTCTAATGTTTCTATATCAAACTAGGTTGTTCTTTCCACATTTACACAAGGAGCTCCCCTACTCCCCCTGCATCTAGCATCATCTAGATTAATCTTGCATCTTGCATCCTTCATGTAGCTTCATCTTGCATCTTGTATCTCACATCATATTACATTCATGCATCTTTTCTCTTGGAAGGATGTTTGTTTATCCTCTCTTCATGTCTTCATTCATCCTTCCCTTCCCTTTTGTGTTCTTTCCAATAAAATTCCACAACATTTCATCTTTGCATTATTTTCTCGATGGAGCACAACCCCTTATCCTCTGAATTCCAGCCTGGGGCATCTTATTTTCTTGTCTTTCATGCCACACCACTTGTGGCATCACATCAAAGAGGGGAAAAATGTAGTAAAATTCCTTTGCTAAATAAAAATATTTTATTTTGTAAAAACCTCTGATGACATCATCATTTCTTAATTAATTATTTAATTAATTAATTAGTTTTTATTGTCATTATCCCTTCTATTTTAATTAAAGACATTTAATTAAGAAACCCTATCCAAAAGAATTTAAATAAAATTTAAATGATTTTCCCCTATTTATTAATCATTATTTGATAAATAAAGTCACAACCCTAAATTTAAATTTAACATTTACTTAAAGCCTAAAACCCTAGAGTCTTCTAGAGAACCCTAAACCCTTCTAAAATTTCCTAAACCCTTCCTAAACCTGATTAGAAGGTGATTCCTACCCTTTTGAGTCTAAACCCTCAATCTTTGACTTTTTTTTCAAACCCCCTCATTAATGAGCCTTGCAGACTCATTAATGGCCTCTTACACCCTCATTAAGGCTCTTATAGCCTCATAAATGAGACCCATGTCTTCCCTTTTACCTTGGTTCCCTAGGCACTCTTCCCTAGTGTTTCTCACACATTTGTGAGAAACTCTTAACCCTCATCCATCTAACCTTACCCCTAACCATACCCCTAGCTCTAGCCCAAACCCTGACTCTGACCCTAACTCCACTTCCTAACCAAAGCCCTTCCCAAAATCCTATAAATACCCTCAATTCCAAGAGAAAAATACCAATTCACCTTTCATTTACATAGTAATGTTATAATGCTAAATCATTTCTAGATCATCATAGCTTAATTCCTAATTGTTAGTTTTAACTCACTTCTAGGCTTTTTAACTCATATCCTAGCTTAGCTAATATGGATTAATCTTAGTTAATTTCATTTTTTTTCATATAATTTCATCACATCACACTTCATTTGGTCTAAAATCAATCTTAGAATAAGCATTTGTACCTTAATTTGCATTCTAGTTTCATTAGGCTCCTTGAGGCTCTAGGGGAAAATCAGGTGCTCTATACATGATTCTATGCCACTATGGGGTTCTCATGGTCCCTAATTCATCCTAAACCTTCCTAATCTGCATTAGGGACATGCTCCATGTGTTTTGAGAGAACACCCACATCCCTCAATCGAGAGAAAATCGAACAGCGATAGGGTGCTCCCGTTGAGCTCTATCTAAAGTGTCTTTGCAAATTGATTTTACTATATGTTAGGAATATGATCTTAATCTAATGTTTGAATGTGTACACTTGTTCCAAATGGGTTAGGTTTTCTCTAATCACACTAAAGTAAATCCCTTGACAGGGTCACACCTAATAGTGTGTATTGTAATCTTTAATCAGATTGGCTCTTAACCGAGCGTACTTTAGAAGAGTATTTTCTTAGTGGGTAACAATTCCTATATTGGTTTTTACCAAAGTTTGGTTTCCACGTTAAATACTGGTGGTACATGTGATGAATGGTTTATGTGATTGATTTTCTTATTGATAAAGTTTATTTATTATTGTCAGTAAATAGTGAATAGTATTTAACTAAGCTTGCACTGAGTTAGTCAAAGAAAATATTTTTATCTATTTGGAATCAAGGATTACTAATTCACCCCCCCCCCCCCTCTATAACCAAACAATCAATTCATTATATCACAACTTTTATCCAGAACAAGACTTATCGGGTTCTACTAGGACGGGCATTAAGGAGCTACATAAGAAATGCTTTGAATTACAACAAAAAAGAGACATCATAATATTTCCACTTGGTAATCTTAGAAATGTATCCCTAGTCTCTTGTGCCCTTTTGAAGGCACACAAACTTAACCTTTCCGATATGGTTCCCACTATAATTGAAGAAGGAGAAAATAATTTGAAGACATTGGACATTTAGAATAGTTTCAAGGAAGATGATGTGTAGTCTTGAGATAGAAACAAGATTACATGGAAATCCTATGTGTAAAATATCAAAGAGTCAACTTCCTCTAATTGACAAATTTTCCATAAGTATGTATTTATCACTTGTATAATTTTTTTTGCATTTTTCTTAGGGGAAGCATCTCTTTCAGTTTTGACTAGTGTTACAATTTTTTGGCTTTATGCACCATTTTCCATTGATGTTAAAGAGGTTTATATAAGGATATGAGTAGATATAAGGATATGAGGAGATATAAAGAATTTAATGATATAGAAGATATATGTAGAAAATGTAATGGTAAAAGTTTTGTGCATGTTGCCATCAATGAAAAATGAGGCAATCATTAGAATGATGTCATTGATGAAATAGTTTTCTTCACAATAGAGCTCCAACAATTTTGATAGAGTGTGCCTCTGTGTTTTGGTCTGCAATCCTCCATATGTACTGGTGTTAGTCTATAGTTTCAAATGACAAAAAAATTATATATCACCTAGGTGGTATGTGTAATACCCCAAAAATAGGCTATAAGTTCATTAATCTTCTATATCTACAAATCGAACGAAATCAACATCAAAGTCCTAATCTAAGGCACATCTAAACATCATCGAATCCTAATTGATTATCTTAAATTCTGCATCGGGGAATATTCCTAGCAATATTCTTAATTATTTTAATTATCTTTAATTTAATGATTATTTGGCAATAAATCACATTTATCCTAAGTTTGATTAATTGAATATTTTCATATTTAATTAATTAGATTTAATATCTTGCCACTTAATTGTGTAATTAAATTTAATTCTATCTATTATTAATTGTATTATTTAATTTTGACAATAAATCCAATATCCTATGAATAATTGATTAAATTTTTATTTAATTAATTAAAGCAAGTTTTCATTATTTAATAATATAGTTTTTAATAAAAATTTGATAAAATAGTTAATTAACCCATAAATTAATTATTTTATTTCAAAAAATAGTTAAGTGGAGAATAAATCACTTTATTTATTTATTAAATCATAATTATCCATGTGCATATTCAAGAACCAGTTAAACTCAAATTGGAAAATCAATGCAAGTTGTTAGCTTTTTGAAACTCAACATCTTTTTGAGTTTTAAAGTTGATCTAAACTTCTAATTTGAGTTAAACTCTGCTTTTGCATGTTTTTGTGACTTAATTATCTTTATTATCGGATAACTCAAAAATCAAGCTGAGTTAATCTAAGTGATTTATGGCTTTTTTTCATGCACCTCCAAAGCCTTGGATTTCTATAAAAACAAGGTTCAGCTCTTCATAATTCATCTCTCAAATTTGCATCCACAGAATCTCATAATTTTGCAAGCTTACTTTGCCAAAGTCATCTACGAATTGCACAACTATTTTGAAGAATTGGAATTTGGAGAATCAAAGCTTATTGCGAATCAAGGCTATTGTGAGATCAATTTGTTTTTTTTTTACATTCATTTAGATTCTTTTTTATATCATTGTTAGATCAATTCATAGCATATCAAATTTTCATATTAGCATAGATTCATATCAGTTTTCATCATTATTATTGCATAGAAAATACCAAAAAAATAGATTAATTGCATTCAATTTCATATCTAGATCAATTGCATTCAAATCCTTCATTTAGGTGTCGTCTAAGTCATTGATCTCGATAACAATCTGAGAACATTAATCTCGCACCTACTAGAAGGTAGTAAATCACTTGGTTAAATTAGATTTTAATTTTGCACGATTTTGATTATAGCTAACCTCTAATGTTTTACTAAAGTGTTGTGTCTATAGATCAGGTACAAAATTCACACCACATTTCTGGCGCCCACCATGGGGCAACCCACCTTTGCATGCTGGTTTTGATTTTTTTTTGGGAGCTAAAACCCCAAAGTTTCAAAGATTTAATTTTATCTCCCAAAAATCTTGGATTTTTGGTCTGAAATTTTTGTTGCAATTTTGTGACATATCAAGGAAGCTACAGTAAAAAATTTAGAATTTTTTGAGATGTTTTGAATTTTTAATAATTTTTTCTTGAAATTCTAGAAAAAATTAATATCTGACGCAAATCAGCATATTTTTTGTAAATTTTTATATTTTCAAAAATCTCTTTAAATTCTACAAGGGGTACATTCTTTGTGTTTTAAATTTGGACATGATATAATAGCTCAAATAGTCAATTTACAAAAACTAGTATGTTTTGATAAAATGGGTCTCTAGGGCACAAATGAAGAGATTTTTCTAAAATTTTTGCATTTTTGGAAAGCTCTCTATTTTTTAGTAGGGATCCCTATTCTGAATTTCTATTTTTGTGGCCAAAATCATATCAAAAAAATTAGATCTTGTTGACTAGGTCAAATGCAGTGCAAAAAAATTAAAATTTTGTGATGGATATGCACTTATTTTTCATATGATTCAATGCATGATATGAGTTGTCATTTGGATTAATTTATAGTTATTATTGCTCCTAAAAATTAATTTTTAGACATAACCCTAGGGTTTTCATAAGTTGAATATACCTTGCATATCTTGTTTGCTTGTTGGCTTGTTGGAGAGTTCGTAGCTTGCTTGCATAGTAAAGCTCAACAAAAATTGCTAAAAATCAGGTAAAATCTACTAAGCGCATTACAAGGATCCTAGGTATTCTCCTTCATCTAATGATATTTCAATTTGGGACTTAAAATAAATCTCTCGTGTGTCTAGCTTGGGTGATTCTTTTCATGCTTTTGTTTTACACACTTGCATAATTGATACTAGGTTGTGACCCCTTAAGGATTAATTAAGTAGTCTTAGATACTTGTGATTGATCTTGATTGCTATCTTGGGTTATTGGAATCGCTAATCTGCCAGCCCCTCATTTCCACCCCGTGGTTGCAATCTTAACACCATAAAGGGGAGGGGTCAACAGGACAGAAGCGTTAAGTGTTCCACTTGGCAACCCTTTTGTGCTTTTAGGAACTCACTTGTTTTCTAAGTTGGGGAATCATTTTCAGCTTGTGTGAGGTGTTAAGTGTTCCACCTTGTGGACTCATCTCATATTCGCTTTAAGCGTTAAGTGTTCCTCTTTCTTCTTTTTGGGTACTTTTGGTAGATTTGCTTTCGGGAATATATCTGTGCTCACATAGTAATTAGGCCCTATGAACACTATTCATGATTCTTGAGAGATTGGATTCCTAGCGAAATCTTTCTTGATGATAGAATCCTTGTAGGTAGGGAGGATACTTAGTGTGTTTCACATTCAACTTGGTTAGTGTGTCTTCTCTTATTGATTGATACATTCTCTCCCAGGAGAGGTTGATAGATCACGTGGGGTTGACATCACGAGCTTTGGTGAATCAAAATTGGTTAGTGCACTTTCTCTTATTGATTGATACATTCTCTCCCCGGAGAGGTTGATAGATTATGTGGAGTTGGCATCATAGACCTTGGTGAAGCAAAACTTTGTCTTAGCATGTCGGATTAATCTGCTTGCTTTGTTTGGGTTAAAAGTGAAAAGCTGTCAAAAACCTTGGATCTGGAGCCAAGTCCCCTTGTGGTATACTATTGTGAGTCATCTTTAGAGAGGGTTAACCATAGTAGACAATCCCTTCACAGGGAAAACTACATTGACGGAACCTCAAGCGGTCATAGCCATTTTCACCATGGTAGTGACAGCCGCTATATAAATGTCCTTGTGGAAGAAATCTCCATGGGTATGGTTCATTGTTGGGTTGTCAGATCTCCCTAGCAGCTCCTGAAGATTAAGTTCTCAGACTGTGTCAAAACCCTAGTGCGCCGGGATTGGAGTTCACCCCTTTGGATCATAAAAGTTGCAGAGTCAAACCATTACTAAAAACTCTAGCGAGGCCAAGTTTTTATTTTATAGGGTATATGTGTGTTATTGCAAAACATTTTTGGAACATACACAATTAGCACTTCTGAGGATTAGAATGAATAAGTCACTTGATTGTTCATGCACAAGGTTGTTTTTGCCCTTGTTCATTGTTTTCAGACATGCTTGAAATCACTTGCTTGCTATTTTGCATGCTTGTTTATCTATCTGGTTACTGAAAACGGACAAATCTGTTACAATCTTCAAATTTAGACATTGAAATTTGCAAACAATTCAAATCTGAAAACTCAAAATTTGCAAAATCTGAAGTCAAATTCTTTTCTGGAATCAAAAGTCATCTCAGGAGGTCAGAAAGTCATACGAGTTTCCATCAAGTGTCATTTCATTGCAACCCATCTGTCGTATGATAGCAAACCCAGTGTCGTACGAGTTTTCATGCTAGCAAATCTTCAAAGTCAAAATCTTGCAACTGTCGTATGATATTGTCAACTATCATTTCATTGCTACCCAACTATCATATGATTGAGTACCCAGTGTTGTACAAGTTTTCATGCCAGCATATTTCAAGAAATCAAATCCTGATTACAACTATCGTGTGAGATTTTCAACTATCATTTCATTGCATACCCACTATCGTACGAGCTTTGCAACTGTCATACGAGTTGTGCAACTATCATTTCATAGCCTACCCACTGTTGTACGAGTTTTTCAAAGTGTTGTTTGGGAAATTTTTGAAAGTTGTCAGAAAATTGTCAGGATTTCCAGATATTTAGCTCTTTCAACCTAGTTTTAGAATCTATCGAATGGATCATTGTGTGAGGAATAGAGCAGTAGCTATTAAGAGTCCAATCATTTTCTTAAAGTGGCCTTTTGAATCTGATTCAGCCTTCTATCTAATTGATTTGAGTCTTTATCATCTCATGTCAAAACCTTGTCATAACTATCAATCTTTAATCAATCAATCATCAAAATGACTGTGTTGTGATATCTTGTCCGCTATCTTTTGGGAACCTACCCATACATCCAGGGCATAGTATCCTTCATCCACATCTAATCAAATCTTCAAATCAATCAAACCTTGACAAGGTTGCATCATCTAATCATCTTGATTCAATTCATTCATCAGTTATCTGAATCTCATTCTTTTGTTTCACTCAAAGTTGATGGTGGAGACTAGAGCTTCCTCTCATAAGAAATCTATTACCACTATCCAAAATCTAACTTTTGAGAAACTCATCAATTTTGGTCTTTACGAGGATGACGGTCTTGGAAACTATCGATTAAAATCTAGTTACATACCCCCTCCATCAACTCACAGAGGTACTCAACATACCCCTCATCAATCTAATCCAGGGAGTCCACAAACTCCTACTATGTCTCAAGCAAGGACAAATTTTGGCTCTCAAAGAGCTCAATCTCAACAAGGTGTAGATCAAGAACCCACACCTGAAGAAATTGCTCGCTACCAAAATGACGATGAATTTAACAAGATGATGAGACATTTCTTGAAAGAAAATAGAGAAGCATACTTTTTACAACTAGCTCATCAAGGAGCTAAACTTCCTCCCAACTTTAATTTTGAAGACATCATTACACATGAGGAAGAGAATCCACTCACAGCTATGATGAAACAAATGCATGCTATACAAGTTGAACTTAACAATCTCAAGAAAGAGAAGGAACCCAAAGAGTTCTCCATGGAGGCTCTATGTCCTTTTCCATTTGACAAAGACTTGTACATGTTGCCCTTTCCGAAAAGAGTGGAGATGCCAAAGTATGATAAGTATGATGGACACTCTGATCCCCAAGATCATGTCAGAGAGTTCTGTATGCAATCCATGGAATTCATGCATGAACTAACCTATCTGATGCATCTTTTTCCTAGATCTCTGGTGAAGCATCCATTCAGTGGTTTTCAAGATTGCCTCCTACAATCAAAATGTTTGAGGAATTGATTAAATTGTTATATCAACAATATTCCTACAATATTCAGCATCCAGTCACCATGATTGATATTTGTAATCTCAAGCAATATCCAGGAGAATCATTCCTAGCTTTCCTCAAGAGGTGGCGAAAGAAGTTCTCTCTATATGCTAGACCAATTCCCAAAATGGAGAAACTTGAAATCTTTATCAATAACCTTGTTCCAGAGCTCAATTATCCTCTACAAATGCATGATCATACATCTTTTGACAAGATGGTGGATAATGCTATCAAAATTGAAAAAGTGCTTGTAAAAAAAGGGGAAATCACACTCCAAAAAGACAAGTACGAATCTGGATCTAGTTCCAAAGACAAGAACAAAAATTGGAACAAGAACAAAGGCATCATCATAGATGGCATTTTAGACACTGTCTGTGCCCCATCAAAGGCACCAACCTACAATCTCACTCTTGGCACTCAAGCCATTAAAGCTTCCAAGCAAAAGTCTTCTCAACCATCTCAAAAGAAGCTGGAATTCAAAAAATGGGATAAACATCAAAAATTTACTCCTCTAGGAGAGTCTTTAGAATCGGCTATGAAAACTCTACTAGCTAATAACATCATCTCTTTACCACCAATCCGACCGAATGCTCAGGACCCCAAACCGATATGGTGGAAGGATAATGAATTCTGTGATTTCCATCGGAGTAAAGGTCACAAAACTAGTAGTTGCTACCACTTGAAGCATACCATTCAAGATCTGATCAATAGTGGAGACATCACAATTGACAATCCCATGAGCAATAATGATCATACAGCATTCACAAAACCATTTCTGAAACATGGTCAAAAGGTTTCAACTTCTCAGCCTAACATGGGGGCAAAAGTCAACTATGCCTACCCTGGAAATAACACTGTCATCAATATGGTTGAACCATGTCTCTCTAAAAGTTGCAATGTCATCACAATCATATGAAGAGATAGAGATCATTCCTTAGCTAACATAGTTACTCGATCACAAGCTCAAACGCATCTGAAAGGACAAATCCCAGATTCATCAAATGTCCCTAAAGTGCCCTTCAATCTTTCATCTACTTCTAAACAAAAGGCTGCTTCCAAATCTTCCAATCCAAAGGATACAAGGCCTATGTCTTATACCATTGTTCAACAACTCTAGCACACTAATGCAAAAATCTCCATGTTTGAGTTGCTTCGAATTTCTCCAGCTCATAGAGCCATTCTCGATAAAGCTTTGCTCGGTTCCAATATTCCTAATGACCTTGATTTAGACAGGTTCCAGACTATGGTTGGACATCTTACATCTCCACAATATATCTCCTTTTCAGAGGAAGATGACAACTCCTTGTGTCACCCACATAATCAGCCTTTGCATATAGAAGTCTTGATCTAGAACCGTACAGTCAAACGTGTGTTGATAGATGGGGGCGCTGGCCTAAACATTTGTTCTTACAACTTGATCACACAATTGGGATTTTCAGAATTGGCTATTGATCCTAGAAAGAAAATAACTATCAAGGCCTATGATGAACAAGAAAGATCTTCTAAAGGCACCATTATCTTACCTATCAGAGTGGGTCCAGTTATCAAAGATACCATCTGTCAAGTGCTTGATCTACCTCTAGCCTACAATGTCCTTCTAGGGAGACTGTGGATACATGAAATGCAAGCCATTCCTTCTACATACCATCAATATTTGAAGTTTCCTTATGAAGGAGTCAAGGTTACTATCCTAGCAGATCTGAATACAACTTGCAACACCTTGAAGGAAAGTGCAGATAAGCTTGTACCTAATAACAGAGAATCTCCCATAGAGCCAACTAAAGAAGCATCCACATCTAAAATGGAATATCTTGCCAAAGAGGTTAATATCAAAGAAAATAATATGGGAGAATACACTATCGAGCTCATCTTATCTTTGACATCTCTCCCTATCTCGCCTAAGTCTTATGGGCAATCTTTGAAACAATCCAAGCCCAAACCTCAGGAATCTCTTGAGGCATATAAAAAGAATTTTCTAGCAGAACAAGTATCCAAGAAAGAATTTGAAGAGGATGAAGCTGTGCTATCATGGCTGTACAAAGATGAACCTGAATCTCAAGTTGTTCAAACCGGTAACTCTGCAGTACCCAAACTCCCTTCCAAGTCATATGGTCCAGGAGGTAAATTAATAGCTAAGATGGGATACTCAAGTCAAGGACCTCTAGGAATCAGAGGAAAAGGTCTTGAGGCACCTCTCCCATATACTAGTAGAGAAAATAAAAATAAAGTTAGCTTAGGATTTAAGAAGAAACCTTATCACCTCAAAGGTAATTGCTCACATGTCATAGAGCAGATCACACCAAGGGAACCACTTCTTAAAAAAGAAGAAAAAAAACCATCAGATAGTGATTCAGATAGTTTAGAACTCATCCCCTATGAAAAATTTCCTAAAGAGATCAAAGACCTTCTTGATAATAAAGATGATCCTATCAAAAGAATTAATGTAGTAGAAACACAAGAACCTACTATCAATCAGGAGATAGTTGCAACACAAGAACTAGCTAATCTTGAAAACAATCAAGAAGAGGGAAGTGGTAGTGATTCTGAGATAGATTCTCATGAGTATGAATTCAAATCAGAATCTGAGGGTAACCCTTCTTGGGGTATTCACCCTAACTTTACTCATGTTCTAAGATTTCCTAGAGATCCTGAATCAGAAGCTAAATCAAATGACTATGAATGGGGAGCCATTCCAGAACCAGATGAGCTTATCACAGAGAAACATGTTGATGTTATTCACCAATATGCACCTCAAACCAAAATAAGTCTAGAGCGAAATGATGAACCTATCGAGTCTGATCCACCTATGGCTGAATTGGACTCCTACGATGACATTGAGCCTATTCATGAATTGAATGTCTTAAGTTGTAGTATCACCTTTGAACTCGAGAATCAGGTTAGGACCAATGATGACAGATCAATATCTGTAAACACCATATCCCAAGCCTTTCCCGCTTTGACTATCCAACGCCCTGATCTTATCGACCAAACTTCCACAAACCCAAACCATGGTATTTATACCTTCCTGAATGACTATGCCCTTGCCTGCTACCTCAATGCAATTGAGCCTATGAGTACTTCCATCAATGAACCGAGCGTCAGCATGACCGAGTCAGACATCAAATATCTTAGTCAGAAAAACAAGAGTAAAAAGAAAAAGAAAAAGAGTTCTGAGGGTGAAAACCACTTTGTGGCAGTCTCTGAACTGAAAAAAGTAAAAATAAAAGACGTATCCAAAGGTGAAAACCTCTCTGAGGTGCCTAAGGATGAGATATTTGATGTCCTTCCGAGTCATTTACAGGATAGATCTCTAGTTCTAATTAAGCCCACCCAATCCATCAATTTGGGTACAACAGAGGAACCACAATTAGTACATGTAGCACAATCCTTATCAGAAGAAGAGAAATAGAAATTTAGTACATTCTTGACAAAAAAAAAGATCAACTTTGCGTGGAAGTATTTAGATATGCCAGGGTTGGATCCAAATCTTATCATGTACCATCTATCCATTGCTCCTGGAGTAAAATCGGTCAAGCAAAAATTGAGAAAGATGCATCCTCATGTTGCACTTTTAGTCAAAGCTGAATTAGAGAAACTCCTAAAAGCTGGATTCATCTGTGTCATAGACTATGCTGAGTGGATCTCCAACATTATACCTATTTGTAAACTAGATGGCTCAATCAGAGTGTGCACAGACTTTAGAGCGTGTCCTAAGGATGATTTTCCACTACTTAACATTGATATGATAGTGGACATGACTGCGGGTTTCGAGATGTATTCCTTAATGGATGGTTTCTCTGGATATAACCAAATAAAAATTGTTGCAAAGGACCAAGAGAAAACTGCTTTCACATGTGCGTGGGGAACCTTCTATTGGAATGTTATGCCATTTGGACTCAAAAATGCTGGAGCTACATATCAAAGAGCAATGACATCTATTTTCCATGACATGATGCATCGCACCATGGAAGATTATGTTGATGACACATTAGCAAAATCTATGATCAGAACTAAACATCTAAAGGACTTGAGCATGATCCTAGACAAAATGGAACAGTTTAGTCTCCGACTAAATCCTAAGAAGTGTGCTTTTAGTGTCACTTCTGGAAAGCTCTTAGGATACATAGTTTCAAAGAAAGGCATTGAAGTTGATCCAGCTAAAGTCAAGGCTATAATAGAGATGCAACCTCCCACAAATATCAGTCAAATGAGGACGTTGCAAGGTAGAGTTCAATCTATCAGAAGATTCATATCACAGCTAGCGGACATATCACAGCCTTTTACAAAAACATTACATAAAGGTGTGACCTTTGCATGGAATGAAGAATGCGAGAACAACTTTAACCATATCAAGAAGTATCTATCAAATCTTCCTATCTTGATGCCTCCTATTCATGGGAAGCCATTGATCTTGTATGTCTCCGCAACAGCCACATCACTGGGGGCATTGCTAGCGCAACATGACGAAGACAAAAAGGAAAGAGTCATTTATTATATAAGCATAAAATTGGTGGCGTATGAAAAGAACTATTCTATGATTGAGAAAGCTTGTCTAGCTATGATCTTTGCATCACAGAAACTGAGACACTATATGTTAGCTCATACCACACATCTAGTAGCGAAAATTGATCCACTAAAATACTTACTAAGCAAGGCTGCCCTCACAGGTAGACTGGCTAAATGGGTCATGCTTCTAAATGAATTTGACATTGAATATGTTGAAAGAAAAGCTATAAAAGGTCAAGTTATTGCTGATCAACTAGCAGATGCACCCATGTTTGATGACACACCAATGCAAATGGAATTTCTAGACTCATCTATTATGCACCTATCTTCTAGAGAATGGAAATTGTTCTTTGATGGCTCCTATACATAGAATGGATCTAGAGCGGGCATATTGTTCCTAACTCCCCAAGGATACTCAATCCCCAAAGCATTCTGATTAAAGTTTCCTTGCACGAACAATATTGTGGAATATGAAGCCCTTTTGAATGGTATGAAAATAGCAATTGAATGGAGAGTAACAGAGCTACACATTCATGGAGACTCTCAACTTTTTATTCATCAAGTCAATGATGTGTACCAAACTAAAGATGAAAAGCTCATTCCTTACAAGAGAATGGTTGATGATCTTAAGAAATATTTCATATCTATCACATTTGAGCAAATTCCTAGAACGGAGAACAAGGCTGCCGATGCAATGGCAACACTATCTACTTTATTACAGTAGCCTGAACATGAGCTACGCTACGAGTTCCTGGTGGAAGCACTCTCTTATCCTGCATATGACTCCCCCGAAACCCACATGATCTGCACTATTGTAGCTCATGATTCATCCCGATATAAAAACCTATTTTCCTATCTCCAAGACCAAATCATTCCCGATACCTTCAACCGTCATGAAAAGAGATACCTTATCTGTAATGCCTCCCGATATGTCATCATTGGTAATGATCTATACAAATGAGGTCTAGATGGTACGCTACTTAGATTTTTAGAATAGGAAGAGTCTCAACGTGCATTAGAAGAAGTCCATGATGGTATTTGTGGGTCACACTCGAACGGTTTAACACTAGCTTGAAAACTTATTAGGGCTGGGTACTATTGGCCTGAAATGGAGAAAGAGGCTATCAAATTTGGTAAGAATTGTCAAAAGTGCCAAGTGCATGGCAACTTAATTCATGCTCCAAGGAGGGATCTAATCCCCTTTACAACACAATGGCCTTGCCATCAATGGGCATTCGATCTTATCGGGATGATTCATCCTCACTCTTCTAATGGACATACCCATATAATCACTGCTACAGATAATTTTACAAAATGGGTAGAAGCGGTCCCTCTGACACAAGCAACGGGGAAACAGATATCTATGTTCATATTGAACTATATCATATGCAGATATGGGATCCCTCATTCCATAATCACAGATAATGGTGGGCAATTTAGGAATAAAGACCTTGATGATCTATGTGTCAAATTCAAGAACACCCAACATTGGTCTTCTATCTACTATCCATAAGGGAATGGCCAAGCAGAGGCTTCTAACAAAAATCTATTGAAGATCTTGCACAGAACAGTAAACAAAACTGGCAGAGACTGGCATCTCATGATTAATACAGCTCTATGGGCCTACAGAACAAGTATCAGAACACCTACTGGGGCTACACCTTTTGCTTTAGTTTATGGGTCTGAAGTGGTACTTCCTATTGAGGTTGAAATCCCATCACTCAGAATCAGAATGCATGGTCTAGTAACTGATGATGACTACAGAGTGTCTAGGTTGCAAGAACTTGAACTACTAGATGAGCATAGACAAGCAGTGTATGATCATCTCAGAGTATATCAGAAGAGAATGTCTAGAGGCTACAACAAGAAAGTCAGACACATAGAATTTCAGGTTGGCGATCTAGTCTTGAGAGAAAATCTGAAAAATCAATCCCATCGAGAACACAAGGGGAAGTTCAAACCCAACTAGCTGGGTCCCTTTGTCATCACTACTACTTTTGGCTCTGGTGCCTATCAACTCTCAACGACTGAAGGAGAATAGCTCCAAGAACCAATCAACGTTCTCCATCTAAAAAAATTCTACGCCTAAGGCATTTAGTCTATGGTTAAATATCCTAAAAAAATCCTAAAAATCAGAAAAAGTCCTGAAAAAATGAACATCTTGGTGAAAACCTAGCAATAGGCACCTTGATGATTCACAAAAAAATTAGAAAATATCAAAAATTCAAAAAAATCAAAAAATATCAAAAATTCAAAAAAATTGAAAAATGAAAAATACAAAAAAAATGAGAAAAAGAAAAAAAAGTGCCTTGGTGAAAACCTGGAAACAGGCACCTTGGTAGCAAAAATAGAATCTCTGCCAAGATGGTGAAAACCCGGCAAACGGGTGCCACTTGTTCCAAATGCTCCATCTATCAGTGCAATCTTGGTCTTTCCCAGCTTTTAGTCTTGCTTTAGTTTGTACATATCTCCCGGTTTGTTGTTGCATTTCCAGTTTTCAATAAGTCGATTTGTACACAAATCTGCTCAAGTGTCTATATCCTATCAATGTTCAAACTTGGGGGAAATCAATGTCATATCCTATGGTCTCCCATGTATCTAAGACGTATCATATCCAGTCAGAGTCCTTTGAAGCTTCATGTGAGTCAGTCAGTTAGTCTTGTCTCCAGAAAGGATTTTGCATCTACAAAAATGCAATCAAATAACAAACTGAAAACAATCTATGCTTTTTTTACATGCTTTTATCTCCTTGTATGCTCACTGATTCGCATTGAGATTTTTGCATATTGTGTCCCTTTGAGCTCTTCTATGATGTCCTTTATAGGATTTAGAGAGTGATGACTAGGGGCATAATATTTTCTTTGTCTTCTGCTTGTATGTGAAAATCTAACATCTTTGGAAATTCTGGATTGAAATGGTGTCTGACTATAAGAGCCTCTATCTCAAATTGGATGGCCATGCATACCTCGACCATTGATACCCAGAAAATTTAAGGAAGTTTGATCTAACTATTGTCTTTTTGCGTGAGTTCTTTCTCCTATTGTGAAACACGATCTTACCTAAGGATGTGAACGATAAAGGGTCACTACGGGTAATTCACATTGGATTTAAAATAATCTCTTAGCTATTTGATGTGTTTGTAATGCAAGGCGTATTCAGGTCATCACGACATTTATGTTTTGATGCTTATACAAATTGCTATATCAAAATGGACATGATATTCAGGTCATCTTGGAATTTGTCCCTTGGTGCTTATATCTAATCCGACATTCCAAAAACAAAATCAATATTCATATGTCCATGGTTGCCTAGCCAGTGGGTGTTGTATTGATTCTTGCGCATACAAATCGATATTCATATGTCTATGGTTTCATAGCTAGTGGGCATTGTATTGATTTATCCGGTTACCTAAAAGTTCAATGATGATAACAAATCGACATATGATCAGTGACTAGGTCCTAGGTCTTAGGTTGCATTTCATTTTGCATGTCTCTTTGCATTTTGCATGTTTGCATGATCTCACAATGGCTAAACGAACTTCAATGCTTAAACAATTCTCCACTCGCATCTTCAAATCTAACAAGAGCTGAATCCCACACGAAGGTTCCTCCAATGAAACAGCAAGTAGAATCCTTTTTTGGGATCAAAATTCAAATCTGAGATCATTTAATATGTCAAAATCGTAATTTAAAATTTTTTGGGCCTAGGACGGTCTACTACTTGCATAATCAACCTTCAATCATAGTAGAAATCCAGTAATCAACTTAATTGATTATCTTACATCAAACTATCAAAATTTCAACTTGGTCAACTATGGTCAACTCATGGTTCAACTTGGTCAAACTTGGTCTATAGGACCTCTAAACGATGCAAAATGCATTTTCGGACATGTTTAACCACTTCTCAAATCAATTAACATGCTTCTAAACTATCAACGCTGACTTTTCTTGTCAGATTTCAATTTTCATCCCGAAGGGGGCATGGTATTGCACATCATTCAAAGTCTGTAAATCAAATTCAATCATATCTTCCTCAGTAATCAAGACAACAACCACGTCTAGTTATTGATTCATCAAAAGTCCTCATCGCTTGGGGCAAATCTATCATCACTTGGGGCATATCAGATTCATCAAGATCCATATCAATCTGGTATTCTCCTAATCTTGTAAACTGTATCAGTTTTTGCAACCATCAGATCATAGTGTTCTTTCCTTGGTTCTTCGGCAACTGAAGGATTCGGATGTGATACCTGCTAGTTCTGCTAAGACAATCAAGTCTAGAACCGGTCACTCACTTCTTCGCAATCATAAGGTTTGGAATTAGGCGTTTTGACACTTTTTCGCAATCATAGGTTCATTTGCTGTTATAGTGAACATTATCTTTGGTCATTCAAGACCTATTATCTTCATATCAAATCAATATCAATCAGCTTCTGTCTAATATCAATTATCAATATCAATCAGTTTCATATCTTTATCAAACACAGACTATCTTTGAACCACTGCGCTTCGCACAGTAATTCAAAGAGGGGCAAAATGTAATACCCCAAAAATGGGCTATAAGTTCATTAATCTTCTATATCTACAAATTGAACGAAATCAACATTAAAGTCCTAATCTAAGGCACATCTAAACATCATCGAATCCTAATTGATTATCTTAAATTCTGCATGGGGGAATATTCTTAGCAATATTCTTAATTATTTTAATTATCTTTAATTTAATGATTATTTGGCAATAAATCACATTTATCCTAAGTTTGATTAATTGAATATTTTCATATTTAATTAATTAGATTTAATATCTTGCCACTTAATTGTGTAATTAAATTTAATTCTATCTATTATTAATTGTATTATTTAATTTTGACAATAAATCCAATATCCTATGAATAATTGATTAAATTTTTATTTAATTAATTAAAGCAAGTTTTCATTATTTAATAATATAGTTTTTAATAAAAATTTGATAAAATAGTTAATTAACCCATAAATTAATTATTTTATTTCAAAAATTAGTTAAGTGGAGAATAAATCACTTTATTTATTTATTAAATCATAATTATCCATGTGCATATTCAAGGACCAATTAAACTCAAATTGGAAAATCAATGCAAGTTGTTAGCTTTTTGAAACTCAACATCTTTTTGAGTTTTAAAGTTGATCTAAACTTCTAATTTGAGTTAAACTCTGCTTTTGCATGTTTTTGTGACTTAATTATCTTTATTATCAGATAACTCAAAAATCAAGCTGAGTTAATCTAAGTGATTTATGGCTTTTTTTCATGCACCTCCAAAGCCTTGGATTTCTATAAAAACAAGGCTCAGCTCTTCATAATTCATCTCTCAAATTTGCATCCACAGAATCTCATAATTTTGCAAGCTTACTTTGCCAAAGTCATCTACGAATTGCACAACTATTTTGAAGAATTAGAATTTGGAGAATCAAAGCTTATTGCGAATCAAGACTATTGTGAGATCAATTTGTTTTTTTTTTACATTCATTTAGATTCTTTTTTATATCATTGTTAGATCAATTCATAGCATATCAAATTTTCATATTAGCATAGATTCATATCAGTTTTCATCATTATTATTGCATAAAAAATACCAAAAAAATAGATTAATTGCATTCAATTTCATATCTAGATCAATTGCATTCAAATCCTTCATTTAGGTGTCGTCTAGGTCACTGATCTTGATAATAATCTGAGAACATTAATCTCGCACCTACTAGAAGGCAGTAAATCGCTTGGTTAAATTAGATTTCAATTTCGCACGATTTTGATTATAGCTAACCTCTAATGTTTTACTGAAGTGTTGTGTCTATAGATCAGGTACAAAATTCACACCATCGTATGTATATTTGAGATTTCAAATTTTGATTCTATAGGATGTGAAATTTATTAGTCTAAAAGTTATTTATAGAAATACCTTGCTTCTTTGGTACAAAATAGATTAAGTCATATGGTATGTAATTCATCTGATGTTCATATTTTGTCATATAGTTTTGGGGATTCGTTGGATTGAATGTTTCATGTAAATTAAAGTTTTCAAAAATTTGTAGTATGTTTTGGTTGACTTAGTTGTATAACATGTGTGAAGCATTTTTTGAGATAACATATAAATTTGTTTTGGGGCTGACTTAATTTTTGGGACATAGTGTGTTGAGCCTACCTATTGTATGAAAAGATTGGAATATATTTAGCATGTCCTTAGATATATTATATATATATGATGAAGTGATAATTGGTAACACTATTCCTATTAGAGATTGTGAGAATAATTATATGAGGTGTGTAGACTCTGTATACTAAAAATCAATGAAATTATACTTCATGCAACTATAATAGTTTAATTTTGTACTTTAGACAGTGAGTCATCCTTTAGGCAGTGATCTTTATTTGGACAATGACCCCTCCTATAGTGAGTAATGGAGTGAACACTATTGTAATGTATTGTAATTGATTATAAGATATTCAGAGTCAATCCTCTCTGTGATTTTTCCTATTTGGGGTTTACCATGTAAAAATACTAGTGTTATGTGGTTTTCATTTCTTTTATGTAACTAATTATGTTATGTGGATGATTATTTAAAGGTTTCAATAGTTTAAAGGGAATACTAACTCACCCCCTAGTAGTATGGATGTTTAATAGTATATTTCTATTATTACCATATATTATCTATATGGTTCAAGCCTCTCACTGTAGGAGAGGGAAATCAAAAATCTTTGCATGCTTGAGAAGCCACAAACCCTAAATTTATACAAATTAACATCCTAACCTAAGATTAAATCTATGAAGGAAAAGTGCATAATTAATTGAAACACATTCAAACAAAAACTCCTTTCATGAAGCTCTAATGCTTTCTTTCTTCTTTCAATTCGATATGTAGCTCCCATGTGACAATATTGCACTAATTCATGAAAGGAATTTGATGGAAAGAGTACTTGAAAATGTGGATAATTAAAATGAGAGAAATGAGTCTAATTTATAGATTTTTGGAACTTGAATTGATGGCCAAGATTAATTTGGACCTCAAAGTAATTGACATACAAGATTAAATGAGAGGACAAGTTAAGTGATAAAAATTTGGAAATTGCCTTTTCCAAGTTGAGGGAAAAATGAAAATAAAATAGTTGAGTGCAATAATATTAGAAATATTTATTTTTAACACAAAGATACCACTTTTATAAGAGGAATCAAAATTAGAAAAATTCATAAATGTCATAAATTAGAAAGAAATGTTGAAAGGGAAGGTGTTTGAGATAGTAGCTATAAAAGAGATAGAAGCTAATTAATAGGGATTGCATCCCATGTGGAAAAGTGAGGTGATTTTTGAATTAATTCATTATTTCCTCACAAATTAGTAATTAGAATTTAGGAATTTATAGAACTCCATAAATATGAATTATAAAAATTAATCAATGTAGAATTAATTAATTGTTAAACTTAGAAAAGGGATAAATAAAGTATATTTATTTATCAAGACTAAGGGTTTGGGATAAATTAAGGGGTGTTTACCCCTAAGAATGACCTAATTAATTGATTTTGATGATTTTGATAAGGGTTTGAATTGATTTTGATGACATTGAACATGGTTGATTTGTTATCATAACTGATAATAATGTTGAAGATTGATTATATGATAGAGCTATTGATGAAGACTGACCATGATCAGAGGAATACATGATGATAGTAGAAATGCTAGATCATTTATTGTCTTGTCATTGATGTCAAGAAATTGATTTCTAGTTTATATTATGTTGACATATCATTCGGTAATGATATAAGTTGAATGAGTTAAGGAGAAGAAGAAATGAGAAGTTAAGAAGTTGTAGAGCTTAAATGGGAAACTGATACAGATCGGACAATGATTAGATTATGTTGATATAATTGTTTTCTACCTAAAATATGATTATGTTAAGTCAGTAGAGCATGGTGATGAAGATTTGACAATTTGGTTAGTTAAGTTTTTTTGGCTACCAAGAAGGAAAAGTCACTCGATAAGGTAAAAGTAAAAATATAGGTCACTCGGTAAAGAAAAAGGAACTCAAGACACCGAAAAAAAAAAAAAAGTTTTAGGCACTGAGAAATGTAACCAAAATTCAAAAGGAGAACACCAAGCAAGAAAAAAATATTAAATAAGGATTGAATAGACATTTAATGATTAGCTATGATGGGCTGGATGATCATGATGATGAGGAAAGTTAGCTACAAGAGATCTACGGTTATGAAAATTCAACGTGAAGATCTATAGAAAGATCTAAGTGGAAAAAAGAGATGGAACAAGTTTTTAGGAAAGTTCAAGTTCCTAGGTGAAAAGAAAATGTGTTACCGAGATCCAGATTCTAGGTATAATGAATTAAATGGTTAAGATTGATTAAAGGTAAATGTAATAGATGAGATTAAGAGGCAAAATTTATCAATATAAAGGATGATCTTGTATGGACAAATGGATGGAAAACTAAATAGTTGAGGGGTTACCAACTATTGCCGAGAAGAAGGAACAAAGAGATTCTAAGTGGAAAAGAAGGATTTGATGAAGTATTGATTCTAGTGGATAATGAAGAATTGAAGTGAAGATAGAAGAGTGAACAAGGATCTGATTGAGAAAATATAGTTGCAAATCTATAGGTCAATTTTATTACTATTTCTTACTAGCATTTCTAACAGAGAGAATCTTTTAATAGAGTAGACCTAACAGTCTTATTGTAAAATACTTGAGAAAGTTGACATTCTAAAGAGTGTTTAAAACCCTCTAACAAGAAAACTCCTAACAGGGTGAAGATCCTAATAGATCTAAGGTAAATCCTTTAACCAAGTCATACATAATAGTGTGTATTGTAATCTTTAATCAGATTAGCTCTTAACCATGCATACTTTAGAAGAGTATCTTCTTAGTTGATGACAATTCCCACAGTAGTTTTTCCTAAAGTTGGGTTTCCATGTTAAATATTGGTGTTACATGTTGTGAATGATTTGTGTGAATGATTTATTGAATGTTATAGTTTATTTACTATTGTTGGTAAATAGTAAACTATGTTTCTATTGAGCTTCTACTGAGTTAATCAGAGAAATTTTTAAAGATATTTGTGATCAGGGATTACTAATTCACCCCGCCCCCCCCCCCCCCCCCCCCTCTTTGTAATCCAACAATTGGGATCAGAGCTAAGTACTCTGAAGAGATAAGTTTAAAAGACTTGATTAATATATCTAAAGATGTATAGGAGAGAAGTACCTAAGTTGAACAAGTAAAGCTTCTCTACATGGAAAAGAAAAATGAGATTGTATCTATCTAGAATTGGATATTTTCACTGCATCTGCTGGATAATGAATACACTCAACCACCTATTGGACCTTTGATAGTTGATCATTTGAGATAAAATTAGGGACATAATTCGGTTATGATAGAGATTGTTTTTTTCCTCTCTGATGTTGAATTCAATGATATTAAGGATTGTATTAATTTAAAATAGATGTCAAATAGGCTTACACTTATCTATGGAGGAGATCAACATGTACAAAAATCTTAGGTTGTTAATCTGAGAGGAAAGTATGATGAGATGAGAATGAAGGATGAAGAAAACATGACACAATATAGTAACCAAATCAAGGAATTTATTAGTGCCATCAGAGGTGCTGGTGGATCACTGATTAATGAATAAGTGTTAAGTAAAATCTTGATAACTCTATCTTCTAAGTATGCTATTAGAGTATCTTCAATTCAAGAATTTAAATCTATACCGAATAATGTTGTTACTAGATTGAATGCCTAATTGATAAGCTGACTGCATTTGAACTTAGAAATTATGATAATAGTCTACCAACCATTGAGACTACCTTCAAGTCATATGTAAGCATTTGAACATTAATAAGACAAAGAGAAAATTATATAAATGAATATGACATTATCCTAACCGAAGAGAAAGAGAAAGAAGAATTGGAAGCACTATTGGCTAACCAACTACCTAGAGACAAAGGAAAGTTACCATTGGAATGTTTCAATTGTAATAAGATTGGAAATATTACATATAGATGTCCTGAAAATGACAGAAATGGTAAGAATGATAAAAGAGACAACCAACACCGAAGATGAAGAGATTTTAAGGACAAAGAAAAGAAGTCTTTCTACCTAGTAGAGGAAGGTGTAATTGATGATGAATCTGATGATACAGAAGAAGGATATGAAGTTGTATTTGTTGCAGTAAAAGAAGACACTTGTGTCTCATGTAAGTAAACCAGACCTTTGGATTATTGATAGTGATGCTGATACTAATAAATTTGAGAACCTAGAAGAGTATGATGGAGGATTTGTCAGATTTGGCAATGATGCTCCATGTCCTGTGAAAGGTAAGGGATCCATTGTGTTAAATGAGAAGATGAAATGTAACAATGCATAGTGGGTTAGAGGACTAAACTATAATCTGTTGAGTGTTGCACAAGTGAACAAGATTGGCCACCAAATGGAATTTTAGAATAGAAAGGTTAAGATCTATGGTGCTGATGGAGATCTAATTGGAATAGGAGGACAATCAAGAGTTAATCTATTTTATCTTGATATTGATGAAAAGAGTTACTTGTTTGTTAAAACTGAAGATGTATGGTTATGGCATAAGAGACTATGTCATGTGAATTTTTATAACTTGATCAAAGTGAGTAAGAAGAGTAGAGTCAGAGGACTACTGAGATTAAGAAAACCTGATAAAGATATGTGTAAAGAATGTCATATTGGTAAAGTGACCAAGTAAAGTTTCCTAAGTAAATCTTATTCTACAAATGGTATTTTGGAATTGGTTCATACTGAACTTTGTGGTCCTATGAAAGTTCAAAGCTATTATAGAGATCGATACTTTATTTTTTTTGTTGATTATTATTCAAAAATGATGTTTGTTATGTTTCTAAAAGAATAATATGATGCATTTCAAATGTTTAAGTGGTATAAGGTGAGAGTTGAGAAGGAAATAGGTAAACAACTGAAGTGTTTGAGATCTGATAGAGGAGGTGAATTTATCTTTGATGAATTTTATTGTCTTCTACAATGAGCATGGAACTAAAAGACAAGTGTCTGCACCGAGGACCACAATAGAATGGGATACTTGAGAGAAGGAATAGATCTATTATTGATTGTGCTAGAACTTTATTGATTGATAAAAAGGTTGCACAAACATCCTAGAAAGAAGCCATAAGTACTGCAATTTATACTTTCAACTGAATACAATTGAAAAAAGGTACCAACAAGACACCCTATGAACTATGGTTTGGACACACACTGAATGTAAGTTACTTTAAAATTTTTGGAAGTAGGTGCTATATATTAAAAGATTCTAGAAATGGAAATTTTGACTCTAAAGGTGATGAAGGTATATTTCTTGGTTATTCATCAAAGAGTAAAGCATATAAATGTTTGATCAAGGATACTAACAAAATTGTTGAAAGTGCAAGATTTGAAAAAAAGAATGAAGAGGATAGAAAAAAGGAACTTGAAGATTATAATAGATTTGTCTATGTACAAGATGGTAATTCAGTTGATACAATGGAGTAGCAACAAGAAGGAACCGATGAACAAGATGAGACTCCACCGAGAGATGAAAACAATGAAGCACAATCTATCAAATCTATATCAGCAAAGTATGTGAGAAGACACCACTCACTGAGTAGAATTATTGGAGACAAGAATGCACCAGTCATGATAAGAAGTAAGTTAAAAGATAACACATGTTTGATTTTTGAATTTGATGCACTATAAAATGAAGGTTGGATGAATTCTATCAAAGAATAAATTGATCAGATTGAAAATAATAACACATGGTCATTGGTACCGAGACCTAAGGATAAGAATGTGATTGGAATAAAGTGGATTTTCATAAATAAACTCAATGAGAAAGGAGATGTGATTAGAAATAAAGAAAGATTAGTTTTCAAAGGGTATGCACAAGAAGAAGGTATTGATTATGGTGAAAATTTTTCCCCTGTTGCTAGATTAGAAGGTGTAAGAGTATTGCTTGCATATGTTTCTTACAAAGGATTCAAATTTTATCATATGGATGTTAAGTCTGCATTTCTGAATGGAATTCTTGAAAAAGAAGCTTTTATTGAACAACCCGATGGATTTGTTGGAAAAAACAATAATAATATGGTTTGCAAACTGCATAAAGCTTTACATGGATTGAAGCAAGAACCTTGAGCATGGTATGAAAGGATACACTCTTAATTAAGACTAGATTTGAAAGGACTAGTGATAAAAACAATTTATATTTGAAATGTGATAGTTCTAATGAAATTTTGATTGTAAAATATATGTTGATGATATTATATTTGGTGGTAATGAGATAATGTCTAAGTCATTTGCTGAGGAAATGAGAAAGGAATTTGAGATGTCTATGATAGGAGAGATTAAATTCTTTATTGGACTTAAAATTCAACAAGGATGGGATCTATATCACTCAATCTAAGTATATCAAGGAGATCTTGAAAACTTTCAATATGGAAGACTAAAAACCGGTTGGAACACCTATGACTACTAGTTGTAAATTGTCAAAAGAAGATGATACAAAGGAAGTGAATGAAACACTTTACGGATCCATGATTGGTAAGCTACAATATGGTGTACACAATAGAATTGAAATTACATATTTTGTTGGTATTGTTGCAAGGTTTTCAAAAAATCCAAAGGAAACATATTTGTTTGCAGTTAAGAGAATATTTGGATATTTGAAAGGGACTGAAGATTTTGGTCTTATACAAAAGAAGAGGAAATTTTGATCTTAAGGTATATATAGATGTTGATTGGGAAGGAAATATTGATGATAGGAAAAGCACTAGCGGTGAAGCTTTCTTTTTAAAAGAAAGATTGGTGACATGGTTAAGCAAGAAACATAGTGTATTTGACAATCTACTACTAAAGCTGAGTATGTGGCAACAACTATGAATTGTTCTAACATTGTATGGATCAAAACAATACTGGAAGAAATGTATGAAGAGATTATTGATCCTATTACATTCTATTGTGATAATATCAGTGCTATTAACATATCAAAGAATCATGTGATACATTTGAAGACAAAGAATATATCTATTAAGTATACTACTTGAGAGAGAAAGTACAAGATAAGCATGTGACATCAGAGTATGTGAATTCTAAAGAATAGATAGCTGACATATTTACTAAGCCATTACCGAAGGATTCTTTTGAGTATCTCTGAGGTAAGTTAGGTGTTCTTCCCCTATCCAATGTTCATTAAGGAAAGATGCATGTTGCATCAATTCAAGGACTCAATAGAGTATCTATCTTTCAAGTTGATGGTAAGGTTCTCTCTTTAGGTGAAGCCTAAAGTTGTGAAAAAGGATGTTAATGACTATAATGGAAAATATATACACATGAGGTATACTTTGAGAAGTTTATGTTTCTTTGATGTTGTTGTCAAAGAGGGAGATGAGTATAGCAGGGAGAAGAATCTAAGATCAAAAGGAGAGTGTTGGACTACACTAATTTGGAATCTGATTGAAGAATCTATGATTAAAGATCACTGAGGAGTTGTTGATTAGATATGTAATATGATTAAATCAGTATTATGTTGTCATTGATGTCAACTAGTTTGACAGCACTTATCTTGCAAGTCACTTTACCGATCCATGATTGGTAAATTGATGTACGTAGTTCACAGTAGACCAGATATAGCACATGATGTGGGTATAGTTTCAAGATTTTCTGCTAATCCTAGAGAATCACACATGATAGCTACAAAAAGTATCTTAAGATACCTAAAGAAAATAGAGAATTAGGGATTATGGTATCCTAAGGAAGGGAAGTTTGAACTGAAAGTTTACACTGATGTTGATTGGGCTGGAAATGTGGATGATAGAAAAAGCACCACCGGAGGAGCATTTTTCTTTGGTGAAAGACTTGTAACCTGGACAAGTAAAAAGGAGGCTTGTATTTCTCAGTCTACAACTAAAGCAAAGTATGTTGCTGCTACTACTAATTGTTTAAACATTGCATATATCAAACAAGTGTTGGAAGGAATGAATGAGGTAATCACTGATCTGGTGATTATATATTGTGACAACACTAGTGCTATTAATATTTCAAAGAATCCTATGATTCACTCTAAGAAAAAGCAT
The DNA here is from genome assembly GCA_027943335.1 of Chamaecyparis obtusa. NCBI lineage: Eukaryota > Viridiplantae > Streptophyta > Pinopsida > Cupressales > Cupressaceae > Chamaecyparis > Chamaecyparis obtusa. The sequence continues at coordinate 859,241 of BSBK01000407.1, forward strand.
ATATCTATTAAGTATCATTACTTAAGAGAACAAGTGCAAGAGAAGAAAGTGAAGTTAGAATTTGTTACCCCTAAAGAACAACTTGCAGATATTTTTACAAAGCCCCTGCCGAAGGACACATTTGAATACTTGAGGACTAGACTTCGGGTCCGTCCCCTGTCTATCGGTCACTAAGGTGATATGGATGTTGCATCAACCTACTTTTATTAGAAGATCATTCATGTTGATGCAGCATAGTTCACACTTTGAATCATGTTCAAGGTTGTGATTAAGTTTGAGAACTTGAACCGATTGGGATATCAGTATTCAGAGATATAGAGGAAGACAGAATTTGTTTGTTTATTTATTTCTTTGGCATTGCTATCAAAGGGAGAGATAAACAATATGAAATGAAAAGGGGAGAGATAAAAAAATATGAAAAGGAACAAGATATGAGATGAGAATTATCTAAGGGAGAGACAATCTGAATAAGATAGAATATTGAAGATCAGTTACAGAGAACAAAAGCAGGAATAGGAGAATTGAAAAGATCACAGTTACAAAATGGTAAAGTTGTATTATCTAATGTTGTAAGTTGAAGCATTTGATTCATGAAGTTGTAGAATGTATATTTGGTATGTGTATGGTACATTTCATATTACTTGAGTTGCCATCAATGCCAAAGGGAGAGATTGTTGGACTACAACTGATTTGGAATCTGATTGAAAAATTTGTGATTAAAGATCGCTGAGGAGTTGCTGATTAGATATGTAATATGATTAAATCAGTATTATGTTGTCATTGATGTCAACTAGTTTGACAGCACTTATCTTGCAAGTTACTATACTGAGACATCTGAAGAAAGGTGAAAAAGATGAAGAACAAAGAAATCTACATGAGGAAAGATGTAAATGACAGATGAGGATAAGGAATACATTGAGTAACTTTTTGATGAGTCTATGACTTGATGATATTGACTTTATTATGTTGCATTCATCTATGATGAAGTATAGAGCTGAAAGACACAAAGCAGTGTTGTCGGTAAATGAAATATTTCTAGTATACACTAACGGAGTGTAGTGTATACCGATCACAGTATTAACTAAGTAGTGTTCACCGATGCATTTCTTTGTTAACTGAGTGGAACAAAATGTATTAAATGATTAGTTTAGCCGATAAGATTGATGAGCTGGCAAGAGTATAACATTGAGGTAACAGATAATGTTTGTTACAAAGATTGACGACTGATAAAATTCAAGGAAGATCTAACAAAGAAGATTGAAATGTGTTATTGACACAAGTACCAAGAAAGTTTGAAGAGGCAAAATCTATGAATGTGGTTAAGCGGCAAATTCTGATGGTGGAGAAGCAAATGATTTACTCGTCTATATAAGAGAAAATAATTTATTTGTGAAAGAGGTCAGGAAGAAGAAGAAGCTATAGGAATATCATGTGAACAAGGTTTTCATGCATTCTAATCATACTGGTTAGTAAGAACCAAGCTACAGAGAAATTACTAAGCTATAGAGAGCAATTACCAACGGACAGTAAGTTGATATAGTATTGAATCTGAAGTGAAATATTGATCAGAAGGATTTGTATGGACTAAATATTGATCTGTAATCTGCAATTGAAGTTGTATTAAGGTAGGTCATTTACTATTACATATTTAACCATTGTATACAGTCAAAATCTCTTAATCAAGTCGACTCTAAAAGTCTTATGATGCGTTATTCATAGAATGAACATTGTTATCCTATCAACCCCATAGTGAATGTTGGTTGGATGATAACTTCTAGTCTAAAATCCTCTAACAAGGTCACACCTGATAGTGTGTTTGTAACCTTTAACAGGGTTGAATCTTAACCAACCTCACTTCAGAAGAGTGAACAATTTTGGGTTGCCGGTCCCAGGTGGTTTTTCCCTTTACAGGGTTTCCACGTTAAATGTCTTGTGTTATGTGTAGATTGTGATATTTGTTTGTTATCATTCTTTACATGTTACATGTTATATTTGATCAGTAAACTGTTATAGTATTTGACTAGTAATCAGTAAAAGTATAGACAGTGAGAGTTATTATTGCTTACCAACGAGAAAAAATAAGAGAAGTTGTTTTGAATTATACATTTTTTTTGGGACACTGGATAATTGATTCACCCTCCTCTCAGTTATTCTAACAAAGAGATGAATAAGTCAATTGATGTAAGGGAGAAGATTACTGAAAGAGGGAGAATACTACTATTGATTATTGAATATAGAGAAGGAAAATGTTGTTGATGTACTGATGAATAAAGTAGATGAAATCAGAAAAGGAAATTGTCAAAGAGGGAATAGTAAAGAAGACTAATGCTGATAGAAAGAGAAAGACTATAGATAGAAGATCAAAAAAGAAGTTACTACTCAGAGGGAGTATAATATATGAATGATAGTGAAGGATACCATTATCAATTGAATACTAAATTTTTTAGTGTTTTCATCAATGCCAAAGAGGGATATTGTTACCATAACTAATAATAATATTGAAGATTGATTATCTGATAGAGCTGATGTGAAGAATAACCAAGATCAGAGGAATACATGATGATTGTATAAATGTTATATCATTTATTGACTTGTCATTAATGTCAAGTAATTGATTTCTAGTTTATATTATGTTGTCATATCATTCGGTAATGATATAAGTTGAATGAGTTAAGGAGAAGAAGAAATGAGAAGTTGTAAAGCTTAAATGGGAAACTGATATAGATCAGAAAATGATTAGATTATGTTGATGTAATTTTTTTCTACCTAACATATTATTATGTTAAGTTGATAAAGCATGGTGATGAAGATTTGACAATTCGGTAAGTTAAGTTATTTTGGCTATCGAGAAGGAAAAGTCACTTGGTAAGGTAAAAGTAAAAAGATAGGTCACTTGGTAAAGCAAAAGGAACTCAAGACACCAAACAACAAAGAAAGGTTTAGGCATCAAACAATGTAACCAAAATTCAAAAGGAGAACATCGAGCAAGGAAAAGATATTAAATAAGGATTGAATCAACATTTAATGATTAGCTATGTTGAGATGTATGATCATGATGATGAGGAAAGTTAGTTACAAGGGATCTATGGTTATGAAAATTCAAGGTGAAGATTATGACAAGATCTAAGTGGAAAAAAGAGATGGAACAAGTTTCTAGAAAAGTTCAAGTTCTTAGGTGAAAAGAAAATGTGTTATCGAGATCTAGATTCAAGGTAAAATTAATTGAACGGTTAAGATTGATTAAAGGTAAAAGTAATAGATGAGATTAAGAGGAAAAAAATTTCTATATAAAGAATGATCTTGTATGGACAAATGGATGGAAAATTGAATAGTTGAAGGGTTATCAACTATTGCAGAGAAGAAGGAACAAAGAGATTCTGAGTGGAAAAGAAATATTTGACAAAGTATTGATGCCATTGGATAATGAATAATTGAAGTGAAGATAGAAGAGAAAACAAGGATCTGATTGAGAAAAGATAGTTACAAATCTACATGTCAATTTTATTACTATTGCTTACTAGCATTTGTAATAGAGAGGATCTCTTAACAGAGTAGACCTAACAGTCTTGTTGTAAAATCCTTGAGAAAGGTGACATTCTAAAGATTCTTTATAGCCCTCTAATAGGGCCACTCCTAACAGGGTGAAGATCCTAATAGATCTAAGGTAAATCCCCTAACTAGGTTACACCTAATAGTGTGTATTATAATCTTTAACTAGATTGGCTCTTAATCAGGTGCACTTTAGAAGAGTATTTTCTTAGTGGGTGATAATTCCGATAGTGGTTTTTCCCAAAGTTGGGTTTCCATGTTAAATATTGGTGTTACATGTTGTGAATGATTTACTAAATGTTATAGTTTATTTACTATTGTCGGTAAATAGTGAACTGTGTTTCTACCGAGCTGCTACCAAGTTAATCAAAGAAAATTTTTTAAGGTATTTGTGATTAGGGATTACTGAATCACCCCTCCCCTTTCCACAATCCAAAAATTAGGCCAAATTAATAGGATATGATGTGAATTAATGAGAAATATTAGTAATTAATTAAAGAAATTAATGTTTAATTAATAAAGAATGACTCAATTACAGAGATTATCTTCTAGATTCAATTATGTTTGTAATTTTAGCATCAATGTTTTAGATCACTTTATTTTGCATCTCTTTCTCTCTTTCATCATGATGATGGATCATGGAGTGTGATCCAAAATGTTAATGCTAAAAATATAAACACAATCGAATCCACAAGCTAATCTTTGTAATCACAATAGATTGTGGAAATCTAATATCTTTGAATGACATTATGAAATAAATAACCTTGAATAATAACCTCGGCAACAAGCTCAACTTGTTCAAGAGTTAAATAGTCATCAAAAAGGTCATCAAGTATAGTGACAAGGGTTTCTACTTTAGCCACTACAATTCTAGTACTGCAAAATTCCATCTCATCTAGAACACTAATTCCCATCAAAAGGTACTCAATTGAACGCTCTCTAAGTTCTATCAATTTTGAGATCCTAGAATTTAGCCACCAACTGCATAAAGTTAATCAATTTAGTATTTTTAATAAATTTTGAAAATAAAAAATAAGCATTCTAAATTATAATTATAAAATAAATTTTGAAATTAAAAAAACTAAGGAAGATATAATAGCCTAGGGGTTCCCCCAAGTTTTGTTGAAATCATCTATATCTTGTCTTGTTTGTCCTACAATATGTATAGTTGAAATTATGGGATAATGATGTCCCCATTTTTTGTGCTAGTGACAATTTTTTTTTTAAGGGTGGGAAGTAGCTTAGTTATAGTAATATCATGTTTATACTTAAATGGTTAGTTTAATTCAAGTTTGTAGGGGGGATACAATAGGTTTTTATGCCTAATCAACTATGAACAATGTACTATGCTTTTAGATTTTACTACATTAGTCATTGTCCCTAGCAACTATTTACCTAGAAAAAGTATTTAAAAATAAATTATTGTGTAGAAATATGGGACCACCTATAGGACTTTTGACAAACCCATATGTATTATCTTGATATATAAATTATGGATGGTTCTAATTGGCCATTTTAAACATGACACTAACATGACATATTAGTTTGCAAGATTCACTTTTATATCTCATTTAATTGTATTTTTATAATAATTTTATTTAAGAGGTCATCGCTTATGCAATTTACTATTGTTTAATGGGTACATAAACCAAAAGGTGGATGTTTACTATTGAGAAATGTATATTACAATAAGTTCCTTCGCTATTTTTAGCACCATATGTGACTTGTGCTACTACCACATCTCATGGTGATATTTATCAGACCTTACTATATTTGTTTTCAAATTGTATGAAGTTTATAACAAGAAGACATGTTACACAATAGAAGTAAGAGTGGTCATAGAATTATAAATATTGAGCCACTAATCAATAGTTTAAGCCTAGCTCGACAACACTCAACAAACAACTCTATAAGACCAAGACTTATACCCAAGCCCAATCTATAGCATTGGAAGCTTTACATTATCGAATATCCTTTGGAGAAAGTGTAGATAGAGACCAACTATAAAGATTAAATTTCTTGTCTATGCTTATTATTCTTTAGTTTGTCTATACTTCTCATTCCTTCCCTTTCTACCATAAGAGAAAACATATGAAATATGTTTTCTAATTTTTTATCATTCTATTTACATATAAAATGTTTTCTCTTTAATTATTTCTCTTCTATCTTCCTTCATAAGAGGTCATAGAAAGTCACTCTATTAACTTTATTTGTTTTCACTAATATGGTTGTTTCTTATTAGATAAGGTGAGAAGAGGGTCTGTCTTCATTTATTTGTCGTACTTACCAAATTTAAGAAACAAAATATAATTATTTATTCTAAAGTCTATTTATATGAAGTGTGAATCAATTTACTTGACAATGATAATTAGCTAGAGAGTGCCTTCATCTCCATCTTGTATACACATTGCAATATATTGAAATTTAATTTTGCTAGCTCCAAAATCTCATCCTTCAACTTGCAGAAAATTAATAGAGAAAATGTATACTTAATTTAATCCACATTAAATCTTTTGATAGTTTAAACTTTAAATATATATATATATATATATATATATATATATATATATATATATATATATATATATATATATATATATATATATATATATATATATATATATATATATATATATATATATATATATATATATATATATATTATATATTATATTTTACAACTTTCACCTTGAATGATCCAATTCATAGATTTCTATGAAATTTTGAGCTTCCCATATAGTAAAAGTACGAGGCTATTCATAAGTAAATGCATACGCCACCTATTAAAACAATATAATAAAAATTATAATTAGCACTTAATAATTTTGAAATTCATTTCTCCTCTTCTAAATTTTTAACAATTTCTAAATTTTAACAACCTTGTTCTTGAACTGTATTACCTCCAGAGAACTACTTTTATTTGGATCTTCAATATTTTCTAATGTTTGCTTAAGATGCAGAGAGCTAAACACTTTGGCCTCTTGCATAATTGTTTCTCCTAGAAATGCCACACTTGAAGCTCTTAGAAGATTCATCATACTTCTAACCACATGTTCCTCTCCTGTGCTCTTCATATTACTATCACTTTTCCCTCCACAGTTGAAAAACTGTCCATTTTCATCCTTGAAATTTTGCAGCACATCTTTTCATAGTACATCATAAATCAAGAAACGTTAAAAGAAAAATAAAAAGTTTAAAATTATTTCAAAGATTATTTTTGAAATCAATCATATATATATTTTACTGCACATTAAATTATGAAAAAAAAAATCAGTGCAATCTAATAAATGGGTTCAACCCTGCATCAGGGAGAGACAATACTCTGAATCCCAACTTAATACCCATATTCCCAACATCTTCATGGGGCATTCCGATCAATCTTCCTCTGCCAAAAAAATCCTGGACGGACACTTATTGGAAGATTCATAGAAGAAGACTTGCCCTGTTAGGGAACCTGAACCGGAATCCCCAGAGTTGGGGAGCTTCTAAAAAATGGCTTTAGATTTGGAGACCAATCCACAAGGAAGATACCCGAAAGGGATTCAACGAAGCTTCATTGGACCAGGATGGAGAAGACAATAGGGTAGATTCTTTACATATTGCAATGGAGAAGCTAGTATCAACAAGGGACCAAACTCCTTCGATCACCTTTCTGGAGGAAATGCTAGCTGAGAGGAAGGCATACCTCTTCAAATATGCAATCATTTGCAAATTCTGGGAAATCAACATGGACTATGGTGTATTCCATAGTTGGGTATCTACAAACTAGTCAAATTCTATCTAGATTTACTCTTTAGATAATGAACTAGGATATTTTCTGGTCATTTTTGAGGATAAAATGTCTTGAGACAAGGTTTTTCGAAACAAAAAATGGTTCTACAAATCACAGGGTCTACATATGCAATACTGGATGCCCAACTTCAACAGCAAGGATAATGTCATCAGGTTCATACCCAAGTGGATCACACTACAAAACTTACCTATGGAGTACAGAGGAAAAGAGATCATTCATATCCTAGCTAATAAAATAGGAATTTATCTCGACCATCACATAGACTGCTCTTCTACTTCTGTGAAGATATGTTTGCTTGCAAGTCTAGAACGGGAATTCCCTGCTTCACTTAAAATTATTTCAAAATAGGGCAATTGGATTCAACTCATTACCCAAGGGGTTGAGAATCTTCCCATATCTGAGAAAAGACACCAGGAGATGGAGGTGGATAAAATAATCAGGGAGCTCCATTCAGCTTTGGCAAGAGATCAAGAAGCTTATACCAATCTCTCATTTTCTCATCAAGAAATGGAGATGGCTGGAGACTTACATTCAGAAGTTACAGAAGTATCAGAACAGTCGTTGAACCATAATGTTCAAGGAGGCCATTCAAGCTGGGAAGAGTCAATGGTCTTGGAGTCTTTTATCCGAGTGTTAGGTTGGGTAATGCACAGGTTTGTAAAACAACCCCATCATCCTAGTCTTGCAATAACTTACCCAGACAAGGCTTCCAATAGTTGCCAAGATACTCTTTCGATCAAGAGTCTTCAGGACCCAGCGCTCCCTCATATTTCTCCTTTGATTCTGGGTTTTCGATGTTTTCCTGAATCATCTCCACTTTTTCCCTTGCATAAGGCCATTTCCTTAAAGCCTTTCAGGTTCAATCCTTTAACTTTACAAAAAATCATTCTTCAATGGGTATCGGAAGTCCAATTGGATTTGATAGAGGAAATAGTAGATCAAGTAATGAGCAAGGAGGAATCTTTAGATCAACCCCTACAGCCAATGGAGATGCTGTTGGAGAAGTCAGCATCCTCAATTGATTTGGAAAAGGAAAACTTAAATGCAGAAGAAGAAACAGAAGAAGATGACATTCTTAAGATTAAGTAATGTGACCTCAAAGCCTCAACCAAAACAAAAAGTTTGACCACAACATCTTCTTCACCAACCTTTCAAGGGGTTAACCTTCAAACTCCTGATTCATCATCTTCTTCATACTCAGGGAAGAGAACATCCTATAGACTGAGACTCAAAGAACAAAAAGAGATGACTAAGTTGCTAGCCCCTCAAATGGACAAAACCTCATCCACATTTAGAGTCAAAGGAGGGTTAATTAATCTCAAACCATTAGAAGAAAATATGGATCACCTCAGAATTAATAATCTACAATCAGACAGAGGTGTACTTTCTCAAGTGTATGAGGAAACACAGATCTCCCCAAAACTTCAGGCAATTTATGATCTTTTTGGTGATACAACATTAGAACAACCAACTGGGGATACTCAAAAGTTAACATATGTGGAAAGGCTTCTAGATGAGGATTATATTGAGGATGAAGAAAGACTAATAGACATCTCAGTGCTCACCCAAGAAGAATCAGAGGAAGATCACCGACAAGATTTTTCACCAAAACGCAACAACCTAGGACTAGTGCAATCTATTCAAGATTGTCACATGGATTGTGGAAAGATCAAAAAGTAGGGGAGAGGAAGGAAATCTAATGCATCACTTAGGAAGGAAGTTGGAGAGGAATCAGATTAAACCAAAATAACATCATACATTAATGTAGGGAAGGGGAAGTTCCTTCCCGAGTTGCAATGAGAATCATCTCCTGGAATGTTAGGGGCCTCAATGCCCCTAACAAACAGCGTTTGGTCAAACATTGTATCATATCATCTAAAGTAGAATTAGTTCTACTTCAGGAAACAAAGATGGATAAAGAGCAATTGTAAATCTTCACCAAGAATTTAGGAGATTGGAAGGCTCATAGTGTAGATGCAATAGGATCCTCAAGTGGCTTATCGGTCTTATGGAATTCCAGGTTTTCTTCTTTCATTCCAATGGATCATGGACCAAATTGGATAGCTAGGAACCTAATTAGCACCAAATCCAATTTAAATATTCATACAATGAATGTATATGGCCCCATCTCACACAAGAAGAAGGCAGAATAATGGGCAAAAATCTCTAATTGCTTTGCTCAATGGCCAGAGGACAACTTTATAGTGGGGGGTGATTTCAATGCTATAGTTCATGCATCAAATAAATTAGGGGGATCTCTAAGAACCTCTTAGTCACAGAATGATTTTAGGGATTGGTTACAAAAAGAGAGTCTTATGGAGGTGGAGTTGCAAAATGGCTCCTTCACATGGTCAAACTGAAGAATGGGCATATGCAACATCTCAGAAAAACTGGATCATTTTCTATTTAAAGGAGACCTTACAGAATTCCCTTTTGACTTAAAAGCCTCTATCACTCCAATTTCAGGATTTGATCACTTCCCTATTCAACTTAACGTTCTTGAGGCCAACAGACCCTTGGGATGTCCTTTTAAATTTGAAAATATGTGGCTTAAAGAGGAGAATTTCTTGGAGCTCATAGATGAATGGTGGAAGGATTTCAAAGTTGAGGGTTCTAAGTTATTCTACTTTATCTCCAAACTAAAATACATCAAGAAAAACCTTCTCATATGGAATAGAACTCATTTTAACAACATCTTTGCATCAAATTGGAGATTGAACAAAAATTGGAGAATCTGAATCTAAAAATAATGCAATCGGGATTGGACCATGACAGTTACTTAGAAGAAAAATCTCTCTTAAGGGATTGGAAAGACATCCTAGCTAAAGAAGAAATATACTAGAAACAAAAATCTAGAGATTCTTGGCTAGCTGAAGGAGACAAGAATATAAAATTTTTTCACTCAAGTACAAAATAGAGGAGAGGCATTAATAGGATTTCTCAACTCAAGGATGTTGTTGGCTCTATATTGGAGGATCAGAAGGAGATCATCAAAGAAATCACCAGATATTACTCTCAACTTCTCAATTGTTCTACCTCAACTCCCTTGGGGATTCAACAAGGGTTATTGGAAAACATCCCAAATATCATTACTGATGTAGATAATCAGATGCTATCCAAACCCTTTCAGGAAGAAGAAATCTGGCATACTATCTCCCAAATGGCTCCAGACAAAGCTCCAGGACTGGATGGCTTTCCTCCAATCTTCTTCCTTCATTGTTGGAGCATTTTGGGCAAAGACCTCACTGATTCTTTGGAGGCCGCAAGAGCTTCAGGTAGATTTCTAACTGAAATCAACAATACTTTCATAGTGTTAATACCTAAAAAGGAACAAGTCATTAATTTGGATGAATTCAGACCAATTGCTCTCTGTAACACAATCTACAAAATTCTCTCTAAAGCTCTAGCAAATAGACTAAAAAAGGTCCTAGTTAAACTAATTGGGGAGGAACAGACCGGTTTTGTCCTGGGTAGATCAATTCTAGATGGGATAATCATAGCCCAAGAAATGATACATTCTATCTAGCATAATAAGCAATCTAGCATGATTATAAAATTGGATATCAAGAAGGCCTATGACAAGATCAATTGGAGATTCTTGATTAAATGCATGGAGCGATTTGGGTTTTCTAAAGCATGGATCAATTTGATATTTTATTGTATTTCAACTCCTAAATTCTCTGTCTTGGTAAATGGATCATCACAAGGCTTCTTTTAAGGCTCTAATGGCATCAGACAAGGAGATCCTTTATCGCCATTTTTATACATAATTATGGCTGAGGCATTAGTGAGAAGTATGATCAGTATGCAGGATCAAAACCTAATCAATGGCATTACAATATCCTCATCCATTCGACCAGTTACTCATCAAAAATTTGTAGATGACATTATTCTCATGGGGCAGGCGAGTATCCAGGAAGCTAAGCAGATTTCCAAGATACTAGATCACTATGGACAAGCTTCAGGGCAACTAGTCAATAAAGAGAAATCAGTGGTCTTCTTCTTTCACACAAAAAAGAAAATCCAATAGAAAATTGTAAAAATTCTGGAATGTAAATCAGGCTCTCTCCCATGTCCATACCTAGGCATCCCGATTGACAAATCCCTTAGAACAACATCAGTTTGGAAACCTCTCAATGAAAAGATGGATAGGAAGATGGATAATTGGAAAACTAGATGGCTATCTTGGGCCAGGAGATTAGTCATGATCAAAGCAACATTATCAGCAATACCAATATACCTAATGTCTTGCCTTTCACTTACCATAGAGGGATATATGGATATGGTGAAGAAACTTAGGAAATTCTTTTGGCAGGGTATAGACACTAAGAGGAAATTTGCATTAATCTCATGGGATAAAATATGTAAACTGAAATCTTCTAGTGGCACTGGCATTAAAAATCAATTATGGCATAACCAAGCTCTAGGTGCAAAGCTTTATTGGAAAATAGTGAATAATTAGGATTTCAAATGGATTAGAATTCTCAGAGCTAAATATTTAGGCAACTTTAATAAGGAAGATATAGTCATAATTAAAGAGTTCCCAAAAGGCTCTAGAATTTGGAACTTGATAGCTAAGTCAAGACATATTATTAACAATAACATATCTTGGAATATCAAAGATGGAAAGGAAGCAAGATTTTGGGAAGACTCTTGGGGTGGGTATCCAACCATCAATTCATAGTTAGGCCCCAATCAGATTAGTCATATTTGTACTTCATCCTGGGGACCATATCTCAGTGACTATATCATTCCTTCATCCTCTGCTACTATAGATGGTTCTTGGGAGTGGAAAGACTTCTCATCACTTTAATTAGATACAAGAGAGGTAGATAAGCTCAAAACATTAATCAAAGATAGGCCCTTTCTTCTCAAACAAGGAAAAGATGAAATCATTTGGAATGGGGAAAAATTAGGATCCTACAGTGTCAAAGAGGGTTACAATCTTATAGCCAAATCATCCACATCTAAAATAGAAGAGATCCCAGCACAATTATGTTGGAACAAGGTTGGACTCCCAAAAGCTGGGTTATTTATGTGGGCGGCATCCCAAGCTGGAATTTTAACTGCAGATAAATTTATTAAGATGGGATATCATGGTCCATCTAGATGCATTATGTGTTTTAAGAATGAAGAGGATGTAAATCATCTATTATTATCCTGTCCCTTTGCTAAAGATTGTTGGTACTGGCTTTATTCAAGATTAGGATGGTCATCAGCCCCCCCAAATAATTTACTCTAGCTTTTGATATCATGGCCATGAATCATGGGAGGAAGTTTATTCAGTAATCTATGGATGATCTCTCCATAAATTCTGATTTGGGAGATTTGGAAAGAAAGGAATAGAAGATTATTCCAAGATAAATTTTTGAAATTTGAAACTATAATTAACAAATTGGAGGCAGCCATAGTTGAGGTAATGAATTCTCGAATCCAAACTCAATCAACACAACACAAATTCTTTACCATTTGGGATGATCAGATGACAAAAAATTGGTTTGGGTTAAAAAATCTAATCACCATAGGCAGAGGATATAGAAGAAATCAAGAACTAAGGAAGGTATGTGTCTAGAAACCCCCTCCAATTGGATGGTACAAATTAAATTTTGATGGAGCTTCTAAAGGTAACCCAAGCCCCTCAGGAGTGGGATGCATCATATACTCTACAACTGGGAATGTGATTGCTAAACAAGCCATACCATTACCCAAAGATACCAACAATATGGCTGAATTTAAAGCACTATTGTCTGGACTGATACTAGCTCAGGAAGTAGGGATCTCAAAGCTTGAAATTGAGGGAGACTCGTTGATTACCATCAATGCAATCAAAGTCAGATCAACCCCAAATTGGCATCTTATGGTAGTTTTAGAGGTAATCTTACAGTTAATGGATAATTTTGAATCGAAAACCATTAACCATACTTTCAGAGAAGGAAACACTGAAGCGAATGAGCTGGCTGACCTGGCAGCTAGAGGAACAAATTTGAAAATTCTATCCGACGTCAGTGGAGTTTCAACGGAGCTCATTGAATCTAACCACTAAATCAAAATGGTCAAATTAGGTCCTGATATATTTTTGCCTCAGAAGTTGACAGAACAGCTCCTTATGGTGATAAGATGAGCGTCTTCTCTCATATCCCATAGCGCGTGTAGGATTTTAGAACATTAAATGAGGAGTAGGATTAGGACAAGAGGAGTAGATGCCTATTGTCCATCGAAGAGGGATGGCATCTGGACATAATTTATCTTCTGGCGTCAAAAACCTTGGTTGTTTTCAGTCATTTGCCTCTGCGCAATTAAATCTCTGACACCAGCATTTCCTATGTGCGTTGTTGCAATTGTGTGGGGCCCAATTCTTTATCATGTTAGTTATCGCTAGGTCGGGGAATGAAGAAATTCTATCCAGTGACTGTGAGTTTGCCTTTGTTGCTAAATCTCAATGTGGGACCTAGTTTTCAGATGAGTCAGATGATCTTGACATGTCAGAGCATCAACGATGGTCGCTAAAGCGCAAGAGATTTGTTAGAGCTATGCGAAATCATGTCGGCCATTGATTCTTCTTTACGGTGTAGGGTTTCAAATTGTGGGTCCATGGTGACACGTATGCACAAATGGCACTCCTCTATTGGCCAAAGGAAATACAGAGGTGGAGTGTTGTCAGCAGGGCTTGTGTTAGAGATTTTGATCGACGGTTGGCGTGTGATCACATGGAATATTCTCAACCCATGCAATCATGCACCCACCGTCTAATAAGGAAAATACGAGGTGGAGTGTTGTCAGCGGGGCTTGTGTTAGAGCTTTTGATCAATGGTCGGCATGTGATCACATGGAATATTCTCTCCCCATGTGATCATATGCCCACCACCCAATTAGATGCCGATGGTTTGTCTGCAGTGGGACCACGTGATGATTCATCGCCGAGGTGTCCGGTTGTGATTGGCTGAGCTGGAAAGGGAATGTTGACACATCAATGGGCCCAGATTTTTAGTGGGTCATAGTGTGGATGAGCTGACTATGGCTGCATGTTCTGGTAGAGTCTTGGAGGTCTACACGAAGATGTGATGACCGTCGATCTTCCAAATGTGGGCCCAGTCAAAGTTCTCGCTAGTTCGCAGATAAAGTGGGCACTAGAGTTTGTGGTGAGTCCTGGAGGCTTGTCGCATGTTCACATGAGCCAATTTTGAGTTATGCGACCATGCGACAAGCCCTTTGTGGTAACTTTATGTGGTGGTGGTTAACGGTGGTAAAGGGCTATGGTGTGTCACATGTTCGCATAGCCCTTTTCCTGGCTATGCGATCATGCGACAACTATTGAAAGATGTTGTTGCAAAATTAAAGGTGGGTTTGTGTGTCAGGTCTTGCCGACATGTCCCTTTCTGATTGACCAGCAAGTGCTAAGATGGATATGCATCGTGGGTCCTAGAGATCTAAATTCTACCAAAGTGTCAAAAACCTACGATGTTTTATGTTTGGTCTGCATGAATACCCTGGTTGTTTTCGACCTTGTGCCTTCCCGCGTTTGCGCACTTATCTTCTGGCACCGAAATCCTTGGATGTTTTCGATCCTTCACTGAAAACCCAGGATGTTTTTGACCTCACATTTCTTCCCTTTTTTCGGCACTCCTTGTTCGTCGATCCTAACTGTGCAAGTGCGATCGGATGGTGGGCCCGGCTCTTCAAGGATTTTAAAATGATTGGTTTTCGCATGATTGCATGTCAGAGTTTTCTGACATGCGACCATGTGACCGGTTACTTCTTGTGTTGGGGCCCATTGGCGGGGAGGGTAGTGGTCTCGCTGGTTGTTATGTGGCATCTTGTGGTTGGCTGTCGCATGATCGCATGTCAAAGTTTTCTGACATGCGATCGTGCAACTGGTTGACACCTGTTCCTGGGCCCATTGGTGATGGAAGTACTGTAGACACACTATCAAATGGATGATGAGGTGGTAGAGTTCTATTGGATGCAGCATAGAGATGTGGTGGTAACATGGCAATTTTCAGTTAGCCCGTGGCAACACGCTAGTGGTTTGTTGCATGTTCTCATAGCTCTATTTCAAGCTTTGTGAACATGAGACTAATCGCCAGACCTCGCGACAAAGCTATGAACTACGGTGTGGGTCCATGTGTCAGGTCTTGCTGACGTGTCTCCTTTCTGATTGGCCAAAGAGCACTGAGGTGGATGTACATCGTGGGTCCGGTACCCAAGGGCAGTTAACGATGGTGAAGGTTTATGGGGTGTCGCATGTTTGCATAAGACATTTTTAAACTATGCGATCATGCGACAACCATTAAGGGAATGTCGGCGTTGCGGAGTTAAAGTTGCCAAGCCCGCAAAACATGATGATCTAACGGTGGTGATATAAAGTAGATCTCAGTTCAGATGTTGACCATTGATAGACTATTGGCACCCTGAGGATGACCGTTGCATTTCAAGTACAAATTTGCAGAGGATTTTTGTGATAGGAAGTACCAGAATTGATGGCTTTAGCAGCAATTTTCACCTGGTTTGGTGGCGCAGTTATTGCCAACTGATCTGAGGGGCTCAGTGACCGTTCGCAGTGATGTTTTGTACCTGGTGGAGTAGGTTTTTAAGCTTGAGAAGCTTTTTGTAGGTGGTGATTTGTACTGGTTTTCATGGCTATCCCTGGTGTTCTGTACTGAAGAAATTAGAAGTAAATATCGGTATCAGCCGAATACTGTTGTTGAAAGTTGAAATGATTTCATTCTGAACATTAGACCCTGTAACAGTGGGCTTGAACTGATGATAGATACTTTGTTAATTTATGTTTATATTTATATATATATAAATCCTGGCTTCGGCCCTTCATCGATCAAAAAATAAATAAATGGATTCAAAAATATATAATTAATCTTTAAAACAATTTTGTAATTCAATAAAAATATTAATATTCTTGTTTCTGGATTTGATTGTTTAAGAATTTTTAACATCAACGTTTCGAATCACATTCATCATCAAATGTTTCTGATTGTCTGGCGAAGTGGGCTTCTAACCATATGTGTAATTGGAACATTGTTGATAAGACTCAACTTCTGATGGGCTTGTCCCATCAATTTGATCACTTGGTTGATCTTGATAGGGCTGTTTGATGTCCTTTATCTGTTTGTTCTTGTTTCTCTTTAGTTTGAATAAATTTTCACCCATCCTTTATTTCAAACATTCAACATCAAATGCAAGAGAGTGGCAGAAAGAAGAAAAATGACAGAAAGCTTCTTGTCATTTTTCGTCTTCCTGCTACTCTCTTACATCCTGATGATGAATCAGGGAATGCGATTTGAAACATTGATGTTAAAAATTAGCACACAACAGAATTCATAAACAAGAACATTATTCTTATGTATTGTTGAAATCTAATAGCTTTAATAAGAATATTTTTTAATAGAAACATAGATAACAAAATTTACTTGAATTATTTGGGTACCTGAAGAAACATGATAATGATGAAGTCTTAGTACCCTGAGTCCTAAAGTTGTAGCATTCAAATTCATGTTACAACTTTGTGATCCTTCTCCTATGCCCGCACTTCCATCCGAACATATGTATTACACTTAACTATTAATGCTAAAACCAAATACATTTATTTTGTTATTGAGCAAGATCTGTATCACAATGAGATCTATTTTCTTCAATTAGTATCACTGATCTTATTAAAAAGTTTATCAAACATATTATAGCTTATATGAGGACTATCCAATTCTTACAATGTCACAACCGTGTTTCCATTTCCAAAATTATCGGCAAAAATTATTGACACGTCTTCTGATTATTTATTCCATCAGAGTGGGTTTTGATTTTGGAAGGGGTTGTTAAAACGGTTAAAAAGTCTTATTTATTTTTCCTAGGCACGTATTGTGAGTTAGGTGAAGTTTAGGAGCTGATTAATTATTATTGTGTTGGGATTGTGGCAAAAATAGGGGAAGTGACATTTGGTGATGGTATTATTAATCTCATCTTCCTTCCATTTGATAGTACATTTATTTTCATTCATTTTGGAACGCCTGTTGATTTCTTCCTGACAAATCTCTGAACGGATTAAAAAAAAAACCCCTTCTCTGTTATTGGCGAACATAGATTTCTGGGAGATTGGGAACCTTGATTTTCAGCATAAAGGGTGAGACAGAAGCAAGTACAAGCTTAGAAATTTTCTAGGTTCCTTTCTTTGATCAAGTGTTTGTTGAGAAAATTTTGCTTTTATCTTGATAAGAATGGTTGATTTTATACGATCAAAGGATGTAATTTCTGAATATATGTAATTGTAATTGATTTTTCATTTGAAAATTCAATATGTAAATCTTAGACTTGTTCTAAATTCGACTATGCGAGTTTTTTTGGTCTTTAGCTTACGTGTCTCTTTAGTCTATTTTTCGGTTCCTACATGTGGTATCAGAGCTGTGTTTAAACACTCGAACCTTGGTCCTCTATTGCTAAGTTGTGTACTCATGCTTGGTGCAGGAAGTGATTTGACACCATGCAAACAAGAAATAGTAATAAGGGTGGAACCAGCAATGGACAGGGCAATGAGGAACAAAATCCAAGAATGGATGAAATCCTTAACCTGTTGACAGAACAAAGGAACCTCTTGCAACAATAGAATAACCATATGGATCAACTAGAATAGGATGCAAGAGGTAGACAGAATGAAGAGGAAAGAAGAAAGAGGGAAGAGGATCAGAGATTGGAAGCTCAACGAAAAGAGGGAGAAGATCAGCGCTTGGAAGCACTAAGAAAGGAAGAAGAGGATAGGAGGAATGTAGAGCAGCAGAACCAAAATTCAGATCAAAGGAATAACAGAGAAAGAATAGCAAAGGAACTGAGTAGGGACCTCAAGAAGGTCATACCTCCTACATTTGATGGTAAGGCTATTGGTGATGTTGCTGAGGCATGGATAGTATCCATGGAAAAATACTTCCATGTCCATAACCTTTCACCTGAATCCAAAGCAATGTGGGGTGCTTTTCAGTTAATTGGTGAGGCAGGTACATGGTGGGACAATGAGATGGCCGAAAAGAGGATGCAGCCTGGTGGGATCTCATGGGAAGAGTTCCTGGTATTGTTCTGTAAGAGGTGGTTACCTCAGCTTTTTTATGACAGGAAGGTAGTTGAATTTCAGAATTTGATTCAGGGAGTTCTGACTGTCACAGAATACCATGAGAGATTTTACCATCTAGTAAAATATGTACCTCAATACCAGCAAGATGACCAGTTTAGAACCCGCAAGTTCATTCTCGGACTACGTCCAGAGATAGGATCAGAGGTAGATATGCATGAGCCTGAGACTATGGATTTTGCTTTCAGGAAGGCCTTGAGACAAGAGCATAAAATTAAGTAGGTACCTTTAATCTGAGTAAATCAGAGGAATAATGCACCTCAGGGATTTAAAAGGAAGTTTCAAGATAGTAAGCCAAAGGACACTGGTCGTAAATAGGTGCAAAATATGAGAGGTAAGGGTAGAGGCAATGCTAGAAGGAACAACAACAATGGTAATCAAAACAAGGGAAACAACAGGAATGATAACAGGAAAGGTAAATCTGATGGTAAACAGGGACCTAGAGATGGTTGCTACACTTGTGGAGGTGACCACTATGCTAGTGTATGTCCTTAGAGATCAGCTTGTCGAGATGGGAAAGGACCTCAGACTCAACATCAGACTCATGCAGCAGTGAATAATAGACAAGCTAAATTCCAAGGAACACCTATTCAGATGGTCGGTAAGCTTTTTGGTCATGATATTTCTATTTTAATAAATACTAGAGCCACATAATGTTTCATAGATCCTAGAGTTGCTTCTAAATTGCTAGTTAGAGCAGGATATATGTTAGAACCATGGATGGTAGAATATGGAAATAAGGCAGAGCATAAGGTTGAGCAATGTTTATCTTGTAGTGAGATTGAACTTCCTAATTTTCAAACGCAAGTAAACTTGTATGTTGCACCTTTAGGTTCTTATGATGTCATTTTGGGCATCAACTAGTTAACTGGACATAAGGCCATAGTGAACTATAAGGATAAAATAGTAGAATGCCTTGATGATGCAGGTAATCCTGTATTACTCTTTGGTCTGAAAAGGCCTCTTGAACTTAGACAGGTTTCTGCCATGCAATTGAAAAAGGAAAAGAGAAAGGGGTGTATGCTATATGTGGCTTATGTCAAAGATTTGGACACACCCCCTAGTCTAGAAGATTTCCCTATTTTGCAAGAATTCAAGGATGTTTTTCCTGAAGATTTACCTGAGTTACCTCCAAGGAGAGAATTTGATTTCTTAATTGATGTGATGCTTGGAGCTAAACCTCAATCCAAGGCACCATATCGTATGACCACTACTGAAATGAATGAGCTGAAGATACAGTTGCAAGAACTCATGGATAAAGGGTTTATACACCCTAGTGTTTCACCATGGGGAGCTCCAGTGATCTTTGTAAAGAAGAAGGATGGTACCTTGTGACTATGCATAGATTACAGAATGCTAAATAAGGTTACCATTAAAAATAGATACCTCTTCCTCGGATAGATGAACTTTTTGATCAAATGAAGGGAGCAACTGTATTCTCCAAAATTGATTTGAGATCTGGATATCATCAGCTCCGGATCAAGGAGGAGGACATATCCAAAACAGCTTTCAGGACAAGGTATGGACACTATGAATTTGTAGTCTTACCTTTTGGTTTGACGAATGCACCTGCAGCTTTTATGAATCTTATGAACAGTGTATTCAGGGATTGTCTTGATAAGTTTGTTGAGATATTCATTGATGACATTCTAATTTATTCTAAGAATATGGAGGAACATGAGGAACATTTGCAGATAGTTTTACAGTGCCTGAGAGATAAGAAGTTATATGCTAAACTATCAAAGTGCTCTTTCTATAAGAAGGAGATTCATTATTTGGGCCATATCATTTCTGCAAATGGAATTGCAGTGGATCTAGCAAAGATCAAAGCTATTCTTGAGTGGCCAACTCCTCAAAGTGTGAGTGAGGTAAGAATTTTTATGGGACTTGCAGGTTATTACAAAAAATTTGTGGAGGGATTCTCCAAGATTGCAGCTCCTATCACATCTCTTCAGAGGAAAGGGAAAAGATATGAGTGGATTGAGGTATGTGAGAGAGCATTCCAGTTATTGAAACAAAAGCTCACATTCGCTCCTATCTTGATTATACCAGATCCTAATGGACACTTCACAGTTATCACCGATGCTTCAGGAGAAGGTCTTGGTGGTGTTCTTATGCAAGATGGTAAGGTAGTGGCTTATGAGTCACGGAAACTAAAATAGTATGAGGTTAATTATGCACCTCATGACTTGGAACTAGTAGCAATTGTTCATGCTCTAGTGATGTGGAGACATTACCTTTTAGGTAAACCATTTGAGTTAAAGACAGATCATATGGGACTTAGATACATTTTCACCCAACCTAATCTCAATGCTAGACAGAGATGATGGTTGGAGTTTTTGAGTGAGTACGATTTTGGTATCGAGTATATCAAGGGAAAAGAGAATAGAGTAGCAGATGCTCTTAGTAGGAGAAGACATATTTTTTCTATATCTACTTCTAGAACACGGTTGAGAGAACATGTGTTAGAGAATCTTTCAGGGGATGACCATTATGAGATGGTTAAGATAGCCCTACTTGCAGATCCATCAAATCATCATTTTGATGGATACACCTTTGAGAGTGATGGTATCATGAGATACCAAGGCAGGATGTACATTCCTGACCGAGCAGGGTTGAGGAAAGTGGTTTTGGAGGAAATGCATTGTACTCCTTTTTCAGGACATCTAGGGGTAAACAAGATGATTGCCAATATGAGGCCATTGTATTTTTTGCCAGGGCTTAAGCTAGATGTGACAGCTTTTGTAGCCCAGTGTTTGGAATGTCAGTGAGTTAAGGCTGAACATATCCATCCGGCAGGACTTTTGTACCCACATGATATACCAGAGTATAAATGGCAAGTCATTAGTATGGATTTTATCCAGGGTTTACCCATGACATGATGTAGGCATGATGTAATCTTGGTTGTAGTTGATAAACTAACCAAGGTAGCCCACTTTATTCTAGGAAGGTGATAAGGTGTTTTTGCGTGTGAGACCACATAAAAGCTCAATCTCTTTTGGCAAGGCTTCAAAGCTTGCACCGAGATATGTGGGTCCTTTTGATGTTTTGGAGGTCATCAACCCCGTTGCTTACAGACTTGCTCTACCGCCTGGTCTTGCCAAAATCCATAATGTTTTTCATGTTTCCTTGTTGAAACCCTATCAGCCAAATGCATCTCATATTCTTGATTGGCATGCATTACAAGTTTAGGATACGGGGGTGGTGTTGGTGCAGCCTACCCGCCTTGTTGATCAATGTACCATCAAGGTGCGTGACAGAGATATCTTGTAGTATAAGGTCCAGTGGGACCAATTCTCTATTGACAGTGCTACTTGGGAAGACGCGGAAGACATGCATAGATCTTTTCCACAGTTATTTGTTTAGATTTACTTTCTGTTATGCTTAAGCTTGAAGCTTTGAACTATCTTTATGTTTTCCATAAGACATAGGGTCTATGTTGTAACCCAATTTGATGTTCTTAGTTATAAAACTATCTGTGTGACTATTTTACTTATAGTTTATAGACTTGTGATTAGCTTGGTCAATGGTTTGATGACCTATGTTGTACTAAATAAATGATATGGACATACTTTCAATATGTTTTTCTGTTGAATTTATGATGAAATGTTTTAATGAAATGAAAGTATGAAGTAGTATGTGGAATTTTTAATTTCATTATGTATCATTGCTTATGATGAAATGAAATGATGAATTTGATATGCAATTTAAATTTGATTATGGGTTTAATGGGACTAACTTAATGGTGATCTTTTGAGTTGAGCATGCATGACAGGAGATGAAGGCAGAAATGTGATTGAGGTAGAGTGTATTTATCTTGACGGCAGGGGTGAGATTGGAATAAATGGTTGCAAGCACACACCACTTAGATTTGTTTTTAAATCTTATTAATTTCTTTACTCATGCTTGAGTGTTTGTGATATTTAGAAGTGAATATTTTTGAGTTTGAACTTGTTATCAGTATATGGTTAATTTCTAACTTCATCATAAAGCATCGGAGATGATGCATTTTCTTAGAGGGGAAGGATATCACAACCGTGTTTCCATTTCCAAAATTATTGGCAAAAATTATTGACACATCTTCTGATTATTTATTCCATCAGAGTGGGTTTTGATTTTGGAAGGGGTTGTTAAAATGGTTAAGAAGTCTTATTTATTTTTCCTGGGCACGTATTGTGAGTTAGGTGAAGTTTAGGAGCTGATTAATTATTATTGTGCTAGGATTGTGGCAAAAATAGGGGAAGTGACATTTGGTGATAGTATTATTAATCTCATCTTCCTTCCATTTGATAGTACATTTATTTTCATTCATTTTGGAATGCCTGTTGATTTCTTCCTAAGAAATCTCTAAATGGATATAAAAAAAAAACCCCTTCTCTGTTATTGGTGAACATACATTTCTGGGAGATTGGGAACCTTGATTTTCAGCATAGAGGGCGAGACAGAAGCAAGTACAAGCTCAAAAATTTTCTAGGTTCCTTTCTTTGATCAAGTGTTTGTTGAGAAAATTTTGCTTTTATCTTGATAAGAATGGTCGATTTTATATGATCAAAGGATGTAATTTCTGAATATATGTAATTGTAATTGATTTTTGGTTTGAAAAGTCAATATGTAAATCTTAGACTTGTTCCGAATTCGACTATGCGAGTTTTTTTGGTCTTTAGCTTACGTGTCTCTTTACTCCACACAGAAGATAAGGGTAAGAAATTTGTAAACTTCATCAAGAAATAACTCATAAATAGATCAAAATTTAAAGAAAGAAAATTTATGTTTTGTCTGTGGCATACCAACTTCTATTCCATACTTTTGAACTGTCTACTCTAAACTACTTTGTTGACTCTACGGTGTTAGATTCCTTGACATTTAGCTGAACCATTTTTTTGGGGATTATAACAACTGTACTTTTGTAGTACTCAAGTGTTGGGTGTTAAGATACCAATCAATTTTCAGTTTGATATTGAGGATCTAGAAATTTAAGTCCAATCTCATTTCTTTTTAATGATGTTTTGTATTTAAACATAGCGAAAATTGATTTCTTTTGGGTCAAAGACAAACTTCTTCCTGTATGACAGATAACAAAACTAATATCAGACTCAGCAATCAATCAACAGACACCAATTTTGGGTTTTCAAACTTCACATTCATGGACAACTAGAATCCACTGTTTAATGTCTAGGAATTTACTATAAATGTGCTTAAAGGGACTGGAATGGTTGGCATGGCTTTAGTGGAAAATGTTTCAGATAAGCTAGATAAGATATAAGAATAAATAAAAAAATTGTAGTCCATTATATAAGTCTGATTATTTAGAGACTATACAGAACTAGGGGAATATTTTTCTCGTTTTGTTTTTTTAAAGACACTTGAGAGCTTTAAATGTGACTTTTATTGTTGTAGCAAAATATCGTTAAATTGTGAACCAAGTGATGTTTTGTTTTGAAATTAGTTTTGAATGTCCTTGCTATTTTTACTTTGTATTTGTTGAAGTAAGATATCCTGGGGAAAGGGTGTCGAATATGGGTTACAGAGAAGGGTAAAATATAGTTTAATTTTACCTGCCAGTTGAATTCTGGCTATTTTTATGCTTAGGCCTAAGCTTGTAAACACATAAATGAACTTGTGTTGGTTTTTGTACTATTCTCTCTGCCATATCTGTGTTTGTTTTACTTTATGTGAGACGAAGTAGGCAATCACAGCATGCACCAGATTCCTTTCTAACCCACTTGTGTCATTTTGATAAGTCACTCGCGTAGGGTCGGTGAGCTCTTCATTTCAAGATGAGCCCCAAGGGAGCTAACCACTCCATGGTTGGAGGATAAAATGCCTGAATCACATTTCTGTCTCAAACTATGCAGATGAACGACAGGCTGTTCGATGGCATAGGAGACTTGAACATGCAGATGGATGACTGACAGTCTGATGGCGTGTATTTGGATATCTTGTACTTCTTCGACCTTTGGGTCATGTGATTATTGTATATAAATCTGAATGTAATCATTTTATGATCGACAGTATGGTCGACATATTTCTTGTATTATTTTATCATTGATGTATACTTCGACAGTTGGTCAAATTTTGCTTTTATCTTGATAAGAATGGTCGATTTTATATGATCAAAGGATGTAATTTATGAATATATGTAATTGTAATTGATTTTTGGTTTGAAAAGTCAATATGTAAATCTTAGACTTGTTCTGAATTCGACTATGCGAGTTTTTTTGGTCTTTAGCTTACATGTCTCTTTAGTCTATTTTTCGGTTCCTACATACAATCTAAAAATATTACAATTGACAATCCAAGATAGCTCAATTCTTATAGTCTTAAAAATAAAATCTGCATTACAGTCAAGAATCCAAATTTAATAAATAAAAAACCCCCGTAAACATAATCAAGAACTGCTTTAATTTCATCCTCAAAATATCGATCTATTCCGAGGCATTGCAGCGCATAAACCATCTCAAGGTGTTGGATTAGATCATCATCTCCACTCTGCATTTCTCTTGACAAGATTTTGACTTGTTTAACCAGTGTTTCAACACGTTCACGGTATTTAGATGCCTGAAAAATGAATTTTTTTACCAAAACAAAATAGAAGAAATTCTTTGATAGGGAATAGAAAAAATAATATGTATGAAGTTTTTAGTACCAGATATGGTGTTTCCAAAGATTGGACAAAATCATCAGCCCAGTAATTGAAAGCATTATCTAGTAATTTACGAGAAGAAATGGCATCTCCCTTCAAATTAGACATTGCACAAACACTCAAAATAATTGAGCTAAAGGAAATTTAGGAGTAGACTTAAAGAGTTTTTAGGTCATTTCTAAGCCGGAGCTTGATGCTATTTTTACTGCCAAAGCAAGGAGAATTACAAAAGGGTTTTCAAAGTCTTGGGATTATTGAGACATCCAATTTTATCAGGACACTAATCTATAGGACAAATATCATAAATGTATAAACAATTTGTAGGTTATTTCTTCTTTTGAGAGCCTAAAAACATAGAAAAGTGAAGTACTGATCTAGAATAAGTGAAGTATGAATATGAAGTTATGGGTCCCTTGGTCTATCAAATTTGTACTAGTACAAAAGAATTCGGTGTTGTCTATTTTTTTTTCGTATTGGATTCAGAAGAATGAATTTGGAGGAAGATAGTAATTGGAAAAAGTGATGTATGAATACGAAGTTTTGGGTCCCTTGTTCTGTTCAAATTGTAAAAGTAGAGAAGAATTCAATGTTGCCTATCTTTAGTTTTTATACTAGATTCGGAAGTATTTCAATATGTATAGTGGCAAGATAATGATGGTAAGGAAATGAATAATTAAGAGATAGTGTTTTGATAAGAGACGAATAATTAGAAGATATTATTTATGAGAATCATTGTAGCGAGATAATATAATAAGACTAATTAATTAGGAGATAGTATGTGTGACAAGATAGCTATTGTAAGAAGATAATATATAGTAAGACATATAATTAGAAGATAGTGTTTTTAAGGAGATAATAGTTGAGAAGATTAATATTTAGGAGATAGAAAGACTAATAATAAGAATTTGATGTTATCTATCTTTTGTTTTTATACTGGATTCAGAAGAATCAAACTGGAGGAAGATAGTAATTGGAAAAAGTGATGTATGAATATGAAGTTTTGGGTCTCTTGTTCTATCCAAATTGTAAAAGTGGAGAAGAATTCAATGTTGCATATCTTTAGTTTTTATTCTGGATTAAGAAGTATTTCAATATGTATAGTGGCAAGATAATGATTGTAAGGAAACAAATAATTAGGAGATAGTGTTTTGATAAAAGATGAATAATTAGAAGATATTATTTATGATAATCATTGTAGCGAGATAATAATAAGACTAATTAATTAGGAGAAAGTATGTGTGATGAGATAGCTATTGTAAGAAGATAATATATAGTAAGACATAATTAGAAGATAGTGTTTTTAAGGAGATAATAGTTGAGAAGATTAATATTTAGGAGATAGAAAGACTAATAATAAGAATTTGATGTTGTCTACCTTTTGTTTTTATACTGGATTCAGAAGAATCAAACTAGAGGAAGATAGTAATTGGAAAAAGTGATGTGTGAATGTGAAGTTTTGGGTCCCTTGTTCTGTCCAAATTGTAATAGTAGAGAAGAATTCAATGCTACCTATCTTTTGTTTTTATACTGGATTCATAAGTATTTCCATATGTATAGTGGCAAGATAATGACTATAAGGAGATGAATAATTAGGGGATAGTGCTTTGATAAAATAGTTATTGTAAGAAGAATATAAGGAGATGCATAATTAGGAGTTATTATTTATGATAGTCATTGTAGCGAGATAATAATAAGACTAATTAATTAGGAGATAGTATGTGTGACAAGATAGCTATTGTAAGAAGATAGTATATAGTAAAACATATAATTAGAAGTTAGTGTTTGTAAGGAGATAATAGTTGAGAAGATTAATATTTAGGAGATAGAAAGACTAATAATAAGAATTTGATGTTGTCTACCTTTTATTTGCATACTCGATTCAAAAGAATCAAAATGGAGGAAGATAGTAATTGGAAAAAGTGATGTATGAATATGAAGTTTTGGGTCCCTTGTTCTCTCCAAATTGTAAAAGTAGAGAATAATTCAATGTTGCATATCTTTAGTTTTTATACTGGATTCAGAAGTATTTCAATATGTATAGTGGCAAGATAATGATTGTAAGCAAACGAATAATTAGGAGATAGTGTTTTGATAAAAGATGAATAATTAGAAGATATTATTTATGATAATCATTATAGCTAGATGACAATAAGACTAATTAATTAGGAGATAGTATTTGTGACAAGATAGCTATTGTAAGAAGATAATATATAGTAAGACATATAATTAGAAGATAGTGTTTTTAAGGAGATAATAGTTGAGAAGATTAATATTTAGGAGATAGAAAGACTAATAATAAGATTTTGATGTTTTCTACCTTTTTTTTTTTATACGTAATAGTTGAGAAGAATTCAATGTTGCCTATCTTTAGTTTTTATACTAGATTCATAAGTATTTCAATATGTATAGTGGCAAGGTAATGATTGTAAGGAGACGAATAATTAGGTGATAGTGTTTTGCTAGAATAGTTATTGTAAGAAGAATATAAGGAGATGCATAATTAGGAGATATTATTTATGATAGTCACTGTAGGGAGCTAATAATAAGAGTAATTAATTAGGATATAGCATGTGTGACAAGATAGCTATTGTAAGAAGATAATATATAGTAAAATATATAATTAGAAGTTAGTGTTTGTAAGGAGATAATAGTTGAGAAGATTATATTTAGGAGATAGAAAGACTAATAATAAGAATTTGATGTTGTCTACCTTTTGTTTTTATACTGGATTCAGAAGAATCAAACTAGAGGAAGATAGTAATTGGAAAAAGTGATGTTTGAATATGAAGTTTTGGGTCCCTTGTTCTATCCAAATTGTAATAGTAGAGAAGAATTCAATGTTGCCTATCTTTTGTTTTTATACTAGATTCATAAGTATTTCAATATGTATAGTGGCAAGATAATGATTGTAAGGAGACGAATAATAAGGTGATAATATTTTGATAAAATAGTTATTGTAAGAAGAATAAAAGGAGATGCATAATTAGGAGATATTATTTATGATAGTCGTCGTACGGAGATAATAATAAGACTAATTAATTAGGAGATATTATGTGTGACAAGATAGCTATTGTAAGAAGATAATATATAGTAAAATATATAATTAGAAGTTAGTGTTTGTAAGGAGAGAATAGTTGAGAAGATTAATAT